>CM033644.1:85750752-86126526 GCA_019512145.1 Engystomops pustulosus | reverse complement strand
AGTTTAAAATAATAATAACCCTCATCCATAAAGCTCTGTATAATGCTGCACCCCCCTACCTCTCCTCTCTTATCTCAGTCTATCGCCCAACCCGTACTCTTAGATCCGCCAGTGATCTTAGATTAACCTCTACCCTAGTGCGGACCTCCCACTCGCGTCTCCAAGACTTCTCTAGAGCTGCACCAATTCTATGGAATGCTCTGCCCCGGACTATCAGACTAATACCTAACCTCCAAAGTTTCAAACGTGCTCTTAAAACCCATTTCTTTAGGCAAGCCTATAACACTCATTAACTGCATGAAGTTTTAACTCTTCTACTAACCCGTCCTGTGTCGTCCTCCATCTGTTATCCAGCAACCAACAGGCACCAGACTTCTCTGCAGTCCCATTCACCCTGGACCTGGTATATAAGATGACGGCTGAGTGTTTCAAGCGACAGCAATTCCATTTATTATATTTTTTTCTATTCCCTAAGAAGAATGGCTTGACCATTAAATATTCTTTTACCTCGTGTTACCCCATCATCTTCATAAACCGTAAGCTCTGGCGAGCAGGGACCTCACTCCTGTTGTTCCATACAAATGTTGTGCTCTGTTACATTACATTTGTATTTGTTTCCTATGATTTGTAAAGCGCTGCAGATATGATGACGCTATATAAATAAAGATTATTATTCTATGGAGGCAGTGAAACTAGATTAGATGATCAAAGGTGCTGCGCAAATGTTATTGGATCTGTGATGGAGTGGCGCGCTGCAGCAGGCGAGCTTTCGCCAATCCAAAGCCCTGTTTCTAGCTACTCCCCACACAGCACTTCTAAGAAACCTTTGTTATAAGATCAAGTAGTAGCGTTCTCTAAGTTTTAGGATATGCCGGGGAAAGCGAGTGAGGGAAACGTCAACAGTGCCGCAAGAAGTCGCTGAAATATATATCCCCTAAATGTAATAAAGTTTGCCAGTAATTTGTGGACTACACAGGGGTGGCTGACAAGTTAACAATTTGATGTGGAAGCCTCTGTAATAGCTCTTGGGCGGTGTGCTTTTAGGACAGGCTCAGCAGTTTTCAGCACCGCATGCTGCGTCTGTCGCGGTGGTGACGCGACGGCATGGCGGATTGTGTGGCCTAGAGCTACCGACTGATGGCGCCACATGCACCACGGATGGTTATCGGGAGGAGGAGGGGAGGTGGAGGAGTGGGTGTGGGAGGAGGTTATGTAGTCCTTTGAACTGGACCGAGGTGTAGGCCCCGTCTATTACTTCTGCGTTCGCCAGTATATGAGAGCACCCCGGGTCAGACTCGGTCCCAGCCTGCACCACTTAAGTGTATAGCGTTTTATAGTTGGATTGGGACTATGGCGGGGTTGAGTGGGATGTAAACAGATGCGATGAAAGATGATGCGCATGTGAGCTGGCGCTCCTCCGCTGCCAGCGAGCTTTCGCCAATCCAAGCCCCTGTCTCTATGCTACTCCCCAAACAGCACTTCTAAGAACCTTTTGTATAAGATCAAGTGTAGTAGGTACTTTATGTTTTAGGATTATGCGGGGGAGGGAATGTAAACGATGCGTCAAAGCGCTGAAAATAATATCCCTAAATGGTAAAGTTTGCCAGTATATTTTGGGATAACACAGCGGTGCGGTACCCAAACGTTAAAACAACTTTGATTGGTTTGAAATCCATGAAAAAACAAACCCAAATTTCTGCCTGAACACACCTCGTGTTGATAAAGGGTACGATTGTATGTGAGGGCGGCTATATGGACGACTTTTGGGAGGTTACAATGGAGACAACTGTGGAGGCTGACTTTGAGACAATTTCATTTGGATAGTGCCTGATGTGGCAAGTCCAAAACATTTTTACAGCCATAGGGCAGGTAGGTGGCCTCCAGTAAAAATGGAATTAGATGGTGCCTGTAAATGTGGCAGTCCCAAAAATGTTTTCAAAACAGAGGCAGCAGTAAGGTGCCCTCCATAAAATGGAATAGATTGAGTGCCGTATGTGGCAGTCCAACAATTCCTTCAACCAAGGAGCAGGTCGGTGGCCACCAGTAAAAATGGAATAGATTAGAGTGCCTGTAATGGGTGTCAGTCACCAAAAATTCTTCAACCAGAGAGAGGTAGGTGGACCCCTGCAGTAAATGGGAATTGATTGAGTGCCTGTTGTGTGCCAGTCGCAAAAAATGTTCAAACCAGAGGAGCAGTTAGGTGTGCACCTCAGTCAAATGGAATAGATTTGAGTGCCTGGTATGTGGCAGTCCCAAATTGTGTCAAACCAGAGGAAGGAGGTATGTGGCCCGCAGTAAAATGGAATGGAAAGATTGAGTCTGTATGGTGGCAGTCCCCAAAATGTTTCATCAAACCAGAGGAGCAGGTTAGGTGGCCCTAGTAAATTGAATAGATTAGTTGCCTGATGTGGGCAGTCCCCAAAAATTGTTCAAACCAGAGGAGAGGTAGGTGGCCTGCAGTAAAATGGAATAGATTGAGTGCCTGTATGGGCAGTCCCAAAAATGTTTCAACCAGAGGAGCAGGTAGGTTGGCCCTCCAGTAAAATGGAATAGATTGAGTGCCTGTAGTGTGCAGTTCCCCAAAAATTTTTAAACAGAGGACGGGCGTAGGTGGCCCTCCAGAAAAATGGAATAGACTTGGTGGCCTGAAGTGTGGCACTCACAAAAATTGTTTCAAACAGAGGATCCGGTAGGTGGCCCCCAGAAAATTAAATGCATGAAAAGACTATAGCAAGAGGAGCCAGTGGGGCCCTGTCAAAAAAGATCCATTTCATTTTTCAAACCAGAGGAGCAGGTAGGTGGCCCTCCAGTAAAATGGAATAGATTGAGTGCCTGTATGTGGCAGTCCCAAAAATGTTTCAAACCAGAGGAGCAGGTAGGTGGCCCTGCAGTAAAATGGAATTGATTGAGTGCCTGTATGTGGCAGTCCCAAAAATTTTTCAAACCAGAGGAGCAGGTAGGTGGCCCTCCAGTAAAATGGAATAGATTGAGTGCCTGTATGTGGCAGTCCCAAAAATGTTTCAAACCAGAGGAGCAGGTAGGTGGCCCTGTGTTTTTGAGTTTTTAAAACCAAACAATGCTATCCTATTGCTATGGCTATTTTCTAGCCAGTATGAAAGCACACTACTATGCCAGATGAGATGACACTGAGTTATTCTGGGTGGAGTGCAGAGTCTCCTGGCTTGTGATTGGCTCTGTTTCTGGCCGCCAAAAAGCAAAACGGCGGGAGCTGCCATTTTCTCGAGCGGGCGAAGTATTCGTCCGAGCAACGAGCAGTTTCGAGTACGCTAATGCTCGAACGAGCATCAAGCCTCGAGCGGGCGAAGTATTCGTCCGAGCAACGAGCAGTTTCGAGTACGCTAATGCTCGAACGAGCATCAAGCTCGGACGAGCATGTTCGCTCATCTCTAGTTATGGAACTTGGTCACCATGTCGCCACCATGCTGTGTTATCGACTAAATATACCGTCAACCTTTTGTTCACATAGGAAATCATTTCACCTCCTTTGGTGAAACCTGATTCCATTTAGGGTATGTCGCCATGAGACTCTCTAGCATGCCACTGCTGCCGCTGCCTCTGCATGCCGTCCCCTATAGTGTCAGGGTCAATTATTGGATGTTTTAGATGCTATCTAGCCTCATTCGGTCCCTCTGTCATGGCCATGCTGTTGCCCATAATTTTGGCATAATGGTGCGATTAAGCAGAGGCATCCATGCATGCTGCCCCTGCTGTTTCCTGTCCATTTCCGTGGTGTTTCCATCCTTTTCTGAGGTTCCCAGGTGTTTGGCCAAGCTTCCCTGTGCAGAGCCTTGGTCCCCTTGAAAAATGCTCGAGTCTCCCATTGACTTCAATGGGGCTCGTTATTCGAGACGAGCACTCGAGCATCGGGAAAAGTTCGTCTCGAATAACGAGTACCCGAGCATTTTAGTGCTCGCTCATCTCTAAACATAATGTTTTCCATCAGATCAAAATAAATTTAACTTGCTTTCATCACTAAAATGAACTGTGGACCACTTTCCACTGTCCACACAACATGCTCTTCAGCAAAGTTTAGTGAAACCAATTGATTCTTTATGTTAGAGATTTGGTCTGCAGAGTGGCTTTCAACCCAACTGATACATTAAGACACTGTAGGATGAGACAGATCCTTAACTTACCAGCTACAGTGGAGATTCTCTCCATTATCCTGTCTTCTCTTACATTTGTCTTTCAATGCGACCAGCCTTCTTGGGTTTATGATCTTCTTGGGTTTATGAAGATGCAATAGTCTAGAAAGCACAGACTTGTAATTATGAACTTCCCTTGCTATGGCTGTTAGGGTCGCCCTTTTGGGCTTCATCTGGATAACCTGCAGTCACTTTGGAACAACGCATCATTTTTGCAAAGTCAGTGAATACTTAAAAGTTAGTATTCTAGCTAAATAGAGTTTGTTTGATTATTAAAGGGGTATTCCAGTATAATTCATATACAAATGGGTCCTTAAAATATAAACTAATATGTAATTAGTTGTTATTTAAAATTTTGCTCCCCTTAGAAGAAAAATGCTGGTGACAAAGACAGTAATTAAGAATAAAAATGCAACTGGCCCCTTAATCAGTCCATTAATTTCCTCCATGCGGTCCGTTGCAGAGCAGACACAGGACAGAAGATGGCCACTGGTCACATGTCCACATCACATGTTCTGCACCTGCCTGGGCAGGTCATGTGATCACCACTACATTTGGCTGTAGTCAGTTGGTTTCAGTGCATCCATTATGGCCAGTGTTTTGGTGATGGCAGTTACACATCATTACTATGGCAACAGAGCAAGGAAACCTGTTAGATCATCACTGGGAGCAGAGCATAAGCGGTAGGAGGAGTAATTGAGATCTAAAGGATCTTGGAACTTGTAGTTTCCAGTGGCAGCCATCTTGGTGATAACTCTGCATACTTTAGAGAGGCCATAACATTTTGTGAATCATAAAATCAAACTATTTAAGCTCCATTTTGTGACTAATGACATTAAGTTTTGTTACATTAATTTATTTATAGCATTATGGGTATGTGTATTAGACGTTCATATTCCCGGAATACCCCTTTAGGGAAATTAGCACCAAGTGCCAGATTAACACCAATAACATACATGTAACTTAATGTGTTCTTTAATTGTGATCAGTGTTCTTTTACAATTATGCTGCTATTTTACAAATTTGGATGTATTCACATAGGTGTATTTTGATCAACAATTTTTTCCCCCTTTTATTAGTAAAATGGCCACAAGCACAACGTGTTACATGGGGCAGAGAACATGCAGCAGGTAGTTGGACAGCACACTACCACCCAGGATCTCATGGACTACTGGGCATCAAACTTGATGTGTGGCCACAACTTGCGGAGTTTGCAGTAGAGAAGTCCTGCCCTAGGTGTAGTGTGGCATCCAGGTGGGTGTTCAGTGCAGCGGGGGCCATTGTTTCCCCAAGGAGAACCTGCTTGTCCACCCATAATGTTAAGAGACTGACCTTTGTCAAGATGAATCAGGCGTGGATCGGCCAGGATTTCAGCACACCAATGCCTTATGCTTCAGATTAGATCAGTCATGACGCCTCCCCCAAATGTTGAGAAATTAGACTAACTACCTGCCTCAGCCATTATTCTGATACTGCCACCCGCCTGCCATATCTGCTGCCAGTTGCTCCATCTGCCTCCCACCATCTTTACCAGGGACTGAAATATTCACCCATCTCCACACTCTGTCATTGTGCCACTTTCTGATCTCCTGCTGCTGCTCCTGCTTGCACCTCTACACTTTGTCATTGTGCCACTCTGTGACCTACCATGTTGCTGTCACCTCCAGAATTTGTCATTGTGCCACTCTCAGACCTCATGCTGCAGCCACCCCTTCCACACTCATTCTGTCACTCTGTGGCCTACGATGTTGCAGCCACCTCCATAATTTGTCATAGTGCCACTCTGCGGCCTACTCATGCTGCTGCCAACTGACTGCTGTCTCCCTGGAACACCCTATGATTTCCATAATGCTGTTTTAACCCCCCACCACTCTATGACGTTGCCACTATGTCATTTCATTTCATCTGTCAGAAGGAATGAAAAGCTTCAGGATTGATAGCCAATAGCAGGAGTGGATACAGAACACAGAGGACATGCAAATATCTTATTTACTGGTAATCTCTGTTTTGGATCAACTCTTGTTTGTTTTTGGCTTCAGCAATACTGATGGATTATTGACTGAAAGCGGACACTGACAGATGAAAAGAAGGGCAAAAAGATCAGTGACGTCAATGCAAAATTACTGCCGACACCCTCTCCACTCTTTTGGGGGGTTTCTACATGTATCTGCGTTTAACAGAACAGGTTCTTTAGTAATCTATGGAATCATCTGATGTCAGTGTAAAAAGAGTGCACTCTTTGATCTTGGCCCTCAGCTCGGTCCTTTTGAGCTGGCACAGACGTTACCTTGTCAGGCTGTGTTCCCGCTTCGCTTATTTGGTGAAGTTGACCTCTGTAAGTGCACATGGAATTGAATAGTGAAGCAATTCTAAGAGCAGCGGCTCTATAAGTCATACTAAAACACAGCATTGTTTGAAGATCATGCTCCCTATGCATATTTTAGCATGGCAGAACGTTCTACAACACCCTACAGCCTCCCTGCAGCCAGAAAATACCTGTTTCTTTATGTGATTTGTCATTATTCGATTCGGGTCAAAACAAATTTTGACAGAAAAATTTTTGAAAAATTGCCCCATCTCAAAGCAAAACTTAAGTTATTGAAAACTGCTTTTATCAAGTTTGTTAATCCTTTAAGCATTTTACAGGATTTTAAACAATATGCATTTATAGTATGTTCATTTATCCATATCCTTTATGAATTTAAAGGAGTACTAATATGAAATGCTTATGGAGATTAGTTGCACAATCTCTCTTCAAAATGAAGTACCTCACATCTGGATGTACCGTGCTTTTTGGGCACACAGTAGGGCATAAAAGGGAGCACCATTGGACTTTTTAAGGGCAGGTTTTTATTTGAATCTTTTTACGACACCATATTTTCAGAGCCCCTGAGATAACAGAATAGTAAAATCCCACTTCAAGTGACCACAATTTCTAATTTACACCCCTCACAGAATGTATAAGAAGGTATACTGAGTATTTAGACCACACAGATGGCCAATTTGATAACATTTGGCTATACATTTTTCATTTTCACAAGGGTTTAAAGTTTTCTTTTTATTATATCTCGTTAACAGCCATATACATGGTGACGAGTTTTGGACTTGGGTCCTGTTACGATTAAGGACACAAATCTGAAACATGTCAACGTATATTCCTGTATGGCTTTTAACAAGATACAATAGAAAGAAAACTTTAAGAAGATCTTAACAGTACTAGAATCATCTTCTTTTCACTGCATATACATCTTGATCCAGCATTTGTCCTGTGCATGTGGATTCTTTCAGTTGAATTGGGGAGTCATCTGTTTGGGGAGAGAGAGCTGGAGTTTTTATTGTTACCTTCTAGATTTCACGTGCTGTACTGCATTTGCAGTGATCATGAGGTACCAAACAGAGGAAATCACATCAAATGTAACCCTATTTTGAAAATCTCATAGAATTTATCAATGGCTATAAAATAATCTTAACCCTACAGTTGTTTTATACAATTGTTCCGTGCTGCTGATAACAAAGAGCATGGTTTAGAGAGACACATATTATTCATAATCAATGTACATTAACACATATAAGAGCTAATTTTTAACAAACATTTATTGATCAGTGCAAGCGTTAAATTCAGGTACCTGAAGGTGCCATCTTCTGGCGCTAATGACTTTTTATACTTTGTTGTACAGAGCTGTGGGTGGTGTAATTTTTTGCAACTTTTGATGACGTTTTAATTTTAAAGACTGTACAACGTTTTGATCAAATTTATAGAATTTTTGATATTTTTCAAAATGACCATTGTTGACTTTGGGCACTATTTTCCATTACGGGGTTAAACGCAGTGAAAAAAACATTTTTATATTTTGATAGCTAATGGGGCACATTTACTAAGGGTCCGCACACCGCATTTTCGTCGGGTTTCCTGACTGTTTCCTATTTGCGCCTCATTTAACTGGGGTTTTTGGTGTGACACAAAACGGGGCGCGGCCGTCGGACAAACTGACTGATTAGGACTAAGAGTGGGATTTAACATTCAAAATTGTGTCGCAAGCCATGCACTTACATGCACCAGGAAGAAGATGGTGAACTCCGGCAGACCCCTGCGGGGAAGCAACACATGCAGGATCTTAGTGCATTGGCAAACTACAATGATGTGTATCAACATGAGTAAGAACTTATAACCACAAAAAACTACATGTGTAATACTAATGTAAGTCTACATAACAAATATCAAGAAACCTGAGGCTAAATAGTTTTTTTTAGTTTGATTGCCACTCTGCATGTGTTTTTTTTACTTTTTGTATACCTTGCCAAAGGAAACTCTTTAGATCCCCTCCATGGACCTGAAGTGAAGTGATGGAAGAGAGGCACTTACCCTGCATGTTTATACACATCAATGCAATTTAACCAGGTATATGTACTCCAGAAAATAGAACGCTGTTCACACTGAACAGGTAGCAGTGTAGTAATTAGGATGCATCTATACTTAATCTATGTAGTAAGTACTTACCCTGCTCCAGAATATAGAACAGTATTTATAATAAACAAGTTTTATAGTAGCAGTCTCTTAATGAGAGCATTATCTGCCGCCTCACTTAAGAGATACAGTAGGTATGGAAAGTATTCAGATCCCTTTAAATTATTCCCTCCTTGTTTTATAACAGCAAATTGGTAAGATTAAAAAAGTTTTTTTCTTTCTCAATGTACATTCTGCACCCCATCTTGTCAGAAAAAAAGATATCTTTGCTAATTTTTTAAACAAGAAATATTTGCTCAATAAACCATGTTTTGAGCCCGCTCCGGGCTCTTCATCAGTTACGTAAAGCATGTAGTGTAATATTAGTGTACAGAATATATATACACATGTATATATACAACAAAAGATAGAAAACAGAGATTGTACAGAAATGACTATACATTTAGTTATAGCAGCTGTACAGGTAGTTGCACCAGAGGATCGGTGCCCCATATGCTAGTGAAATTTATAGAACCTATATTACCCCTAAAAATTAGGGGAGGAGCTATGAGGCAAAAACAGTTTCCAAAGATAGTAAAAGTAACAAAATTTTTATTATGTATCAGGTAAAAACACATAAACATAAATAAACAATTAAAAGGAATTGTATGACAGGGTTACAAAAGGAATATACAGCAGAAAAAGAAAGCAGTCATACCCGGACATAGCAAATTGCACAGAGGTTAAGCCAATTTAGGTGGGCTGGTATATAACGATTGTAGACCTATTCAGGGCATAAAAAAATGCACTCAAGTAAAGGCATAGCAAAAATGCCATAGTAAAGGCATAGCAAAAGCTCATGCCTGGTGAGAGCCAGTTTAAGGCATATGAATATCAGTCCTTACCGTGTTGGTGAGTAAGTGTGCCAGAGGTCCGGGGATGACTGCTGCCCCAACGCACGTTTCGGCTCCTATTGAGCCTTCGTCATGTATATATACGCGTTTTATTGAGCAAACCAATAAAGAAGTTTAATCAATACAAATTTGCTACTTTGAGTGATTGGCGCTAAGAACATCCTGGGTACTCCCATCCACTGCTTAGCATTTCCCTGGTAAATCCTGCCAGGTAATCCAGGAGAGGCTTCTTAAACCACTCGGACTACTTCTGAAGCCTAAAAAATTGTTGTACCTATCGTACAACCAAAGAAGGTGAGCAAAATTGCCTTTTAAATAAGTGAAAACGATCCATCCAAAATTTACACATGTAGTGCCCTGCATAGTTTTTCTTATGTTATTTTCTGAGGCTATAGTAATAGTGCAGTGATAGTTGTGGAACTTTCTCCCATCTTTCATTTGCATCTCTTGAACTCAGCTTCAGTGATCTTGGCGTTCTTCTTTATCTTCTTACCAAGTCTTCTCCCATTATTGCTTTGTTTGGATGGATAACTTGGTTAAAGAAGAGTTGTGGTAGTCCCAAAATTCTTCCATCTAAGAATTGCAAAGGCCTCTGTACTCATAGCAGCCTTGAGTGAAATGCATTGCCACAATTCTGTCTCTGGGCTCCAAGAGCAGTTCATCAGACCTCATGATGCTCATGTGCACTGACATGCTCTGTGCACTGTTTGGTTTTATATAGCCAGGTGTGTACCTTTCCTAAGCCTTTTCCTAAGTCCAATCAGTTCAATTAAACACATCTGGACTCCAATAAAGGAGTAGGACCTAAATCTGTATGCAAATTACCTAGGATGAGTCCAATGAGTAATTATTATTTTCAACAATCCAGCTTATTCATGCATGTGTCTGTCACATGTGTATGAGAGAAGAGAACATGTCAGGTACTTGTGTAGCTGATGTCTGTGTCTCTCTCAGGGAGCAGATAAAGCACAAACACTGCCAATGCTTTACTATACATTACACACAGACATGATCAGGTTTAAGGGAGGGGTAACAGGGGTGACATCACTTTCTCTCTCCATGTGCCCAGCCTCATTTGTATAATAAAGAAAATAGGATTTTAGAATAATTAATGTATAAATTGACTAGATAAAGGTTGGGATGGAATCCTTGTGAGCTACTATAACAGTAAGTACTGGCAGAAATAGTTAAAGAGACCTGATGACAGGCATCCTTCAAGAGAGCTTTACATAAGCAAATGTCTACAAACTTAAATTAACTAAGCAAACATTGGTGTTAAAGGTGGTTCTACAAAGCTATAGATTCATGGGTTGTACTTTTTTGATCCTTCCCAAATTCTAGTGCCAGCACACAGGGCTACAGACATTTAAACGCCTCTAGCGACTTTGCCAATGGCGTTTGCAGAGTTTATGAACGCAATTGGAGCCCTTCGGGCTTTAACAGCATGGCAAAGGGGTTGTAACATCCAAACCTAGACCCAAACTTCTAATGAAGTTTAGGGTTGAGTTCAGTACCTTCAGCTAGGTACCTTCATTAGCTCTCCTAATGGGGTCTCTTCAGTCTCCAATTTCTGTATATACAGCATTAAATAAACTTATAAATACCTTGAGGTAGTTTCCATATTCAGGGAAGTTAATAATTATAGATAGACTTCTAATTATTTGAAGTGGAAATTAAAAAAAAGTATTAGAAATTTAAGAGTAAATCTCCCAAATCCTAACTGAAACAATTTAAACAAGTAGCTTTCTCTTGCTTTATGAGCACTATCCTCTGCATTATAGTCATCCATGTATTTCTATAAACCCTGAGTCATGATTTACGTTCTATTGCCTTTTCACAAGGAAAAAAATGTCTGACCTCAAATTACTTGTCGTTTTAATGAGCTTAGTGGAAAATGCAGCCTGTGCTGTTCTCACTTCATTTTTGTCAGGTCTCTCGCAAATGCTTTTGTTAACCCAAATTAAAAGTGATCAACAGGGAAAGTACTATTTTCCTCTCTTGTAAAGTTGGAAGAATGTGTGGATTCCAGATCCTAAATGTCAGCTTTTGTTAAGCTAAAAAAAAGGGTCTTTGCCGGAACTTCAAACTGAGTCCTTTTCACCACTTTCCTTTGTTTGGCATTTTTTTTATCTCCTCTTTATCGAACATCCCGCACCTCGTCTTTAATATGGAATAAAGTGGATGTAGGCAAGAGATCAATATGACGGCATTGTTCTCAAAGACCTTCACAAATTGCATTTGTACCATCATCTGAAAAGCCATCAATCTTGCTTTCTTTGGCATCGGCTATGTTTCATAAGGCACTCTGAAAACAAATAGGAATGGAGTCATTGTAGAAGAAGAGACCAGAAAATCTGATTTAACTTTGCCTCCTCTAACATTATGAATTGAGTAACTGACACGTTAAGAAAAGAGGGCATGATGTGATAATACACGGCCTTGAAATTGACTCCTGTGAATCCATTTATGCTCTGAGAACACACTTTACCTGGATCAATAACCACTAGGGATTCTATTGCAATGCTTAATGCTGCTTAGGAGTGTTGCTTTCTGTAATAAGTTTACTCATTTTATAAAACTTTCATATTGAAAATATATAACCTTGTCTGGACAGCCTCAAGTAACATGAGGGTGGGAATAAACAAATGACTGCATTTTGACTGAATCTTACTGACATCTAGGGGGGGATTTATCTTTTATTTCTTTCTAATGTTTCTGCAAAAAGTTGTACATTTTTCAGCGACTTTTCTTTATTTATGACACAACTTGTAGTGCACAGGTTTAGGAAGGTTTGCATTATTTATCAGACAGATCCAACTATTTAGATTGAACTTATTGTAAGTCTAGAGGAAACACTTTAACGTGAAACGGCCCGTTGCCTACCGCGGCTTGCACGCTGTCTGTTAGGCTGAAATTTTGAATAAAGAGAACATCTACATTGGTGAGTGCTGCCTTGCTTTACTCTTTTCTTTTGAAGTTTTAGATTGAATTTAGTTTTATTAGCCATCTACAAAAAAATGAGTCCACTGTAAATAGCAATCAGATGGCTAAGGTCACCACATTTTAATAACTTATTTTTATATTTATTACAGCAATGTTACACAAAACAATTTTGGAGATAAATATACATATATTTTCCAAATAATGCTTTGTTTATGATATTATATCAGAAGTTGACAGCATTTTTACAAAAACAACAAAAATAAAATCCTATTCTTGGTCAGCTTTTTAGTTAAAGACATTGGCACATCAATGATTTGTCTGGGCAGTTCTAGCGACATTTGAATTGGTTATGTTGCTGATGATGCAGTATTTTGTTCTGTAGAGAGTTTTTTTAAATTTCATTTATATTTTTAAAGTACTAACCTTGCTCATTTTTTCAACATATGATTCACAACAGTTTATTTTGCCTCACTTTCATATTTGTAAAGTGCTTCAGGATTTGTCAGGGAGAGTGCAGGACTCCAGATTTTTTTTGTAGCTCTTTGAATAAATCTTTTAAGATTTTTCCTTTCTTCAAGGCACTTCATGCTTTTAAGAATTTTTACCATCAAGTCTTCTGACCATTGCAAATAGATCAGTGTCTGTAAATTCTCCTTGATGTCACTGTCTTTGTTATCTGTGACAAAGCAAATATATGAATGTTTTATTTTATGCGCAATTAAAAGTTTTCTTTTTATTCTGATTCCTGCTAAGAGGCAGTTGTAAAATATAGTCATACATAGCTGGTTTGATTATTGTCTGCGATGTAATTTCCAGAACAGGAACATTGAAATTTGAGATTTACACAGTCCTTTTCTAAAGTATATATTTATACACTGTTTTAGTTCCTCAAATCTTTACGTAATGTAACTTTTTGTTTTTCTTCCTTTTTTTTCAAGGCAAAACCTTAAATTTACCTTGTGTGTATAGTTTTTAAATCTTTTTTCTTCATTTTCATTCTCTTCTCTCAAGTGTTTGCTGGTATTGTGGTTTATAGAAAAGTCTTGCTGAGTCATCACAAATTTTTATTAGTGATGAGCGAACCGAAACCCAAAAAATGTGGGCCTTATACAAAATATAAAAGGTGTTGTTGCATTTTAGTTTCAAGTTCCATCAAAATCTGAAAGGCACTGTCACATTATAGTTTGCAGTCTGAAAATCTGTGGTGCTGCAGGGAGATATTGGGGCAGATTTACTTACCTGGTCCCGTCCCGATCCCGCAGAGCGTTGTCTAACGTGGATTTGAGTCCGGCGCAATTCACTAAGATTGTGCGTCAGAGTTGCTTCCTGTGTCGCTGCTGCGCCGGGGTCCGCTGGAGTTCACCTGCTTCTTCCTGGTGCATGTGAGTGCTTGATCTTGCAACACAAAACCTTTTTTAAATTCAATGGTTTGTCCAAATCCGTCGCGTTGTCCGACGGCCACGCCCCCCGATTTCTGTCGTGTACAAGCCGGCGCCGATGCACCAAAATCCAGTCGCGTGCGCCAAAATCCTGGGGCAATTCGGTGCAAAATGGCAATATTCGGGAAACCCGACAAAAGTGCATCCGACGGACCCTTAGTGAATGAGCCCTATTGTGTTTCATATCTCTGTGCTCTAAGTTCCTCTGGTACAAACATACCTCAGGGTGTACACCGTATACTGATAGGCCCCAGTAAGCCTCTCAAAGTTAAGGCATTGGTCAACCTCTATTGAAAGTGCAAAGTCCCCCCCTCAAACTCATTCAAAGCAACAAAGCTATGTCAGACAAAAATCATGGCGCATTCACTCACTCTGTATGATGACTCACCTAGCTGGAATGTGTGGTCCATCCACCTGCCTTGCCCCAGATATAAAGTTGCAAGATTCCCAAGAGTTTAAAGATGAGAGTCTGGACAGTGGACTACCAGAAAAGATTTACAATGATTATAAAACCCAACTGCCAACTGCTGTGGAGAAGGGCAAGAGTGGGCGCTCAGTTGAATAAGAAGCAGGGAGTGATGATGAAGACTCTACATAAGTGGGAGACAGTGATAGTTGAGACAGAGACATGGAGGTCAAGAAACCCCAAACAGCCAGCAGAACAAGTAAAAAGGGTGCCATGGTGCAATGGTCAGACCATAGCCACAATGTTTCCTGCTACTGCCCAGTGCACCCAAGGACCAAGCAAACCAAAGCTGGTGTTTGTGGCATGGCATTTTTATTTCCCAGAGTGTAGAAGGCAGAACATCTGGTGTGGCTAAAGCCTTAACAATTTGAGCACCTCATGTATGACCAGGCACCTGCCAAGTAAACATGAGCTTCAGTGGATGAGACACCAAAGATCTCTGCAGACCCCAAAGGCTTCTTCAGCTATTTTGGTTGGCTCAGCCTGTACCACCACCTATTTTTCTGCAATGGGATGATGTGACAAGACTTTCACTACCACCAGCATCACCAAGCCTGTCCACGTCATTTTTTGAGCTTTCATTCCCCTAAATAATACTGAGAAAGAGGAAATTTGGGCCATCTCTCTCACTAAGAAAAAATATATATTTTGACCAAGAACCACATTTTCAACATTCACAAATGAGAATGTAATTCAAGCATATGCTGCCATATTGGAGCTTTGTACATTAATTTATCTCAAAATCGCAAGAAAAACTAAATGTTCTAAAGCATATATTACTTAGATACTGAAACTTTTCAACATTTCATTGCTGCACATTTTGGCTTCCCACAGCCAACATTTAGCAAAACGGATAACATGTGGTCCATGGCTAAGTACAATTAATGTGGTAGCAAAGTTTTCAGGAAGCTGCAACAATGTTTTCATATTGGAAGATAGCCAACTAGTTGTGGATATTGCTGATGGAATGATTGGCCCTGGATTCATACTTTAACACTAAGTAGAATGTTGGGGTATACTAATATTCCAATATACTCTCATATACCATTTACCTACTATGTCTAAATGTTTGTGATTATTAAATTTTTGGTTGTATTAATTTATAAATACATTAAAAGATTCCAAATTTTAATTGAACATAGCTCAACAAACAAATTCACATTTCAAATAGAATATATCCCAAACAAAGGAAATGTGAAAAAATATAAAAAAATACAACAAATAAGTATTTAAGGGGTTGGCAACTCTTTTACATAAGTTGTCCACTTGCCTTTACTGACTTAATTATAATCATAGAAAGTTCATAACGTGATTCAGTAGACCTCCTGATTACTTTGGTATAAAATCACAATTTTTTTGTGGTGCACTATTTGCCCCTCAGAACTACCCACGGTACAAGACCAGTCCAAAAAGTCTCAATTTAAAATCTAGTAATACAGAAAAAAGCAGTATTTTACTCAGACTGGGGCTCCCAATGGTACTTTTATAAACGGCCCTTCTCGTATGAAGTTCTGCTCCTAAACTTCAGTGCTTAGACATGTAAGAAAGGATCCATAGAGAGTTTGCAGACAGCACTAAAGTAAATCTGAAGTTCTGTGTCAATAAACCACACAAATCCACAGATCCTCCTGATGAAACCATGCCACTGTTCAGACCAGCAACATCACTTCTCTTTGCTTTTCTTCAAATATTTTATTATGCGGTATTACTGGAAGAAATATGCATGCAAATGGTGTAGTACGTTCAAACAGATTAAAATACTTGAAGAAAACAAAAGAGACATGATGTTGCTGGTCTGAACTGTGGCATGGTTTCGTCAGGAGAATCTGTGGATTTGTGTGGTTTATTGACACAGAACTTCAGATTTTCTTTAGTGCTGTCTGCAAACTCTCTATGGATCTTTTCTTATATGTCTAAGCACTGAAGTTTTGGAGCGGCCGGCAACAGGAGAGTGTGATCCTGCTCTCCCTCCTCCTCTCTTCCTGTGTCTGTTAGTAAGACGGACAGTGAGAGAAAGAGGCACAGTTGGTGATGCCATTAGGACGGACTCATGGTATGAGAAACAGGAAGTTCTGTATATATGCAGCATGGTGAGAACAGGGAAAGGCTGGAATTCTCAAAGGAGGCAAATGTACAGTTACATATACATACAGAGACATGTCTAATGAAAATGATTTATTGAAAAGTGGCCAACCCATATGATAAAACCACCTCTCCTCTAGACTTGGAGCATGCACCCCACATTTCACATATTGTTCAATTCCAACATGTTTCGAATGTGAACACGTGAACTTATCCATGAATCACGTTGGAATTAAATGATGTGTACCTTTTAAAGGTTATGTGCGCCAAAATGATACCACTAGAAAGAACAGCTCATCACACAAATAATTAGCCCTCAACCTGCTCTGTAAACCAAAAAAATACTAAAGTTATACCTCCAAAAAGATGGTGATATTAAAATAAAATCTCTATATAATAAATCACTGTATCACCATAATTGTAGCGATTCATAAAATAGAAATAACATATTATTTTTATGGTGTATATATATGCAAATAATCCAAAACCAGGATTGATGATTTTCTTTTCCTCCATGTATTCAAGAGTTAATAAAATCTCATCAATAAGCTAAAGACCCACTAAAATGAAGTATTTGTGTGAATCTAATCTTGCAAAATAAGCAAATACGAAAATGTGTCCAAATCGCCCAAAAATTAAAGCTTAAAGTATAAGCATAAGTATAACCTTTAAAAAGTAACAATCCAAATCTGCTCTAAATGGTGCAGCTTCCCTTCAATGCCCTGACGTGTGCCCATACAGCAGTTTAACACCACATATGGGGTATTGGCGTATTCTGGAGACATTGAGTACCAAACTTAGTGGAGTGTACATTTTAAAAAAAATACATTCATTTACCCCCCAAAAATGACAATTTCAAAATTGCATGTGATTTTGTTTTAACTCCTGTGAAACAATTAAAGGGCTAACATACTTCATAAAAGTTGATTTAAATTCTTTGAGGGATACAGTTTCTAAAACAGGTAATTAAATTTTTTTTTCTCTCATATAGGCCTTTAAAAGTTACATCAAACTTATCTGGTTTCTCAAAACATACATTTTGGTGATGAAAATCTAAAAAATTATTTGTATAGTTATTGTATGAAAACATAGCTTACAAAGAAGCAGCAATTTTGAGTCAGCCATCTTGATTTTTTAAGAAAGATAGAACATTTCTAATAAATAAATAGATCCCAGTAAAAGTGTTTTACTCAAGGGAGTTTCTCCATAAGGATGACAACATAGAAAGTAAATTCAGAAAAGCTGTGGTAAAATGATAGTGGATATGGTGGTAATCTGAACTTGGTGGATAGAAGTGTCATGAAATGTGGTAGAACCGAAAATTTATGTATCCAACACTAATGAGTAGATGGAGGTCCATGATAGTTTTATGGCCAAATAGAGATATGTTAGTCTAGCAATATATGTACTTATAGCAGAAAAAGTTATAGGATAACCCTATTGTGGGCATGGAGGAAATAAACAAGGGGACCAGTGGTACCAGGACTTAATACCACATATTCCTAATGCGCCTATTTTTATATGTTGCGGAAGACACACATGAGATCATTCCCTCCTAGTCTTAGACCCATTGTCGCGGGCACTAGCTAATTACTTGAAAAACTGTCCTCTTGGGTTGACAATATCTGACAACCATTTGTAAAATGTATTCCTGGCTTCATCTAAGACAGTTTTAAGGCCCTTAAAACTATTGACAAAATCAACTGGTCTAAGCACAATACTTGTGATTTCATCTTTTTGTATACTGTTATACCCCCTCATCTTGCCATACAAGCAGTATTTTTCCATTTACACAAATATAGTAATTTTACCTCCGAGTTAATAGAATATATTGTGGATGTTTTGATTTTTCTACTTACCAACAATTTTTTTATGTTTGACAGTATGTATTTTTTCCAATGTCAAGGTTGCCCTTTGGATTCCAAATTCTCTTGCACTTTAGCCAACTTGTTTATGGCGTGCTTCAAAGAATTATATGTTTACCATGATAATAGCCCTTTTTTGACATGTATAAAATGGTACAGCTGTTATATCGACGACTGCCTAATAATTTGGACAGGTTCACACTCCATATTTGTGTATTTTTTGAATCATGATAATTTCAATCTACAATTTCCTTTTTCCCACTCCATTACCTCTAGCATATGTTTCATCATATGTCAACATACATCAAGTGGGAAAGGTCCAAAGGGTCAAATTAGGCATTTGCATTTTTTCAGAACTAAATGTAATTGATATCACCCAAATTTTTCAACTAGCATATAGTACAATGTGTCATGAAAAAACTATCTCAAAATCAGCAGGGTATATTAAAGCGAAGGTGAAAAGAGACTTCAAGAGGGGTTCAAGCAAGATATATCAATGATCTGGCAAGATCAAATAAGAATTTCTCACTTTAGATGTTTGCATATGCTCTTAAGCATAGTACACTTCTATAGTGATACTTTTATAGTATTATGACTAAAGAAGAATGACTAAAGCATTTCTGGATAACAGGGGAGCAACATTTTTGAAAAATGACACCTGATGTGTTGTATGTCACCATGCACTTGATACTTGATACAGCCCGTGGGAGTACTTCTGTGTCTCCATGTCAGTAAAGGGAGTTTAAGGCTCTTACATCTTCAAAGGAGCCCAGAAAAAGAGTGGGTATATGCATCTATTGTCATAATTGTATATATGATTGTTTGTTTATACAGAAGAATTTTGAAATGGTTACATAACACGTGCAGTGCTTGTGTATTGCCGACTAAAGTTTAAAGAAGTTTATGTAACCCATTTAACTGATATTTTTGTTATTCCATTGAAATGCTAAATTCCTTTTTGCTGTTAAGGATTAATGTTATATCTAACTGCAAATGCCAAATGTTTACTGTTATGTAATGGCTAATGTTGAGGTATTAGCATTACACATTATATTATAGCATACAAACCTGCAAATTTTAGTAATAAAGAGGGACAAAACCTGTGGAATATTTTTATAACTGAGGTCACAGCCTAATGTCATCTGCCCGAACCCTCTAGTGTATCCATTAAATATAATACCAATCTTAATGATGCCCACAATGTTTAATGCCCCCTTTAGTGTTTACGCCGTTATCTTTCTTTTTTATATTGTAGCATTAGGAAATCTATGAAATTTTTGCAAATCACAAAATATTGTTACATAAAACTTTCTCTAAATTTATATCAGTCATTTACATTTTACATTTATATTTCCATAATAATATAGCATTATTGCTGCAAAATATAACTTGGAACAATATTATTTGCCAATTAAAATCTTGTGTTATTGCTCTGTGTAAATTCACCTCTTAAGCG
Source organism: Engystomops pustulosus (assembly GCA_019512145.1). NCBI lineage: Eukaryota > Metazoa > Chordata > Amphibia > Anura > Leptodactylidae > Engystomops > Engystomops pustulosus. The sequence goes on along the minus strand of CM033644.1, from coordinate 86,106,751 downwards.
ATATTATAAAATCAGCATAAGTTTAAATGTGAATCTTATTAACTAAATATCATAAAAGTAATTAGTTTAAAAAGAATATACGCTTTGAGAGAAAATAAAGCAATCTATTTAATATAGGCATATTTTCTTTTTAATTTATATTTAAAAAAAACTCACTATGTACATGGGAGCGATGTCCTTTAACAAATTACGGTGTAAGCAAAAAGACATCTACCACCCGGATGAAGGACTGTATGCAAATGAACCCGAGAGGCACCAGGCTCCATAAGTATTGATGGAGCCTGAAGCCCTTCAGGCACATTTGCATACAGTCCTTCATCCTGGTGGTAGATGCCCTTTAACATCAAAGGGATTATTTTATCTACCATATAAACCTGAGTATAAGCCGAGGCACCTAATTTTACAACAAAAAACTGGGAAAATGTGTTGATTCCAGTATAAGCCGAGGGTGGGAAGTGCAGCCGCTACTCTCTAATAAAATGTCCAGTAGTCTCCCCTCACAGATGTAATTCCAACCTGTCTCTTATAGCTGGTGTACACAATTTCAGTTGCCCCTGGTTTCCTACCCTGTATCTTCTGACTTTAGGGCTGGCACCCCTCTTGCCTTATGACGCAGTGCTGAGTAGTTCTCTACTCTCTGCTCCCTGCAGCAGCCTCTCCCACTTGCATTCCAGGACAAGCTCACACTCACACACACTGACTTGCCGGCAAACAAAAGCACCAGCAAGAGGAGAGCTACAAGCTACTGGCAGATAAGTTCTTTATCCGGGAGGGGGATAGTAATATATAGGAGAGATTTAGCAGTGCTGACACTGTCATTGTGTGTACTATGCATCTCATGGATCCCATCATCTCATCTCTGATCTGTCTCATCTCTCTTTCTCTGTGTCAGATACTACTGAATGTTCAGAGGCTAAATAAAAGTGTAGACAATCCTGTAGCCTATAGCACATTGTCAGCATACAGCATCTCACAGCACTACAGAGATCATGAAATGTCTACTGAGAGAGTCCATGTCCACACTCTGGGATTTTACACTGACCACCATTGAGTGATAGAAGCTAAAGCAGCAATAAAACTGAGTAAAATTGTAAAGTAAGGGATTAAAAATTATCTTTATTGTATAAACATCACTAGGGGATTGAAATTTGAGAAATTTCTTTTGTGGACAAACCCCTTTAATTTAATGTCCATTGGAATGCCCCTATTAATATAATGTTCAGCACAGTGCCCCCATTAACATAATGTCGTATAATGTCAATGCGTAATGGGTATTGTTTGAATTATGAAAATTCTGTATTAATTCCTCATGCTTTTTTTCTGCTATGAAAAGCTTCATTGTTTATTTTCAATGGACAGAAATCAATATAACACACAGCTCTGATTACTGTCTGTGATATAACAACGCAATGCACCTGTGTGACCATGGTCAGATTTCTATCCGCTGAATGTAATTGAATTTCCATTGAATGACAGCAAGCAGAGATCTAGCAAACCATAAAGGAATTGGAAAAAAACATTATTTTTGATATTGTTTTATTCTTTTTAGGGCATTTACTGTGTGGCAAATAGTTTGAATAGTTCCTGACATGGTGTTGCCGATTGTTAGTTATAAAGTTTCAATTTTTAAAAATATGTCACATAGGAACAGTGGGGTGTTGTTAAACTTTCAATATACAGGTTTTTCAAAATGTGTCACATTTATATTAAAGTATTATTAAAATTTCAGTCCTAAAGGATTGGAAATTATTTATTTGCAAATACAAAGCAGTAATTATGTTTTATATTATCATCATTTTATTGTACTGTGTCATAGTAATACAATGACAGCAGCGCTGCATGAAAACCCCACGTCATCCCACATCTGCTTCAGTGCGTAACCACTTAGATATGGTGGCCATGAATGCACATGTCCGCTAATGGGTTAATTTACCATAATTGCATTCATCTCCAATCCATCTTACTTGGGAAAAGAACCTTCCGGGTCTGACTGTAAATTGTCTGCATGTTTAGACAGTTTACACTGCTCAAAATGAATAAGTATTGGAGAGCAGTGTATTTAACTTGAACCAGCCATCAGAACATCCCTGGTTCAAGTTCAAGTTTGTATAAGTAAAAACAGTGAAATAAAATAAGTTAAAACATTAAAATAAAAAAAACAGCCCCAAAAATGTCAGTTTCCCATACAAACACTTAATAAAGTATAAATAACACAAACACACAACCCCTCCCCCCCCACACATATTTGGTACTGTAATACGCGTTAAAAAATACTCTAAAAAAAGATTTAAAAAATAAGACAACTAAAAAAAACAACTATACTTGCAACCCCTCCCCCCACATATTTGGTATTGCAATACACATTAAAAAATCAACCCCTACTAAATTTTCCCACTTCGGTCTTTGCTATGGATATGTGTGCCACTAAGAGCTAAACACAACGGTAGCAAGTCCCCCTGCTAATTCCTCACAAAATGGTACTAGATGCAAATTAAAATAAAAAAAGTAGAACGTTATTGTAGCCCTAAGAAGGGCTGTTGGGTTCTTTGAGAATCACTCCTGCCTAACAGAAAGCTAATAGAACACCCTAACGCTTTCCCTGACCAGCAGCAGCTCTCTCCCTAGCGGCATCCAGAGACAGAATGATCCGAGCAGCGCGGCCAGCGGCTAGTCTATCCCAGGGTCACCTGATCTGGCCAGCCAACCACTGCTATCGACGTGTAAGGGTACCACGTCATGCTGGGTGGAGTGCAGAGTCTCCTGGCTTGTGATTGGCTCTGTTTCTGGCCGCCAAAAAGCAAAACGGCGGGAGCTGCCATTTTCTCGAGCGGGCGAAGTATTCGTCCGAGCAACGAGCAGTTTCGAGTACCCCAATGCTCGACCGAGCATCAAGCTCGGACGAGCATGTTCGCTCATCTCTAATCACTGAATAAATATGATAAAGGATCCGATTAGAGTTGAGATACTGTAAGTGTACACATACATATTTACATATTTAATAGGCAAATTTGTCCTGGGGCACTTGACATTTAGATGATTATGGAATAATAATTATTATTATTATTAGAATATGGTATAATATGATTTAATCGCAAAATCTAGGGGCCACAGGTTCCCACTAAAAAGTTGCTATGTTTTTTTTATCACGTCAAATTGTTTTAATTTATTGTCAGGACACACAGGCATCTTCATTTTATCTATGAACTTCAATTACTGTCCCATTGTGTTATACATCAGCTCCCTAAGTATAATGCTTGAAATTCGGTGTGTTAATGATGATGATCTAAGAAAGGGTGCACATAGTTCTGTTATAGCTACATTATGGCTTCCTTTGAAGCAGTTCTATAGAATGTTACAGTATGCTTCTATAGTCCTATCATTTATGTTTTAACAGCATAATGTCACCATCTGTCATTTTTAAGGTGCTAAATAGAACAAAATGTGGTGAGAGTTGATTATTATAAAACTGAAGGAGTTCTACAATGTAATGGCAGTTTCCAAGCCATTTCCATGCTGTGTCTATATGATTCTTCTGTTCTAAGTTTGACAGTGTTATGATTTTTATGACAATATTTTTAGAGTAACATCTTTGCACAAAAGTATTATGTAGACATTAAAGTGAATTGTTGCCTATTCATGATAAACCAAGTATAACTGAGCATTCAGGAACAGCTGCATATGAAAATTGGAATTTAGTTTTCTGTTTTAGGGTATATAACAACACAACTTAAAATATACTCCTAGAGAAGAATTGTAATGTTAAAGGTATGACGTTAAAAAGCTTAAGGGTGGATTGAAGAGGGTCCTCAGGGATATGGTTTGATATTACTTGTAACATTCTGCTGTGAAAATTATCTAAATGAACTATGAAGGACAAATAAAACTGTCTGCTTCTTCTCTCCTTTGTGTCTGTTTGTTTCTGTGGTTCAAAAAATTGTATCAATAACTGTCAATAAACTGAATATTTAGAGGAATTCTTTAATGACATAGCTGTTAGACGAGCATATTCTAGAAAAGGGGCATTTTCTAATACTAGAATAAAATCAAAGATCAATGAAAACAAACTGTATATTTATTATAGTTTCATGAAAGCATTTCACAGTCACATGGTAAACACGTTTCAGGCACAGGTAATGCCCTTAATCATGACTACTATCCCTGTCAGAGGTCACTATTTGTATGGTTACTTCTCACAATGGAAATGAACACCCCACCAAGGTGTTATTAATTTACAAAGAAAATGTAATATACAAATATAAAATGCATGCATAGGTTCATAAATAACTATGTAAAAGTTATCCGCAAAGTGCACAAAATACACAATATTCTTAATGCACGCATTCATTTTCATAAACTCCTTTCTGACTAGGCCTTAAAAAGTTTTACTAATTGGGGCATTCATACTGAATATTTATACTTATTGGTTTAATGGTTTAATGGCGTTATTACTAGAGATGCGCGAGCACTAAAATGCTCGGGTACTCGTTATTCGAGACGAACTTTTCCCGATGCTCGAGTGCTCGTTTTGATGTGGAATCCATGAAAACAACCCAAAATTCTGCCTGACACAGTTCGTTTGATAAGGAGACCATGTATGGAGGCAGCTATATGGACGACTTTTGGAGGCAGCTATGGCGATGACGTGTGGAGGTAGCAATGGAGACAACGTGTGGAGCCAGCTGAAAAGACGACATGTGGAGGCTGCTATGGAGACAATTTAATTTGGATAGTGCCTGTATGTGGCAGTCCAAAAAAGTTTTCAAACTAGAGGAGCAGGTAGGTGGTCCTCCAGAAAAATTAAATAGATTGAGTGCCTGTATGTGGCACTCCCAAAAATTGCTTAAAACAGAGGACCGGGTAGGTGGCCATCCAGAAAAATTAAATACATAGAGTACTATAGCTAGAGCCAGTTGGCCCTGGCAAAAAATAGCCAGTTTCCTCTGCTTTAGTGTACAAAGAGGAGGAGAAGGAGGACAATGAGGAGGAGGAGTGCATACATTATTCAGGTTGAGCTTCTTTCACCTGGTGGAGAATGAAAATCCAGAGAAATCCAGGCTTTATTCATCTTGATAAGCGTCAGCCTGTCAGCGCTGTCAGTCGACAGGCGTGTACGCTTATCGGTGATGATGCCACCAGCTGCACTGAAAACCCGCTCGGACAAGACGCTAGCGGCAGGGCAGGCAAGAACCTCCAAGGCGTACAGCGCCAGTTCGTGCCACATGTCCAGCTTTGAAACCCAGTAGTTGTAGGGAGCTGTGTGATCATTTAGGACGATGGTATGGTCAGCTACGTACTGCCTCACCATCTTTCTGTAAAGATCAGCCCTACTCTGCCGAGACTGGGGACAGGTGACAGTGTCTTGCTGGGGTGACATAAAGCTGGCAAAAGCCTTGTAAAGCGTACCCTTGCCAGTGCTGGACAAGCTGCCTGCTCGCCTACTCTCCCTCGCTACTTGTCCCGCAGAACTACGCACTCTGCCGCTAGCGCTGTCAGAAGGGAAATACTGTTTCAGCTTGTGCACCAGGGCCTGCTGGTATTCATGCATTCTCACACTCCTTTCCTCTCCAGGGATGAGAGTGGAAAGATTTTGCTTGTACCGTGGGTCCAGGAGAGTGAATACCCAGTAATCGGTGCTGGAATAAATTCTTTGAACGCGAGGGTCACGGGATAGGCAGCCTAGCATGAAATCTGCCATATGCGCCAGAGTCCCAACGCGCAAGAATTCACTCCCCTCACTGGCCTGACTGTCCATTTCCTCCTCCTCCAACTCCTCTTCTTCTGCCCATACACGCTGAACAGTGAAGGACTGAACAATGGTCCCCTCTTCTGTCTCGCCAACATTCTCCTCCTCTTCCTCCTCATCCTCCTCCACCTCCTCCGATATGCGCTGAGAAACAGGGTGCTTTGGCTATCAACAAGGGAATCTTCTTCCCCCGTCTCTTGTGACGAGCGCAAAGCTTCCGACTTCATGCTGATCAGAGAGTTTTTCAACAGGCCAAGCAGCGGGATGGTGAGGCTGATGATGGCGGCATCGCCACTGACCATCTGTGTTGACTCCTCAAAGTTACTCAGCACCTGACAGATATCAGACATCCACGTCCACTCCTCATTGTAGACTTGAGGAAGCTGACTGACCTGACTACCAGTTCTGGTGGAAGTTGACATCTGGCAGTCTACAATCGCTCTGCGCTGCTGGTAAACTCTGGATAACATGGTTAATGTTGAATTCCACCTCGTGGGCATGTCGCACAACAGTCGGTGAGCGGGCAGTTGGAGGCGGCGCTGCGCTGCCCTGAGAGTGGCAGCATCTGTGCTGGACTTCCTGAAATGCGCACAGATGCGGCGCACCTTCGTGAGCAAATCAGACAGATTGGGGTATGTCTTGAGGAAACGCTGAACTATCAGATTTAACACATGGGCCAGGCATGGCACATGTGTCAGTCTGCCGAGTTGCAGAGCCGCCACCAGGTTACGGCCGTTGTCACACACAACCATGCCTGGCTTCAGGTTCAGCGGTGCCAGCCACAGATCGGTCTGCGCCATGATGCCCTGTAATAGCTCTTGAGCGGTGTGCCTTTTATCGCCTAGGCTCAGCAGTTTGAGCACCGCCTGCTGTCGCTTAGCGACGGCACTGCTGCTGTGCCTAGAGCTACCAACTGATGGCGCCATGCCCACGGATGGTAATTCGGAGGAGGAGGTGGAGGAGGGGTGGGAGGAGGAGGAGGCATAGTAGGCCTTTGAGACCTGGACCGAGGTAGGCCCTGCAATCCTCGGCGTCGGCAGTATATGAGCAGCCAAAGGGTCAGACTCGGTCCCAGCCTCCACCAAGTTAACCCAATGTGCCGTCAGCGAAATATAGTGGCCCTGCCCGGCAGCACTTGTCCATGTGTCCGTGGTCAGGTGGACCTTGTCAGAAACGGCGTTGGTCAGGGCACGGATGATGTTCTCTGACACGTGCTTGTGCAGGGCTGGGATGGCACATCGAGAAAAGTAGTGGCGGCTGGGGACAGAATACCGAGGGGCGGCCGCCGCCATGAGGTTTTGAAAGGCCTCTGTCTCTACCAGCCTATAGGGCAGCATCTCCAGGCTAAGCAACTTGGAGATGTGGACGTTGAGGGCTTGGGCGTGTGGGTGGGTTGCGCTATACCTCCTTTTGCGCTCCAGCGTCTGGGGTATGGAGAGCTGAACGCTGGTGGATGCTGTGGAGGATCGTGGAGGCGAAGATGGGGTTTTCGCACGGGAGGTGTTTGGGCCGTGGTCCTGGGCAGGGGGCTGACTAGCAGATGACACAGGGGAAGTAGCAGTGGTGTGCCCGGCCGGAGGTGAACGGGCTTGGTGCCATTGAGTGGGGTGTTTAGCATTCATATGCCTGCGCATACTGGTGGTAGTTAAGCTAGTAGTGGTGGAACCCCTGCTGATCCTGGTTTGGAAAAGGTTGCACACCACAGTCCGTCGGTCATCCGGTGTTTCTTTAAAGAACCTCCAGACTTCTGAAAATCTAGCCCTCGCCACGGGAGCTTGACTACGGGCAACATTTGGCGCTGATGCACCAGCTCTGGCCCTGCCTCTCCGTCTGGCCCCACCACTGCCTCTTCCAACCTGTTCTGCTATAGGACTCGCCTCCGTCTCAGAAGCACTGTGTTCACCCGGCCTATCAACCCAGCTTGGGTCTGTCACCTCATCATCCTCTGATCCCTCAGTCTGCTCCCCCCTCGGACTTCCTGCCCTGACAACAACTTCACCACTGTCTGACAACCGTATCTCCTCATCGTCCGACACCTCTTTACACACTTCTTCCACTACGTCAATAATGTCATCATCACCCACAGACTGCGACCGGTGGAAAACCTGGGCATCGGAAAATTGCTCAGCAGCAACCGGACAAGTGGTTTGTGACTGTGGGAAGGGTCCAGAAAACAGTTCCTCAGAGTATGCCGGTTCAAATGCCAAATTTTGATGGGAGGGGGCAGACTGGGGGGAAGGAGGCTGAGGTGGAGGAGCTGGAGGAGTGCTGATTTCGGTGACATGGGTGGACTGCGTGGAAGACTGACTGGTGGACAAATGGCTAGAAGCATTGTCCGCAATCCACGACATCACCTCTTCGCACTGTTCTGGCCTCAACAGTGCTCTACTACGAGTCCCAGTAACTTGAGACATGATGAACCTAGGGAGTGTATCTCTGCGGCATTCCCCTGCTCCCTCATCAGCAGGTGGTGTCTCACCCCGCCCAGGACCACGGCCTCTGACGCCTGCAGTAGTTGGACGCCCACGCCCTCGTCCTCTACCCCTAGCCCTCGGGTTAAACATTTTCAAAATTAAAGTGTAAACTTCTAATTTTTTTTTTTTTGTGTTTTTTGTGGTTTTTTTTAAACAAAACGATGCTATCCTATTGCTATGGCTAGTTTCTAACCTACACTGACAGCACACAACTGGATTTTGTGCTGTGCCAGATGACTTTGAGTTATAAGAGAAATAAACGTAAAAAATAAATAAATCAGCAGACTGTGCCTAATTCAAATCAAACCCCTAATAAATTGGCCCACTTCGGTGTGTGTCACTAAGAGCTAAACACAAGTCTCCCTGCAAATTACTCACAATATGGTACTAGCTGCACTACTAATGCCAGCAAGCCCAGCCACAAGCAAACAAAAAAAAAAGGAAGATATAACGCTATTGTAGGCCTAAATAAGCCGTTGGGGTTCTCCTATGGCTATTTTCTAGCCCACACTCAAAGCACACTGCTTTGGCAGATTACTGTGAGTTCTAAAAAGAAATAAACGTAAAAAAAAAAAAATCAGCAGACTCGGCGTAATTCAAATCAAACCCCTAATAAATTGTCCCACTTTGGTGTTTGAGGTGGATATGTGTGTCACTAAGAGCTAAACACAAGTCTCCCTGCAAATTACCCACAATATGGTACTAGCTGCACTACTAGTGCCAGCAAGCCCAGCCACAAGCAAACCAAAAAAAAAGGAAAATAAAACGTTATTGTAGCCCTAAGAAGGGCTGTTGGGTTCTTGTAGAATCACTCCTGCTTAACACTATTCTAATATAACACCCTAACGCTTTCCCTGACCAGCAGAAGCTCTCTCCCTAGCGGCATCCAGACAGAGAATGACGCGAGCAGCGCGGGCAGGGGCTAGTCTATTCCAGGGTCACCTGATCTGGCCAGCCAACCACTGCTATCGACGTGTAAGGGTACCACGTCATGCTGGGTGGAGTGCAGAGTCTCCTGGCTTGTGATTGGCTCTGTTTCTGGCCGCCAAAAAGCAAAACGGCGGGAGATGCCATTTTCTCGAGCTGGTGAAATACTCGTCCAAGCAACGAGCAGTTTCGAGTACGCTAATGCTCGAACGAGCATCAAGCTCGGACGAGTATGTTTGCTCATCTCTATTATAGACCCCTTAGGGTGTTTGAACCTTGTGGCTCTGATTACTCATGCACTATACTGCAATATAGGCTCCCAGCACTCTTGACAACTGCACTGCTCCCTAGCCTTATGCTGGCCTGATGATGCCGCCGCTGGTTCAGGTGCCATGGTTGGGATGGAGCTTGGCCCATATAAGCTGCCGTTCCTGGAAAACTCTGTTAACAATACCTCACAATTATACATTTTGCAGGCTGAAGTTTGGGTAAATTGATGCTTACATAAGCTTGCGCTAAAGAGTGATCTTATTGTTGTATTGTAAATGATTGGGATTCTATTTTATCTCCTTAATTACTTACAAATGAATTCTAATTCTACCATTTATCTGATTTCTAGACACTTCTCAATTGACATCTCCAGAGACTATAACAATCCAGGAAGTGGAGCCTGTTCCTCTGCCATCAGTTGAGGTGACCAAGATGAATAATTACAATCACAGATATATTTACTATTCCATAGATTTCTGGAAACATTTTTGATTACATTGCAGAATCTTTCTATTGGGCCAGGTACCACATTGACACACTAGCTGTTTACAATACTACCATGGAAATTAATAGAACTGTCCAATAATTTCTGTAACTGTTCTGCATCAGATATAGTCACGCCCACCATTTTCCTAATACAAGCTCTGTACCTCACCAGAGTATCTTAATGGTTATACAGTTGTATAGAATTCTGTTCCCTTACATCCCTTTACCCTTACTCCTGACCCTGACCTGATGGACATATCACAAGCGTATTTACAATGTAACCGTGTAAGATGTAATTAAAGTGTATACTTTTAACAACAAAAATGTTGCATAAACATTTTACAGTCTCAAAAAGTAACTGGCGTTTGGATCAATAGAGTTCACTTCAAATTGAACTTACATGACAGATACGTGGGGATAAAAGGTCTTAAATTCATTCTAAATTCAATTCTGCTGTATTTGCAGTTTCATGGAAACTCGGTCCAAAGGCTGAAACACAAAAGCAAACAGAAAACAACGAAAGAAGAGAAAATCTCTCTTTATGATGAGGCTGTAGTATTTTCATAGTCTGGACTTATTGCAAGCAGTATAATGATATTAATATTTAAGAAAAGAATGGCCAAATTAGACATTGCATGTATAAAAGCCAACTAGTTGTGTAAACATGCAACCAAAAACCAGGAACTTGTATCAGAATGATGAGAAAGGAACATTATGTAGAAGGGAAGGAAGGGCTTATAGTTTGAAGCATAACTTAAAGGGGTTCGCCAATAAAAGAAAGTTCTCAAATTTTAATCCCCTTGTGCTGTTTACACAATAAAGATAATTATTAACCCTTTACTTAACAATTGGGTGGGGACTCTATGGGGCATATTGGGTCCTGGCATAGAAAAAAACGCAGCTGGTGACTTTTCACATATGAAAAGTCACTGGCAGCAGTGCACCGGCACAGGGACAGTATACTGGGTTTTTCCACACTTTTATTTAGCTTATTAACATTCTAGTATATGACACATAGAAAAAGAGAGATTGGACAGATCAGAATCATGAGATGGATATAAAACATAATGACACACTCAGTTCTGCTATCTCACCTATAACACACACAGTCATCACTGCTATGCCTCCCTCCCCTCAGATAAAGACCTTATTTTGTCTGTAGCTTGTAGAGTAAGTCTCTGCACACTGCTTCTTGCTGGCAGGAAGTGCCTGTGTCCGAGCTGGTCTTGTAATGTAGGGGGGAGGGGCAGGCGGCAGAGAGCAGTGCAGTGTGCAGACAGGAGAAGCTATTCATGATAAGAAAATTCACAGTCGGATCCAGGGGCAATTGTAAACGCAAGTACTGATAGACAGGTTGGAATTATATTGGTGAAATGCTGTATTTTTGTTAATAACAGTGTAGTAGAGAATGTGTTATTTTGCTATCCTGAGTATATTTAAGAATCTTGTTTCGTGGGAATACCCACTTTAACTAGCAAACATGGCAGAGGCAAAAATATACCATGGGCAAAGTAAACTTGATCACTGGTCATTATTGATATTGTTACTACAGTGACACGTGGTCAGATGGTTACCAAAGTGTATACAACTACTAATTCTGCTGACAAAAAGCGTCAATGTTGATTTCTATTGAGCACGCTCATGTTGTGGTGTGACCTTTTGCACCTCATGACTATTTATATTGAAATGATCTATACTGTAGCTCAATAAAAGTGGCTTTAAAAACTTTAATTGCAGAATTCAAGTCATCATATTACTAATTTTAAACAATATATAAATCTATAGATGTTATGTTGAAATTTTTTCATCACTGTCAACTCGCCTTACAGTTTGGTCAAGACCTCCCAGAGGTTAGCCCACATGACCTGGAGTTACTAGTGTCTGACCTTCCTTCATTACCGGAAGTTGAAACATTGCCTGAACCCCGAAAAAGACGTATACCTGGGGAACTGGATACAAGGAAGCCACCAAAAGACACAAAGGATACGAAAGATAGATCAAAGTTAGACATAGATAGAAATGGTAAAGAAACTGAAGGGGAAAAGCATTTTGAAGAGGCAGCATTTGAACCTGAACATGTAGAAACAGAACTTCATAAAATGGAAAAAGAAATTGAGCTTCTTAAAAAAGAGAAACGACAAAGTGAGCTGCAGTGGCAATGTGAAAAAGCAAGGGAAAGGAAGGAGGAAGCAGAAAGAGAGGAATGGTACCAACGAGAAATCGAGAGAGAAATGGGGCATCTGAGAAATGCTGTCAGGGAATTGAAACGCCTTCAGATTACAGGGGCTACAGAAGAGCTCCTGCTGGAAAAACAAATGGAGATAAAACGCCTGAAGAAATATCAACATCAGAGGCAACGCCAGTGGGAGGCTGAGAAATTAGAACAGCAGCTTAAGGAGGAAGAAAGGTTAAGAGAGTATTTAAAAGAGCAAGAGAAAGAGCAACAGAAGCTTAGAGAAGCCGAAGAAGAGATTGAAAAGCTAAAAAAGGCTTTGACGGAAAAAGATCTAGATGAGAAGATCAGAGAAGAGCCAGATAGAAAGATGAGAAAAATAGCAGGTATATATGTCAGAAAAATTATTGGTAGACCCCTCATAAAAGTCTTGCTGAAAAGTTGCTTGTTTCCTGAAGTTCCATAAAGATACATGTAGATGCACCACCCCTGCAACCTGCCAACCATTTCATATGGGGGAGAAGGGTCCAAATATTATTCATCATTTTCAGATTTTCTTTGAACATTATAATATCTATATTTTTGGTTAATTTGTCATTATTTTTTCAGAACAAGTAGATGAAAAACGCACAAGTGAAACCGAAGGCTCACCTGTCATATCTTCCCCTAAAACTGGGTAAATATGCAGTTTACCATATAATGCAAAGTATCATAAACTTTCTGATTTATACATTCATAGTCCTACTAGATAAATCTAGCTTATTTCAGTTTTTGTTGTATTCATTATAGTATGCCTTCAGATTTGCTTGATGCTACTGTTCTTCTGGATGAAGTAACAGGACAACCAATGGATTTTCTTCCAGGTAAGGTAGAGGTTGGGAGTTATAAATGAAAGTATCATTTTCGCAAAATAATAAAAATGAGGTTAAAGCGAACCTGTCACCAGGAATGTGATTTATAGCTGTTGACAGGTTCAAATAGCCTATGCTATACTGATTATAAGTCCCAGTGTGGAAGGCAGCTACAGCCTGTATGTGCCTGTGTCAGTCTCCTCTCCTCCACACTCACCCAACCCCCTCCCTACTTCCTGTCATGTGCATTGAACAGGCTGGGAGGGGGATGGTGTAGAAGAAGAATGTATGAAGAGATACAGGCACACACGGGCTTCAGCTGCCCCTCCAGAGGACTCGCTGGCAGTGAGCCTGGTAAGGTGAATTAAACTAACATAAAGTACTGAAAGGATTCAGAATGATGAAAAAGGTATTTTTAATATCAGCATAGCATAGACTAATGGAACATGTTACTTGCTGAAAATGTAATTCTTGGTAACAGGTTCACTTTAAGTTAAGATTTGTAAACCTGCAAAAATGTATTAGTAGGCCAAATTATTAGGTCACATAAATATGTTAGGAAACATTACAGACTTCTTATATATTAGGCATAGAAGATTATACTGCTCGACTGGAAACGGTTAAACTGTTTGTTTTATGACAGAAACAATTAATTGAAGCTGATTTACCCAAGTACAAGCTGATTTTACTAGATTTTTGATTATGTACCATGGATTGGTGAGGATACCATGGATATATATATATGTATTTTTTTTTCTTTGTGCAATATGATGTGTGCTTTATCATGACACACTGGTTGTTATATATAGTTAATATTTCATCTATATATAGACTCTTTATGTTTTAATGTTTAAAAAAAATAAGAAAATGGCTACTGGGGTGTTGCTCTTCTTAGGACCTATTCATATCTCAGTTTTTTCATCAGTTTTTTTTAGTATGAGTTAGGCCGCCTGCACACAGACTGAGCACACTGCAGTGGATAGTAGTCCTTTCCACTTACCTTCCTGCTGGTTGAACAGAAGGGCCAACACTTTAAAAACTGCACTGTATTCGGTCTGTGAGATCTCACCATCGTGTTTGTGAGCCTTAGGGATTATTACCATGAACATAACCTTATTGTGACCCAGAGCCAGGAGTGGTCAAACACATAGAACAGCAGCAAGTCTTATCTCTGTGTAGTCTCATCACACGGTTTTGGCTTACAAGTATTGATGCAAGTGGAGTAAAATAAATGATAAGCTGACTCATAGCCTATTCACTTACTTTACCTAATCTGAATATTTATTGACCATTATTAATTGATGTACAGTATCTAATGTAAATATCTGTTATTTTGCTACTTTTATTTTTCATTTTCAGTTACAGAAGGTCTATTTGGTTAAAAACAATCAAAGAAGCACATCTTCTGTCTCTGCACCCTTTACCTAATGTAATATTAATGATACTAGTACAGGGATTTGAGAGACTATCCCTTTCCTGCAGTGCAGCCTTCTCTCTGATCACACTCCATCTTGGCTGTAAGATCTCTTCTATTTCCTTATTTTGTGTTATTGGTACCATGATTCCTTAGTACGATAAAAAATAGTGGACCCCCCCCCCCCCCCAAAAAAAAAAAAGAAAGGCTTAGAGATTTACAGAGGTCATTACATGATCCAACTGAAGATAATATAGAAATAATTAAGAATTACAATAATACCAGCTGGATTATATACATTGGGGGTATAGAATTAAAAGGAATCATGGGAGTGCTTCTTTAGGAAAGACATAAAAACTTAAAGTAAGATGGTTTATAAATATATTAAAGAAAATATTGAAGAGAGTAACACCTGCTTATGTGTAGAGATTTATATATTAACCTTAGACACATCAGCTTTTATCATCTAAACTTTTCATGGCAATCTCTTTCTAGAGGGCTCTATAGAGACACAGTCCCCTTTAACAGCACCTCACCACGTTTCTCCTAAACCATCTAGTCCACAGGTAAAGTAATGCACAATTCTAAATGTTATTCATAGAGATACTCAATATAGTATCAGTGGAGAGGGGGAAGTACACAAGTCCTCAAATGCAGTGAGAGGGGAGGTAAATGCTACCTTATCTGCCTGGGCACGTATGTATGACTGCAGCCGCAAGTGTTCCAACCATGAAATGTGGGTATCCGGGAATTGAGTACATAGGTCAGTATATGAGGGAAGGGCGCCTCTAGTTAAGATTGTGTGAAAGCGTGGGTCATCAGATGGTTGCCAGATGAGGAAGGAGTCCCTGCCGAGTCCTGGGGGAACTGTGGATTGCAAAACAGAGGAGTAAGTGGACCGGAACCACGAGACAGAAGACCCCTGCAAAGTGCCGAAGAGAGTTGGTCTTGAGTGACCCATTGCTTGGTGTTGGGATAAAAGGACCAACCTAGAAATCGCTGGAGTACTGCTGCCCAGTGATACACCTGCAAATCAGGAAGACCAGCTCCACCTACTGTTTTAGGACGAGTCAAAGTCTGCCACCTCCCCCTGGGTCTAGAGGAACCCCAGATGAAACATAACATTGCAGATCGGAGTCGCTTGAAAAAAGAAGATGGGAGTAGCAAAGGGGCACCCTGAAAGAGATATAGGAAGCGCGGCAAAACATCCATTTTAAGGACATTATTCCGCCTAAACCAGGATAATCTTGTTTTTTTTCATAGGCGGCCAGATCAATCAGAGTGAGGTCAAGCAGGGGTGTACAGTTAAAGGGCTATTCGCATCAGGACATTCACATTCAAATAAATTAATTTGCCATATGTAAACAATTCTTCAATTGGATGTTATTAAAAAAAAAAGTTCCTGTGTGAAGATAATTTCTCATAAATGTAGCCATGTTGCCCCTTAGAAACCAGATAGCTTCCTCGGATACGACCACCTCACATTTTGGCAGCAGTGGCCAGAGATGCGCTATTGAATCCTGCCTGACCACCCGGCTTCAGCAATCATTACCAGAGGACGGCTGTAGTATATACAGTAACTCCCGTACATTTCATATACAAAATCT
This sequence comes from Engystomops pustulosus, assembly GCA_019512145.1. Taxonomy (NCBI): domain Eukaryota; kingdom Metazoa; phylum Chordata; class Amphibia; order Anura; family Leptodactylidae; genus Engystomops; species Engystomops pustulosus. The sequence goes on along the minus strand of CM033644.1, from coordinate 86,090,806 downwards.
ATTTGTGTCTTTGTGCAATCCATCCAGCAGAGGTGGCCGTATCCGAGGATACAGTCTTGTTTTTAAGGGAACATAAAACTATGTTTATGAGAAATTATCTTCACATAGGAACATTTTTTTTTAATAACATCTAATTGAAGAAATGTTTATATATGGCAGATTAAGGAAACTGAATGTAAATGCTCAGATGAGAATACCCCTTTAAGGAAGAAGACCAGATCCGGATCAGATAGGATTTGCAAACCTAGATACTTTATGGAGCCAGAACGCAAGCGAAAGGGAAACTAACCTGTGACCTGGAGTGGGACTCTGTTTGGGGCAGTAAAATATTGAGGATTTCGGATTTAGTATAATTTATTATAAAATTACTCATGTGACCGTATCGGTCGAACTCATGTAGCAATGACGAGATGGTGATTTGGGGTTGGGAGATATACCGGCAGAGAGATCTGCAGGTTCACCCCAGCAGAACCATTCCACATTTGTGTAGTTTGGGCCTCCAGATGAACTGACAGCAGAATTTACCTCTCATGTTTCCTCTGTTCTTGTTTCCAGTAGCATTAAATGGTTACCGAAGAACATCATGATGTGTCATAAGTGCTATATAAAACATGATGTTACTATAGCTCAGTATTACAGTAATTAAACGTTTTTATACACCTAGCACAAAACAGACAATATTTATAATACTTCAGTGCAGTCCTTTTCTCTGTTTCAGGGTACTTACCTTATATACTCGAGTATAAGCCTAGTTTTTCAGCACAAAAATGTGCTGGAAAACCCAAACTCGGCTTATACTCGAGTCAAAAAATAAATATATCTAAACTCACCTTTCCGGCGACCCCTGTATCAATGTGTTTGAATAACCATGCATTAGTATAAGTTACTTTCAATTTTGGAATAATTTTTGTTAAGTATGTTATTATGCGAGTAAACAATGTATGCTAAACACTTATTGATATGTACTTTTTAATGTACTTCTTACCTGCATCACTTGTAGTTCTTGTACACATGTGTTGGTGTTCCCCCGTCGCAGGAGGGCACCGTTCATTATGTCACATGTAATTTTCTTTTACCTTTCAACGGCATGTTTTTAAGACAACACAATATCAATAATTCTTCAAATGAAAAAGAAAGCATAGCCAGGTCAGGCAGGATTAAGCACATATGAAGCACAAAATGGACCGTCGCCTTCTGTGGGCTCCTGCAGCATTTTTTATACTTCCCTCCCGCAACAATGTCATTTTAACCGTGTTGGAATAAAGTTTTGGACTTTTTAACTCGGTGAGTGCCAGCTTTGCTTTCTTTTTCAGTTGAACATTTATCTCAACTCCTATGGATCTTTTTGAACTAGAGCGCCGCCCGAGCATTTAACTAGTGAATAAAGGTTGCCTAAGTGCAGTGCCCCCCATGTGATTCTCTCTTCAGCAATATCAATAATTTTATTGCACTTTAGCGATTTTGCACTTAGATTAGGGATGCTCAATTTACCTATTCGGTTTGTCACTTACCATCATTGAGAATCTGCGCATGCCCACCCCTCCGCCGATCTATTTTACCCGGTATACATTCAGACACACTACAACACAATATTGCGAGACTTGGATCACGTGATCATTAGACCAGGTACCATGTGACTAGCACACAGTTCCGCCCAGCAGCGCGCTCAGGATGACATGCTACCAGCAATGCGCTCTCATTGGTCCGATGGTCCTTTATATCCCTCCTCTTACTGATATGACGCCACCCCCAGACGAAGGCTCAATCAGAGCCGAAACGCGCGTCGAGGCTGCAGTTATCGCGGACAGATGAGGATTCCACTCTGTCACTTTTTAAGGATTTTCATTCCCCACATGGGGAGCCTAGATTTCGTCTACTATAGGACTCAGCTGCTTGCCCTCCTAGATCATACATTGGGTTAAAATTGCACTAGGCTTCAAATGTTCTCTCCTTACCACTTGTATTTCAATATTGGTACTATTTGTATTTCCTCTAATTCTGTCTGATTTGACGGCATTTCTGTGTCACCGCTACTGCACTGTCTTTGTTTTTAGTATATCATGTTTTATCAATTTGGCAATAATAAAGTACTTGATTTTTATTGATTTGTCTTTACTGAGTCTTGCCCTTCCCTGCCCCCTAAGGTAAGGGGTACCATAGGCTTTAACTGTATATGTCCTGTATGAAGTCATAAAAGACCCTTGGGGGACATTTACACATTTTTTCTTTTTTTACATTTTATTTAAATTCAGGTTTTCACTATGTAACTGGGGCATCTGTAAGAGACCTAATTTTAGGGGGAAACTACCCCTGTGGGTGCAACTGTTGGATCAGAACTGGACTGGGTCTGATCAGACCCAGCAGCTCTGATTAACCCCTACAGACCGCTGGGTCTGTATTGCCAATGACAGTGCCAGCTCTCCTCCTCCGCTACTTTAGGGCGATGCTCTGAGGAGCAGAGAAGCGGTAATAAATCTCATGTCCCTTCTCCCTAGAATCTCCAGCGCTTGGTGCTGCTCCTTCAATTATCAAGGGAGCAGAGGAAAAATTCAGGACATCAAAAGACATTGCTGTAGACTCAGGAACTGTGCCTGCTAACGTCTTTCAGCAGCGGGCAGTCGGAGACAAGTTAAAACACCAAGGACTGACAGTAAAGTAGTTAAACAGCTCAGCTACAACGGATCCATGTTTGCATGGCTGTGACATCCTTAGTAAAACAGTAAACTGCAAATGACATGATTTTGGAGTTATATTATTATGGAAGCTCCTGGTGATGTTCCAGGTTTGTTTTCTTGGTGGTCACATGACCCAGGGAGCCTGTGCCATGTCATAAATCACATGAAGAGGCTATGAGATAACTATAAAGTGTATGCAAAGAAAAACAGGTCACCTGAAGGAAGCCGCCGCCGCCACGTGTGCTCGTCCCCGTCTCCTAGGGAGACCACCGGCTTCAGAAAATTTAAAGGGCTAGTGCACCATTTATTGCCGCTGGCCATTTCCCAGAATTCTATATAAACCTCCCTCTCCCTGCACACTCTACTGGATCTTGGTGCCTAGTGGCTCTGAGAAAGCTATTTCATGCGATTTGTTGTGATTCCGAATTCCTGTTGTTACCCCGGTTCCGTTATTGACTCTGATCCCGTGCTGCCTGTCCTGATCTACTGCTACGTCCACGACTCAGATCCTGTGCTGCCTGTCTCAACCCCCTGCCTTTCCCTGACCATGAGTTTGCCGTACGGTTCTGTACTTCGCCATGGCCACCTCCGTGGACAAAGTCGCGCCTGTGGTAAGACCTGCTGGTACAACGCCGCAGTCGACTTACGTCATCATCCGCAGTGGTACAGAGGATCCACTACCACTGATCCTGACATTGCCTGTTCAGAAGAAAAAACAATGCATAAATAAATAGAGAGTACATAGTCCAATTATGGAGCAGCACAGCAATTATAATGGATCAAGTCCAAATGTGGGTGCTCATCTCCAACAAGCCAGATCTACAGGAATGTTTAGGCAATATTCAAGAAACATGCAATGAAGTAGCACTCCAATAGATTCAATGTGGTCTAAGTGTTACAGGGCACAGGAAAATACATCATGGATGAAATCACAATGTGAATACGTAACATTTTGTGCAAAAGTTAGTGTGAATTAATCACAAAGTTAATAGTACTGCAGTACAATAAATATGTGATATATATTGTTAAGGAGGTCACACTGGTTTCGGACGCCATCTTGACTACTGTCCGCCATCTTAGATACAGCGGCCATGTTCCCTGACCACTGTCAAGTTAATGTCATGATTCAAACTTCATTTTATGTAACCTGTTTGCTCGCCTGTCAGCTAATACCCTTTGACATTTAATGAGAAGCCAGTCTGTCCTCGATGCTGCATAATAATATGATTCTGGAGCCCACTTATCTTATTCTTCTCAGCATTAGTATAAACAATATCTGTGTACAAGATCTCTGAGAATTGAGCACAATTAATTAATTGTTTTTCCCAGAATGTGCTGATGACCAATTGTTTTACAGTATACTATTCACGCCTACTCTTCTGTCTGTGATATTATGCATTTTGAGACATTAAACGGGAGAAGATCTTGACATACACTAAGAGATTGACATGTCTTATTTTTTATGTTCAATCATGAAAGGGTTAATTAGGACTCACCTTACAAAAGTCAAGAGGGCTGTTGGGGCCCTGCATAAAAATCCCTATCAATATGTACCCAATTCAACACAATAGTGTAATCATACAGCATAATTTCATATATAAAAACACCTACTAACACCTGGGAACCTTATTTGATGAATGCTAACTATAGTACGCATTCAAACTGTCAGGAACCAAGGGTAGTGGACCCACTGGACCACCGGGTACGATGACTTAAGCTGACCTGGGAGCGGATTCTAAGTGGTACCCGGTCTTTCTCCAGAGTCTGCCGCACAGCAGTTTGGACTTGCTGCAGCGTGGTACCACCAGGTCAGTCCACAAGTGCAAATTTGTCCATGGTGGCGGCCAAGGCGTAGTACAAAGTCGTGAGGCAGAAGCGCTGTTGGGGACAGGCAGAAGGTCAAGACAGGTAGCACAGGATCAGAGTTGGGGACGTAGCGGTAGGGCAGGCCACACAGGAGCGAAGTCAGGAACAGAATCAAGGTCACAATGAGAAATCATTGTAATCACAAAGGTCAAGGAACACAGCTTTCTCTCAGGTTTAGAGCCCAAAGATTTGGCAGGGGACATAGGATGGGGGTGGAAATTTAACCATATGGGTGGCCGGCCAGTGGCTAATATCAGCACGCTGGCCATTTATATCTCCGGAAGGCAGCGCACACATGCCCTAATAGGCGGGGACACGCCCCCCGGAACCAGCATCAGATCGAGGCGAGTTGAGTGAGACAGCAGGGGCACTGGGGAACAGAGAGGGGCACAGGAGCGCCTGTGACCCATGATCATGTACTTCTATTAGACATGTGCTTCTATTAGTCATGTACTGCGGGTGCGGCCGCCATATTTATTAAGGGAGCCCATACTAGTCCACACTGGAGGCATGCTGTAATTTCATCTGATCAGTTGCATACATGGGTAGTCATTGCACGTGTAACAGGACCTTAGATAATATCTCCCTTGTCACAAGACATGAAGTGCTGAATACTTCAAAGAGGCATGGCACAAGGGAAAGGGTAGATCTGAGTGGCTGGCTGAGCAGGACACGTCCCCTCTGATGCCTGGTAATATAAAATAAAGCTGATTTATTAGGATGTAAGGGAAACAATTTTTGCTAAAAGAAGGGTGTCAGTTAGTTAATAGGGCTCTATGGGAACCACTTCAGGCCAGTTTGTAGCTTAAAGGAAACCTACCATCTCAGATCTACCTATTAAGGTAGATCCGGTGGCAGGTTCCTCTAATAAATACCATGACAGCCTTTTTTAGGGCTAGTCTTTCAGTGCATGATAAGTTTATAAATTTTTTATTGCCCCAATATGCAAATTAGTGAAAGAGGCTACTGGGGTGTGGAGTAGCCAGAGCTGAAACTACACAACGTGGCTACTCCACGCCCTAGTAGCCACTTTCGATGTCATCTAGGTCAGCTCCTGCTGCGCGCAGCATGCACAGCCACCAGCTCAAGTGCACGCAGCTACCAGGAGCTGTGCGCAGAAGATATTGTAGGAGAATCAATAGAGGCTACTGGGGCATGGAGTAGCCGCATCGTGTAGCTTCAGCTCCGGCTACTCCACACCCCAGTTACCTCTTTCACTAATTTGCATATAAGGGCAATAAAGCATTTACAAACTTATCAAGTACTAAAAGATTAGCCCTAAAAAGGATTGTGATGGCATTTATTAGAGGAACCTGCCACCGGATGTACCTTAATAGGTAGATCTAAGATGGTAGATTTCCTTTAATGCTCAGCCCCGATTTTTGTATTCTTACTTGCACCACTCAATAAGGTTGTTACGTTTGAACACTGTTACTTATCAAAGCACTTTTGAGTTTGTTTTTAATTACATGTTGTACTTCATTTTATTGATACATTTTGGCTGAAAAGTTGTGTGTTTATTTATTTAAAAAAATGTAAAAACTGATGAATTTTTTGAAAAATTTGCCATTTTAAAATCATCTCGTTTTCAGGCAGATAGTTTTACCACCTCGATAAGTTGGTGAATAACATTTCCCATATGTCTGCTTTACATTTTCATAATTTTTTAAATGCCTGGAAAATTTATTTTGCAATACTGATGTATTGTAGGGTATTAGCTCAGTCAGCCTGTGCACAGATGGGATCTTACAGGCACTGCCTGAAGACAGTCCTAGGGTCCTGATCAGAGGGTGGACCCCAGCAGGGGAGAGACCCCCAGCAGGCCCTTTAAATGCCATGGTCAGGCTGACCGCAGCATTTAATAGGTTAAACACTCCAACTGCGGGTGTTACACTGGGGTGTCAGCTGTTAGCTATGTTCCGATTACGGGCTGAGCCGGCATCAGCTCTGCGTCTGATATATTGTGTGCTGAGAATTAGAGCCCATCACTGGAGGAGAAATTAGAGCCCATCAATCAGTGTCTGGATGATAAATCTATGAAACTATAAGACTTCTTATTCTAACATTACACTACCTATTAGCTGATATCAGAAAAATGCCTAGAGCATTTCTGCTTTCCATGCACATTTACATATGAAGTCATGCTGCTTTCTTTGTATATATATTTATAACAATGTGATGAAAGTAGCACAAGGAATGATAGACTTGAGTATTGGCACATGTTGCTTTGTAAATTTCCAAGTACATGATCTTTGATCTTACCAAATGACTCAGTAATAAATAATTGCATCCATATAATGTATAATAGTAAAAATAATGCTTTCTACAAAGTACTAAAGTTTAAATAAAATAAAGTTAAATCCTGCATAGAAATAACAAAGCTGCCAAGAATTCTGTAAAGCATACAACATTGCATTGTTCTCAGGCTTAGTGATGGAACCAGATGTGTAGGGTTGAAGGTGAAAGACAGTAGCTGGGTTTCAAGCTGACTCAATAGCTGGCCTTTGTGTACAGACTGCCAACTTAAAAGCCAATTAATGTCAGTTGTGGTGGTATTTTTTCAGTTTAGAGAATCATGTCACAAGACAAACATACAATTTGTTTGATTAAACAAAGCCAGAAACCATATCCTACAGATATCCAGATGGTATGAAACTTTAGAAACAGATTTCTTATCCCACATTGTTGTGAATGTCAATAAAGTAAATATATGATAATGTATACGCAACTTATGTAACCTGGACAAATATATTGGAAAGCAACAGGAGTATTAACCCCTTAAGGACCAGGCCCTTTTTCGTTTTTGCATTTTAATTTTTCACCCCCAACCTTCAAAAATCTATAACTTTTTTTTTCCATGTAATGAGCTGTGTATGGGTTTGTTTTTTACATAACAAATTGCACTTCATAGTGACTGTATTTATTATTCCATCCGTGTAAAAATGCATTTGCTCCATTATTTGTGGACATGTCTACTTCATTCTTTGGATCAGTACAATCATGGAGATAACTAATTTATATAGGTTTTATAATGTTTTCATTAACAAAAATTAAAACCTCCTGTATAAACTGTACTTTGGTGTACGGAGATGCGGGTGGTGTAATTTTTTGCAACTTTTGATGAAGTTTTCAATGCTATCATTTTTAGGACTGTACAACCTTTTTATCACTTTTTATAGAATTTTTTATATTTTTCAAAATGGCAAAAAAGTGCCATTTGGGACTTTGGGCGCTATTTTCCGTTACAGGATTAAACTCAGTAAAAAACCATTATTATTTTTTGATAGATTTGGCATTTTTGGATGTGGCACTATCTAATGTATTTATGATATTTCCTGTTTATTTATATTTTTATGACTTATAGGGAAAGGGGGTGATTTGAATTTTTATTTTTTTAATATAATTTATGTTTTTACTTTCATTTATTTTTTACAATTTTTCAGACCCTCTAAGATACTTTAACCCTTGGTTGTCTGATTGATCCTACCATATACTCCCATACTACAGTAAGGCAGCATATAGGGATTTTGCACACAATCTATTACAATGTGCAAATCACCTTAAACATGATAGCCTTGGATCTTTGTGTGACCTGAGGCTATCATGGCAATGGATCGCTGTTCCCTGATAGCGTCACAGGGAGCGACAATCCGAGCCAAGATGGAGGCGGCAGTGGCAATCAATGGGTTAACACCTGCGATCGATGCTAGCATGGTGAGTATGAAGAGGGCTGAGCCCGTGAGGTCGCTTCATACTCCCCCCTATGCAACAAGACCTACAGTAACGTCTTTTTGCATCATGGGGTTAAAGAAAATCTACCATAAATGCACTGTGACTGTGATTATCTTTTTACATATGTTATCCATGGCATCCTTCCTTCTAAAATCGGCTTTTAAAATTATACCAATGAGCATGAAGGGATATTCTAGCCACTCTGTGATCTGCTTTACAGGCTGTTATATTGTTTCCTTCTTACCCCTGCATTTTCAGCATTTGTGTAGTGAGCATTTCCTGCTGTTATCTCAGTGCTGAGGGAGCAGGGGCAGGGGTAATCATGAAATAGGTACAGAAATTAAGGGATGAAAATCTTCTTAAATATGTCAATATGTCAATAAGGAGTAGTGTATAAGGAGTAGAGCTGTCCAGATACAAAGTCAGGGTATGTTACTGTTACAAGGGGTTCAATGCTAAGCTCAGTATAGGCCTGGTCCTTGCACGACTGGACACCCAGGTATTTGACTCTGGAAACCACTTGGATTGGAACTGTTACATTACATTCAGAGAGAGGGAAGTGAATGGATTTATCCCAAAAACCCTAAAAAAGAAGGTAACTACAGCACAGCTCCTGCCCCCAGTAGCCTGTTCTAAAATCTTATATGTATATTCATACATCTATACAAAAGGAAAATCTTCAACAGCGCAAATACGTAGATGCTAGAAAATGATAGATGTGTGCTATTCAAGGCCAAGCAACAGGTCCTCCAATTGTAAGAAAAAGAATAATAGCAGCACTCCAAGTAGGTAAAGTGATCAAGTTGATTTATTCCATGTTAGTATCAACGTTCCAGCTCTACTGTAGTGTTGAGCCTTTGTCAAGCTGAGTAACAGTGGTCACACACACTTATATATACCAAAATGGAGGACATCAAATGATTTAGGGCTCTGCCCACTGGAAGATATCAAAGGATTTAGGGCTCCACCCAATGGAAGACATCACATAATTTAGGGCTCCACCCAATGAAAGACATTGCATAATTTGTGACTCTGTCCACATAGTTCAAAGTTCAAAGAACACGTGCAAATAAAGTGAACAAATGACATCATAATGGATAAAAACATATCATATATTAATAATAAAGTACAAATAATAATATTGATTGATGATTGATTGTGAAATTCATGTATTAAACTGTTAATAAAAGATTGGAATCTCTATCAATCAGTATATGATAAAATTAGACCCACAAGGGGTCAGGGATGTGTTCCCCTTTGTCTCACCTCCATAGAATAACTCCACGCACAATTGCATTTAGTAAAACAAACCAGACGAGTATGTAACACAAGGTGGAATGCAATAGAAAGACCGAAAATGCGTACTGAGCATACGGCTTCCGTGCAAGTCTACGGGCTTAGGAAAAAAGGAGAATGACATCGCTGGATAAAGGAAGGTAAGTATCAAATTGCTATATCAGTCCGCGCCAACTTTACTTGGGGTTTTATATATATATATACACTACATATATATATATATACTACATACTACATATGTGTAAAAAGAAATGCCAGAAAACCTATTAAAACGGCTCAGCTATTGTAGTGTGAATAAGGGCAAATACGTGGCTAACAAAAGAAATCAAAAAGCTATTAAAGCATGCCCCCATTGAAGGTGAGTAGTCGTAGAGGTAAAAAACAGGACATAAATCCGTGCTTCTCAGGAAAAACAATGCTTTATTTCAAAGTTGGACTATGCGTTTCGGGGGTGTATCGCTCCCTTCCTCAGGTCTATAAAATTACACATGGTTCAGAGAATGATCCTAGGCTCTCCTGTAAAGATATTAGGGGTTTATAGTCCTTCTTAATTCATGGTAATGTTATCCTGGGTGTGAAGTGGTTAAGGATAACGCAGCCGTAATTGATTGAGAATTGGCCTGGAGAAGGACTCAGCACTTCCCATTACCTTGAATCCCAGACATACAGTACCAGATTTTCTCATTTTATCATTGATGCGCGGTGTTTTTGTCGCTATTTCATTTGTGTAATCCCATTTAAGGTGACACATTCTAAGATATGAGGGAAACCACCACCATGTGTTCTCATGGCAAATGGTCCTCAATGTCACCTAATCCGGTAGTGGTCACCCAAGATTATAATGTGGCTATAATTAATAACTGCAGCATACAAACAAGAACGTTGTTTATTGAACGCAGTTAATAATTAAGGCCACATTATAATCTTGGATGACATTCCCAGCTTCTGGGGGATGGCAAGCATTTGTGTAACTTTATAAAATTAGTGCTCTACTCCTTATACGGTTTGTCAAATGGCAAGAGCCTCTCACCACCTCTTCATGGATTGGAAGATATAACCGACTCCTTGCATCGCCAATAGTCCTCCTTTAGTGGGTTGAAACACAATCCTCGTCTCGTTACCGTGTCCGTGGTGCGTTCCCGATCCTACATCAGGAGGTATGCGAAAGGATAGTGCAGATTGCCAGGTTCAAAAGGGAAATAGTATTTATTGTATATACTCATACATTCCAATTTAAAAGCACGAATATAGTAAAAGCATAAGATGCCTAAAACACCTCGCCCGACCCAGGTTTCGCCTATTCAGGCTTCTTCCAGGGCATGGTGTTTGGCATCATCTCTGGTGTTTTTATACCAAAATCACATACACCGACACAAAACCACTTCCCCCCTAACTCAGGGAGACAAAGACCTTCCATCCGCATAAACATGATGTCATGTATTGCCATACAAAACCATGTTAGTTTGCATATAAAAATACAAAAATACACAAAAGCTTACTTACATGTAAACAAATAAAAAAAAACTAATTTAAAAAACTTGAAATGTTCGTTCTATATTCGTGCTTTACATATTAAGATCGCCTCCTTCATTCCTATATCAGCATTGAATCATTATACAGTCTCGCTGGTTGATAGTAGTAGCTATTACCAAGCCGGGACTGCATGGTCCAATCAGCTTTTAAGCTCGATACACACCCCTCACCCACCTCTTCTCAGTTTACATAAACAGAAACACAGATGCAAAAATGATAACAAACATCATTGCAAAAAAACGGTATATGTAGATGGAGGAGGGGGATAGATTTTTTATAATAAAAGGTATTATTATTTGGGTGATTACTAAAATAATTATACAAGAAAACTTTTTAGTTCAAAATCTATATTAAGGCCATATGGTTGGAGGGTGTTCAGGTGGTAAATCCAAAAACCTTCCCTGACATTCAATTTCTTGTTCAGGTCTTCTCCCCTCCAGTGTGCCTAAACCCTTTCCAGACCAAAAAAAATTAAATCTTTAGGGTTCTGGTTATGCTTCTCCCGAAAGTGGGCAGACAAACTGTGTGGGGGACATTTACTATGGCGTTTCTGCCTGTTTTGTGGCGCTCTCACCACATGTTCTGCTCTCAGACCTATTTATTAGCTGGCGGCGCCAGAAAAAAATGACTTTTTCCGTCTGCTCCGACTCTTCTCCGAAAAGGGGCGTGGCTTTGGCGGAGTGGAAACTCAGACACAATTAATATGTGTCGCAGCCCTTTTTGGGCTCTGTAAACTGGCGGAAGGTAGACCAAAAGAAAACTGGTCTAGCAGGGACTGTTGGACACATTTCTGGTGCTCGGGACAGAAAATGGTCTGGGCGCCAGAAATGTCTCGGTAACAATGTCTCGCAGGTCGGTAACAAAGCCAGTGCAGACACAGACACTTTAAGTAAATAGTGGCTCCTCCATATTTTGTATGTGACATTTTCCATCTTTCCCGGATATTCTATTATTTATTTCTGTATACTATTTGTGTAACTTTGCAGCATTGTTTTCCTGATCAAATGTACGTGCATATTAAACACGCACTCAATTTCTGATGGTCTTAGGTAACCCCTGTGAAACGGTCATTCGACACATAAAGGGGTTGCGACTAGAGATGAGCGAACACTAAAATGCTCGGGTACTCGTTATTCGAGGGGTTGTTTTCATGGCTTCCACAACAAACTTGTTAACTTTGTCGCCACCCTGCTGTGTAATCCACAAAAAATACTGGCAAACTTTTATCATTTACCGATATTATTTCAGCGCTTCTTGCGCATCTGTTTACATTCCCCTCACCTGGGCATGGCGCCATCAGTCGGTAGCTCTAGGCACAGCAGCAGTGCCGTCGCTAAGCAACAGCAGGTGGTGCTCAAACTGCTGAGCCTAGGCGATAAAAGGCACACCGCCCAAGAGCTATTACAGGGCATTCCACATCAAACTTGTTAACTTTGTCGCCACCCTGCTGTGTAATCCACAAAATATACTTGCAAACTTTTATCATTTACCGATATTATTTCAGCGCTTCTTGCGCATCTGTTTACATTCCCCTCACCCGGCATATCCTAAACTTATAAGAACGCTACTACACTTGATCTTATACAAAAGGTTCTTAGAAGTGTTGTTTGGGGAGTAGCCTAGAGACAGGGGCTTGGATTGGCGAAAGCTCGCCTGGCAGCGGAGCGCCAGCTCCATATGGAGGCAGTGAACTAGTAGTAGATTAAAGGTGCTGCAGTTAAAACTATGTTAGTTGGATCTTGGCATGGAGCTGGCGCTCCGCTGCCAGGCGAGCTTTCGCCAATCCAAGCCCCTGTCTCTAGGCTACTCCCCAAACAGCACTTCTAAGAACCTTTTGTATAAGATCAAGTGTAGTAGCGTTCTTATAAGTTTAGGATATGGCGGGTGAGGGGAATGTAAACAGATGCGCAAGAAGCGCTGAAATAATATCGGTAAATGATAAAAGTTTGCCAGTATTTTTTGTGGATTACACAGCAGGGTGGCGACAAAGTTAACAAGTTTGTTGTGGAAGCCATGAAAACAACCCAAAATTCTGCCTGACACAGCTCGTTTGATAAGGGGACCATGTATGCTTACAGTTCATGCCAGTCACAGCACTGGCTGCCAGTCTCCTTTCGAATACAGTTTAAAATAATAACCCAGGTATGTGGGCGCAGTCCACCCCGTTTTCAACCCAGTCAGGGACGCAGGTAGGTGGCCTCCGAAAATGACATAGATTGAAGGCCTGATGTGGCCAGTGCCCGAAAAAGGATTTAAGGGCAGAGAAACACATTTAAATAACACTATTCTTCACTTTGCAGCTGTGCGCACGTATCTCCGAACCTATCGGGAGACACGCGCGCACACTGCAATGTGAAGAATAGAAATTAAAACATATAAAAAACGTGAAAACACGAACAGTTTAAGTTGCAGCCATTTAAATAACACTATTCTTCACATTGCTGATGTGCGCGCACATCTCGCAACATTATCGGAAGACACGCGCTAACATCTGCAAAGTGAAAGATAGAATTAAAACATTAAAACTTGTGAATAAGGACCATTTAAGTGCAGAACACATTGAAAGACCACACTTTCTTCACATCCAGATGTCTGAACATCTCCTAACTTAGAGGGGGAGACACGCGCTGCGAACACCTGGAAAGTGAAAGAATAGTTGTTTATTCAATTTTTTCTTACAAGTAAAAACATCAGTAAACATTGGGATATTTTCTATGCACTGTTCTTTTAATTGTTCTCTTTTACTAAAAAAAAATGCTCGGGTCTCCCATGACTTAATGGGGTTTCGTTATTCGATACGAGCACCGAGCATCGGGAAAAAGCTTGTATTGAATAAACGAGCACACCGAGCATTTTAGTGCTGCTCATCTCTACGTCTGCCTGTTTAGGACAGTTTACACTGCTCTACAATGAATAAGTTTGGAGAGCAGTTGTATTAACTTGAACAGCCATCAGAACATCCCTGGTTCACGTTCAAGTTCGTAAAGTTAAAAACAGTTGAATAAAATAAGTTTTAAAAACATTAAAAATAAAAAGAACACACCCAAAAAATGTCACTTCCCATACAAAACACTTTATAAAGTATAATAAACACACAACCCTTCCCCCCACAATATTTGGTATTGCCATACAACATTAAAAAATACTCTAAAAAAATTATTAAAAAAAATGTTACACACTCAAAGACCACTAAAAAAAACAATTATACTTGCGAAAGAAAGCCTTAACCAGCATGTGCAACCGAAAAAAGTGCATCTCATTGTAGCAAAAAAAAGCCCCCATAATCCACATTAAAAAAAGAAAAAAATTATAGTCGTACAAGTGACAATACAAGTCCTCCTACCATTCCTTACTGGTGTGCGCCCATACAGCATTTTACCACCAGATATGGGGCATGTGGGACAATTGGGTATAAAATTTGGGAGCCCTTTTCCACTTTCCTCCCAAACCCAATGAATGTATTGGTCCAAAAAATATTTCAATTTTTTAGAATGCATCTCCATTTTTGTTAAACCTATAAAAACACTTAAAGGGTTAACAAAAATCTTAAGAAGTGCTTTTTCAATATGTGAGGAGTGTTGTGCTTCCATAATGGGTAATTACAAGTCTCCATTATTTAGCCTTTTCTCATATCCAGTTAAAAGTTGAGCAGGTCCTCTAATATGGGGCATTCCAAAAATGTTAAAATGACACCCAAATTTAAGGCCTCCTAACATTCTAGTAAAATATGTTGGAATCTTACGAAACTATAACAACACAAAGCAGACATTGGGAAATGTAGGTTACGAATTTATTTGGTTGCTATGGTATCTCATTCAAAGTAGCAGAATTTAGACTTTGCAATTAGAATTTTTACAACTTTTTGGCCAAATTTCAGTTTCTTTATAAACTTACACAAAACGACTAATTGAAGTACAATGTGGTCATGAGAAAAACAATCTCAAAATCCCCTAGATATATTTTAGCATTCCAAAGCTATCAAAACCACTTATAGTGACACACGGGCAGATTTGAAAAATGGGGGCCTCCTCCTAGAGGCCAAATAGGCCTGAAGGTGTTGAAATTAGAATTAAATTACACTTTATAGAAAGCCAATATAACCCATGAAAGTCAAAAAGTGGGCCCCAAGTTCAGTTCATAATGCTTTGATCATAGCTGTACAGGGACAATCTATTGGGCTGTAAAGGTGCTCAAAATAATATGTAATGTGGTAAGTTCTAATTGGACTATAAATTAAGTGTTAAGTAAATTAAAACACTTTGGGGCAATAAACATTCACTTGAATGTAGCAATCTTACAGGATATGCTATAAATCTCTGTCCTTAAGCTTAAGCTGTACAATTTACAAATAAAATCAAGATATGTTATAGGACACAGATGGCCACCTTTTCTCTTAACAATTGACGATGCGGCCCACAGTGAGGGAAAACAACAGTCCATTTTTTTTTTAATTGCTGCAGGTCTGATTCACACCACAAAGATACACGACGAACAAAAAACATACACAAAAAAAATTACAAATTGTACCAAAATTCCCCCAATTCAACCACCCCCTCCACCCCTCCCCCCATTGCAGACAGGGATAGGAGTCCTCTTTTTGCCCTGCCCCCGCTATCTTTCTCTTCTGCCTTGGATGCCCCCACCTCCCCGCATTTCCCTCCCGCTAAGTTAGGAGATGTTCGGAACATCTGGAATGTGAAGAATAGTGTTCTTTCAATGTGTCCTGCACTTAAATGTTCGTGTTTTCACTGTTTTTAATGTTTTAATTCTATTCTTCACTTTGCAGCTGTGCGCGCGTATCTCCGAACCTATCGGGAGACACGCGCGCACACCTGCAATGTGAAGAATAGAATTAAAACATTAAAAACAGTGAAAACACGAACATTTAAGGGCAGAACACATTTAAATAACACTATTCTTCACTTTGCAGCTGTGTGCGCGTATCTCCGAACCTATCGGGAGACACGCGCGCACACCTGCAATGTGAAGAATAGAATTAAAACATTAAAAACAGTGAAAACACGAACATTTAAGTGCAGAACACATTTAAATAACACTATTCTTCACATTGCTGATGTGCGCGCACATCTCCGACATTATCGGAAGACACGCGCTAACATCTGCAAAGTGAAGAATAGAATTAAAACATTAAAAACTGTGAATACAGGACCATTTAAGTGCAGAACACATTGAAAGAACACTATTCTTCACATTCCAGATGTTCTGAACATCTCCTAACTTAGCGGGAGACACGCGCGAACACCTGGAAAGTGAAGAATAGTGTTATTTCAATTTTTTCTTACAAGTAAAACATCAGTAAACATCTGGGATATTTTATTATGCACTGTTCTTTTAATGTTCTCTTTTACTAAAAAAATGCTCGGGTCTCCCATTGACTTTAATGGGGTTCGTTATTCGATACGAGCACCCGAGCATCGGGAAAAGCTTGTATTGAATAACGAGCACCCGAGCATTTTAGTGCTCGCTCATCTCTAGTCTGCATGTTTAGACAGTTTACACTGCTCTACAATGAATAAGTATTGGAGAGCAGTGTATTTAACTTGAACCAGCCATCAGAACATCCCTGGTTCAAGTTCAAGTTCGTAAAGTAAAAACAGTGAAATAAAATAAGTTTAAAACATTAAAATAAAAAAGAACACCCCAAAAAATGTCACTTTCCCATACAAACACTTTATAAAGTATAAATAACACACACAACCCCTCCCCCCACATATTTGGTATTGCAATACACATTAAAAAATACTCTAAAAAATTATTTAAAAAAATGTTACACACTCAAAGACCACTAAAAAGAACAATTATACTTGCGAAAGAAAGCACTTAACCAGATCTGTCAACCGAAAAGTGCATCTCATGTAGCAAAAAAAAGCCCCCATAATTCCACATTAAAAAAAGAAAAAAATTATAGTCTGTACAATGTGACAATACAAGTCCTCCTTCCATTCCTTACTGGTCGTGCGCCCATACAGCATTTTACCACCAGATATGGGGCATGTGGACAATTGGGTATCAAAATTTGTGGAGCCTTTTTCCACTTTCCTCCCAAAATGAATGTATTGTCCAAAAATATTCCAATTTGTAGAATGCATCTCAATTTTGTTTAAACTCCTATAAACACTTAAAGGGTTAACAAAATTCTTAAAAGTGCTTTTTCATATGTTGAGGAGTGTAGCTTCCATAATGGGGTAATTTACAAGTCTACCTATTATTTAGGCCTCTCATAGTCAGTTAAAAGTTGAGCAGGTCCCTCTAAATATGGGGCATTCCAAAAATGTTAAAAATGACACCCAAATTTTAAGCCTCCTAACATTCTAGTAAAATATGTGGAATCTTAAAGAACTATACCAACACAAAGCAGACATTTGGGAAATGTAGGTTACGAATTTATTTGGTTGCTATGACTATCTCATTCAAAAGTAGAGAATTTAGAACTTTGAAATTAAAGAATTTTTCAAATTTTTGGCCAAATTTCAGTTTCTTTAATAACTTAACACAAAAGACTAATTTGAAGTACAATGTGTCATGAGAAAACAATCTCAAAATCCCCTAGATATATTTTAGCATTCCAAAGCTATAACCACTTATAGTGACACAGGGCAGATTTGAAAAATGGGGCCTCCTCCTAGAGGCCAAAATAGGCCTGAAGGTGTTGAAATTAGAATTAAATTACACTTTATAGAAAGCCAATATACCCAACTGACAAGTCAAAAAGTGGCCCCAAGTTCAGTTCATAATGCTTTGATCATAGCTGTACAGGACAAATCATGGGCATGTAAAGGTGCTCAAAATAATATGTAATGTGGTAAGTTCTATTGGTACTATAAATTAAGTGTTAAGTAAATTAAACACTTTGTGGGCAATAACATCTCACTTGAATGTAGCAAATCTACAGGATATGCTATAAATCTCTGTCCTTAAGCTTAAGCTGTACAATTTACAAATAAAAATCAAGATATGTATAGACACATGTATGGCCACCTTTCTCTTAACAATGACAGATGCAGGCACAGTGAGGGAAACAACAGTCCACATTTTTTTTTTTAATTGCTGCAGGTTCGATTTCACACACAAAGATACACGAGAACAAAACATAAACAAAAAATATACAGAATTGTACAAAAATTCCCCCAATTCAACCACCCTCCACCCCCTTCCCCATTGCAGACAGATAGGAGTCCTCTTTTTGCCCTTATACAAAGATCACTTGATAAATAAATGCAGATCGTGCCTAGAAACTAAAAGACTAGAAGAAGCCAGATATTTTGGATATAGCATTTGGCGAGGTGTATTAAGCCCCAAGTGGATATGGTTGAGGCTATTACCTAGTTACCTAGTTTATAAAAGCAGATAAGGGCTTTCTTAGGAATAGCTAGATATTATAGAAGGTTTGTGCAAAACTTTACCATAATTGCCACACTCCTCACAGACGTCACCAAAGGGTCAAAATCTGCTATGGTCAAGTGAGACAAGAAAGCAGACCAGGCGTTCCACCATTTAAATGAGCTGTTGTGCAGAATAGCCAGTGCTAATAGCCCCACATTTTAGAGAAGAGATTGTGATCCAGGCAGATGCCTCTAATGTCGATTTAGGAGCTATCTTCTCCCAGGTAGTCAATGGAGAAGAACATCCTGTTTATCTGAGTAGGAAATTGTACTCTGCAGAAAGAATTATGCCATCTTTGAGAGGGAATGGGCCATTAGTCCCTAAAAATTATTTACTTGAGAGACAGGTCAAGCTGGTTACTGATCATTCTTTATTAAAATGGATGCCCCAGATTAAAGGAAAGAATGCCAAGGGTAACCAGGTTTTTTTTACCCTTACAGGACTCTGAGTTCTATGTGAAACACTGCCCAGGGTTTAAGCAAGGCAATGCTGCTGCATTGTCACATGCTATACTCTAGGGGCACAAAGTGCCCCTCCCCAAAGGTCTGAGCAGAGGGGGATGGTATGTAGGACAGCAGCTTGAAGCTAATAGATGGGGTATAGAGGTAATAGATGGTAATATAAGGTAATAGATGGGGTGTATGTTCCTTTTAGGTTACATTCTTAACTGTGATAAAGGGTTAATGTACTGACCAGAGTCTTCACAGTCCTAATTACCAACAGCAGCTGGGAAGAGGGGCTTTAACCCAGAGCTGCATTCGGGACTGGAGCACAGTGTGAAAGACATTGCTCTGGAAGGCTAGCCAGACATCTGTGACTAGCTGTTGTGAATATATTGCTTTTTTTGTAGTGAGGAAATCACTGCTGTACAGGTAGTGATCAGACGAGCCAGATTTAGTTTTCTTTTTTGTTTTATTTTATGTGCCTGTAAAGCTAGATTGTTTTGGCTGCCAATAAAAGCCACAAGGAGACCGCATTTCCGCTGTCAAGCCTGTCTGTGTCTTTGGACTTTTCTATACTGAAAGGTGACCCTGCTGCAACACCTGAATTGGGTCAAGCTTTAGAGATGTGCCTATGAGAGAGTGGTTTATTTGCTCAACATGAAAATGAAAGCTAATCACTGTATCTGAGGGGTTAATGGCATAGTATAATATAAAAAAGATAATGGATCTGGCAGGGACTATAGATATAACTATTGCAATGATTTTCAATATATTCTGTACATGACTACTATAAAATATGTTTTTTTCACTAATGTGTTTGAGTTTACACTTATGTATTCATGATATTTATCAAAAATGTTTTCTTACAGCTCACAGGTAATATATTATAATGATATGTAAAGTGGTTTATGCATATGTATTGAGGCAAGCCTAGAGGGGGACTGAGTACTTTTCAGCTGAATTCTTATTCAGCTGAATAAATTGTTTCACAAAAGCCATGTTTATCATAAGAACATATGGAGAAAAACTATTTAGACAATATTTCAAAGAAATAAATGAGTTCTAGTAAGAACAAAACTAGTATATCAACACATTAATCTCCAGATTAAGCTTAGAAAGCAAAACAGTTGGCCATAAAAATAGAATAAATTGTTTAACAATATGTATTGGCAAACTACTATTATCCTACTACCCTACCTCTTCTTTGATCATCTTGTGTTTCAATGGTATCTGGCAGGGTCAGCTGAATATTATTTTTGAAAAGTAAAACAAAGCATCAAAATCAGATGAACAATCAACCTAAAGTTTGGTACAAACGGGTCAGAATCACTGCTGAGGTAGACAGTGATTTCATTTGCAGCAGAAACCTCCCAAAAACTAGTTTCAGCAAAAGGACTTATTTATATCATAATGTAATTTAAACCCTCTCTAGCCAAACTAACCAAATATGAAGGTGTTACATTCTACCAATAATAATTCTTTATTTATATAGTGCCTACAGATTATGCAGGGCTGCACAAAGCATGCGAAATTGGTCCCTGTCCCCATGGGGCTCATAATCTTAACAGCCTTACAGTATGATTTGGAGTGTGGGAGGAAACCGGAGGACACCGAAGCAAACACGGAGAGAACATTCAAACTCATTGCAGATGTGACCAAGGAGATTTGAAGCCAAGGGCCCCAATGCTGCAAGGCAGAAGTGCTACCCACTCAGCAACCGTGCCACCCAATGTCACAAATTATGTGTACCAAAGCTGTCATAAGTAGGATTTCCTGAAAATCTTGGACATGTACCTCAGGGGGGTGTTTGTCACCTATACTGTAGATGCCCATATTACCAAGAAGTGTAACATGCAGACGTGGCAGCATGCACAGCACAGTGTAATACATATGTAATACACTGGGGCACATTTATTTACCCGGTCCCTGCGCAATCCCCGATCCGGACTGTCCGACGAGGATGAACTCTGCCGCAATTCATGAAGATTGTGCACCCGATATCCTGCATGTGTCGCTTCCTGCTCAGGACCGCCGGAGTTCACCTTTAAATCCTTAAGTTAAATCCAGCGGTTTGTCCGAATCCATCGGATCATCCCCGATTTGTGTTATATGAAAGCCAGCGCGATTGCGCCAAAATCCAGTTGTGTGCACCAAAGCCCCCTTTTAAATATCTGTTCCAGCGGCGCAAAACAGAAATCGTCGGGATGTCCGATAAAAGTGCGGTCCGCGGGGCCCTTAGTAAATGAGCACCACTTTGTCAGGTGAAGGAGAGCTTGAACAAGCGATCAGAGCATTGTTCAAGCTTAATAACATCTTTTTAATAAAATAATTAATTAGAGTGAAAGTCCCCTAAACAGACAGACTGGACTAATCCACCTGAGCTGGATCACTCATGCACAGCAGCTGAGGATGGTGCAGTGATTAATTACCTCCGCCTGTCAGGCACAACACAGTGATTACATCATTCTCTTGAGCAGTGCATACTTAATGTGAGAGAAGAAGCCCTGAGCCAGGCAAAGAAGCGACAGAGCCTCATTATCATAATTTTATAATTGTTTTTTTCAGCAAAACCACTCAGCTCAGAGATTAAACAAGACTTCTTCATCAGTGTAGATACAGCATTCTCAAGATATTTTTGGTTCATAATACATGAAATCAAATGGGCGCCGTCATCTTGCCGCGGATCTTTGCTCCCCGATGACGTCACGGGGAGCGGTGATCCATTGCCGTGAAGGCTTCGGGTCTCACGAAGGCTCGAAGCTATCTCGTTTTAACCCATGCTATCAGCACATTGTAATGAATGAGGAGTAAAATCCCCATATACTGCCATATTGCAGTATGGCAGTATATAGTAGGATTGATCAGACAACCTATGGTTAAAGTACCCTAGGGAGTCTGAAAAATAGTAAAAGTAAAAAAAAAGTTAAAAAATTTTTTTTTAATAAAAAAACCCTAAAAATTCAAATCACCCCCCTTTCCCTAGAATTGGAAAAATCATAAACACATTAGGCATTGCCGCTTCCGAAAATGTCCGATCTATCAAAATATAATAACGTTTTTTCACTGCGTTTAACCCCGTAACGGAAAATAGCGTCCAAAGTAAAAAATGACATTTTTTTTGCCATTTTGGGACATATAAAAAAATTTATAAAAAGCGATCAAAAGGTCGCACAGTCCTAAAAATGATAGCAATGAAAACGCCATCAAAAGTCGCAAAAAATGATACCAACCACAGCTCCATAAACCAAAGTATGAAAAAGTTATTGCCGCCAGAAGATGGCAAAATCAAAAAAATAATTTTTGTACAGGAGGTTTTAATTTTTTTAAATGTATGAAAACATTATAAAACCTATACAAATTTGGTATCCACGTAATCTTAGCAACCCAAAGAATAAAGTAGACATGTCACTTGGGGCACACAGTGAAAGCTGTAAAATCAAAGCCCACAAGAAAACGTCGCAAATGTGTTTTTTCACCATTTTCACTGCATTTGGAATTTTTTTCCCGCTTCCCAGTACGCGCCATGGAATATTTAATACCGTCACTATGAAGTGCAATTTGTTTTGCAGAAAATAAGCCATAACAGAGCTCTTTATGTGGAAAAATAAAAAAATTATAGATTTTTGAAGGTGGGGAGTGAAAAATGGAAGTGAAAAAACTAAAAAAGGCCAAGTCGTTAAGGGGTTAAAGAGCTGCACTGTACGAAGAAAAGCCTGCAGATACACTGTGCAGCGTAATAGAAATGAAAACTGTTTTCAGCTGAAAGCATTTTAACAACTGTCTTTGTCTTGCGGTTTCATTATTTGGCATTATAGATATCTAGATAGATTTGCTCATCTCCACATATTTCACTGATAAAATATGTATGAAAATAAGGTTTCAAAGACGTGAAAAGTCATTGAAGGGCGCAATCACAACTCACATTCTCTCCTTGGGCTATTATTGTGCTATATTATGGATTAGATTTACTATGACTATGTCCACTAAATAACGCCATTGCAAGCTTCCTACAGTACAAATAGTTTGCTAGACAGAGTGGGTCATAAAACATGCTGAGCTACGCTTTGTGCCAGCTCTTCTATCCTTTACCATATGAAAGCCAAAAGTGGGGGATTTATTGCTGTCTGCGGTGAAGCTTAGTCAGTGTCTGTTATTTTTCTAGATGCATCATAACACAATTTTTGACAAGGACTTAGAAATACCAACACGCCTCAAGCTATTTAGCACTATCCAGCTGAATAAGAGGGATGTATCAGATATCTACATGATAAATCAGTAGCCAGATGCCATATTATCAGAAGCAATACATTAATAAATGTCAGATCCATTTCTATTGTGCATTTCCTGCGCCTAGAGAAGCTCACATAACTTTTGGAGAAATCCTACCAGCTGTTTAGAGTTCATTAAGCTTTCTATCCTAACAGTAATTGACCATATAACTACTTAGCCATCATAAACTTACTGATTATACATTTTGTGCGATAACAATCTCTTAGAAGTGAAATTTGCATTTATTATATGTTAGCCACTGCTTCATGGACAATTAGTCCGGTCCGTAAGCTCAATTAACCACTGTCCAAATCTTTGATACAGGAAATAATGTACAGATGATGCTTTCTATCATAAAAGCATTGTACATGGAATGGAACTGTTACAATTCCTGGTGTATGACCCGGAAATGCTACTGTTTTCTGACATGTGCCAAGTGGGTTTTACAAGATGGGGCCTCGAGTGGAAAGAACATTTGGCAGGTTTTCGCAAAATCCATTGATCCTATTGGGGCCCATAAAATTAAATTACTGATGAATATGACTTAAAACTTACAATTTATCACTTTGAGTCAGATGGCAGCAACGATATCAACGATAAGAACAGATGAGGTCGGCACTTTTTGTTTCAGCGGAAATCTTGAAACCTTTATTCAAACAAGGTGACACAGCAAGTTACAGGTATTAACACATAAGTGCAGAAAAAAGCATCCTCTTACGCGTTTCTGACCAATAAGGTCCTTAGTCATAATACCTGTAACTTGCTGTGTCACCATGTTTGAGTAAAGGTTTCAAGATTTCCGCTGAAACAAAAAGTGCCGACCTCATCTGTTCTGAAGTTTATTTTTGCTTGGGAGAAGAGAAGTACTCTCAGAGGACCGTGCACCTGGAGTTTTGAGCAGGTTCGTTTGGTGTGTATTCACACACAACAGTCACTTTAAACATAAATATGGAATTTTTTAAAAATTATTTTATTCAGGCTGATGTATTGCACTTAGATAATGCTATTTTAGTGAAGAAGAAAAAATAGATTTTTACTGAGTATCTGGAAAAAAATCAAAATGCGGTAAAATTGGCGCTAAAAGGCATTTGTATCATTTTTTGTGGGTTTTCTTTTAACAGCTTTCACTATGTGCTCACCACTCTTTAGGTTGACATGATCACTGAGTTATCAAGTGTACGTATCCTTTATTTTGTTTTAATATATTTTTTATGTCTCTGTTTTACCTCATTCTGAAGACAATAGCTGTTTTCAAACTATGGTGTAAAATATGTGCTATGAAATTGAAAAAAGTGGCAATTTGTATATAAGGGCACGATTTTAGGTTGCAGGCTTCAACAAAAGGAATAATTGATTTTATATTTTAATACATAGGACTTTTGAGGCACAGGGATAGCTAACATGTTTATTTTATTACATAAACATAGAAAGAGATGACGGCACTCACCGGTTCCAAAAGCATGAAAAGCGTCCTTTATTGGTGGGGAAGCATGCAGGGGGGTAAACAGACAGGTTCCGGCAACGGGGCCGTTTCACGCACTGTGGCGCTTTCTCAAGCCTCAATTGATCATCGGGGAGCACCGATCTGTTTCCATGACAGCCTTGAGTCACACAAACATCCGAGGCTATCATGTTTTAGGCTATCTATTACAATGTGCGATTTGCACATTGTAATAGATGATGTGCAAAATCCCCATATACTGCCATACTGTAGTATGGAATTATATGGTTGGATCAGTCAGACAACCTAGGGTTAAACTACCCTAGGGAGTCTGAAAAATAGTAACAAATTTTTTAAAAAAAGGAAAAAAATTAAAAATTATATTAAAAAACCCTAAAACTTCAAATCACCCCCCTTTCCCTAGAAGTCATATAAATAAACAGTAAAAATCATAAACACATTAGATATCGCCGTGTCTCGAAAATGCCCGATCTATGAAAATATAATAACGTTTTTCACTGCGTTTAACCCCGTAACCGAAAATAGGCCCAAAGTCTCAAATGGCATTTTTTTTTGCCATTTTGAAAAATATAAAAAATTAAATAAAAAGTGATCAAAAGGTTGTACAATCTTAAAAATAAAAGCATTGAAAACTTCATCAAAAGTCGCAAAGAATGACACCGACAGCTCCGTACACCAAAGTATGAAAAAGTTATTAGCGCAATGTATGAAAACATTATAAAACGTATACAAATTTGTAATCTCCATGATCGTACTGACCCAATGAATAAAGTAGGCATGTCATTTGGGCGCACAGTGACAGACATAAAATCCAAGCCCACAAGAAATGGCACAAATGTGTTTTTTCATCAATTTTCACTGAATTCAGAATTTTTTTTTCCGCTTCCCAGTATACGGCACAGAATATTAAATACCCTCACTATGAAGTGCAATTTGTTACGCAGAAAAAAGCTGTCACACAGCTCTCTACATGGAAAAATAGAAAATATATAGATTTTTGAAGGTGGGGAGTGAAAAATAAAGATGCAAAAATGAAAAAGGGCCAGGTCCTTAAGGGGTTAAAATGCACTTGTCACGGAGACCAAGTAAAATTCGGCTGGGGTTACAATTATAAATAGAGATGAGCGAACATACTCGTTCGAGCATTAACGTACTCGAAACTGCTCGTTGCACGGACGAGTATTTGTAATTTTTGGCGGCCAGAAACAGAGCCAATCACAAGCCAGGAGACTCTGCACTCCACCCAGCATGACGTGGTACCCTTACACGTCGATAGCAGTGGTTGGCTGGCCTGATCAGGTGACCCTGGATCATTCTCTGTCTGGATGCCGCTAGGGAGAGAGCTGCTGCTGCTGCAGGGAAAGCGTTAGGGTGTTATATTAGAATAGTGTTAGGCAGGAGTGATTCTACAAGAACCCAACAGCCCTTCTTAGGGCTACAATAACGTTATATATTTACTTTTTTTTGGTTTGCTTGTGGCTGGGCTTGCTGCCACTAGTAGTGCAGCTAGTACCATATTGTGAGGAATTTGCTGGGAGACTTGCGACCGTTGTGTTTAGCTCTTAGTGACACACATATCCACCTTAAACACCGAAGTGGGACAATTTATTAGGGGTTTGATTTGAATTAGGCACAGTCTGCTGATTTATTATTTTTTACGTTTATTTCTTTTTATAACTCAAAGTCATCTGGCAAAGCAGTGTGCTTTCAGTGTAGGCTAGAAAATAGCCATAGGAGAGCCCCAACGGCTTACTTAGGCCTACAATAGCGTTATATTTTACTTATTTTTTGTTTGCTTGTGGCTGGGCTTGCTGCCACTAGTAGTGCAGCTAGTACCATATTGTGAGGAATTTGCTGGGAGACTTGCGACCGTTGTGCTTAGCTCTTAGTGACACACATATCCACCTCAAACACCGAAGTGGGACAATTTATTAGGGGTTTCAGTACTTGGCACAGAATAGTACTTGGTGCCATGAAGTATAATTTGTCTTGCAGATAACAAACAGAGAGAAAAATAAAAATTTGGTCTTGAACAAGTTAAAGGAAAATTAGAGATTTACCTTTTTAGAGATTTTGAAGCACTCTATGGCTAAATTCAAACAGTCTTGTATGTCTTTATAGCTACAGTATATGTAACAATTTATATTGGGATACTCTTCAGCATTAATATTACGCAGCAAATAAAGTCATTATAAAGATGGGACCATCTATGGCAATTGTTAAGCATTGTATTTCTCAGATTATTAATTAGAATGATAACTTTTTTAGCAATTCACAAAGATAAAGGGAATGAGAAACAGAATATTCCCTACATTTCCCTGCAAACCCTATTTCCTGGGGCAATATTATTGCAATTTACAGGAGTTAATTTTTCTAATTACAGATTTTTGTACCATCATTAAAGTGTGAAGGAGAGAGAACAATGCTATCTGTTAAGATACGTTCTTCCCATGTTAGTGCAGACAGTTGGTGGCCTTAATCTCACTGATCCAGATGTTCTACCTATCAGGCATGTCGCTTCTCATTTAAAACATACTCATTTGCTTTCTGATGATAAATTTTTCCTTGGAGTTATAACATAAAAGACATTAATACAATTGAATTTCTCATCTTCCCATGATGCCGCAGTTTTCAATTTAGCAATGTTACAGTGTCATGGTGGTACTCTAGACTCCGATATCAGAGACTGTAATAAGATTTATAGCAACACCCTTTATATACCAAAGCATATATTATCCAGACAGCATAGGAAATTATAGTTACTGATTAGGTAAATTAACAAACAAGAAAATATTGAAAAACAAAAACTTTTATTGGATAGAAAATAAACACAGAATGTAACTTACTTCAGCTGCCAAAAATAAATAAAATCTCATTTTAACCCCTTACTGCGCCATGATGTTGGGGAATGTCACGGTGAGCTTGTATTTCACGTCCGAGTGATCTGTGCAGGAGGTCATCTTTATGTGACATCCGAGCCTCTGCACGAACAGTCAGGATCACGATAGTCAAAGCCCAGGGCTGATCAAATGATCACTTGTTCAAAGGGGGACAGAAAAAAGGGTCCCGCGGCAGCATTACCGTCGGGTTTCCCGACTTTTCAGGGATCGCGACAAGGATTGTGTCGCACGCAATCGGATTGTGTCACAATCACGCCGGCTTTCTCGCGACACAAATCGGGGGTTGGCTGTCGGACGATCCGATGGATTCGGACTAAGTGCTGGATCTAACATTCAAATTTGTGTTACAAGCCAAACACTTACATGCACCAGGAAGAAGAAGGTGAAATCCGGCAGACCTGAGTGGGGAGCGACACATGCAGGATATGGGGTGCAGGGTGTAAGTGGACGTACGCGGCACAGTGCATCATCATCTGGGAACGCACCTCGGGGATCAAGACTCGGACAGGTAAGTAAATGTGCCACAATAAATCCACAAAACATTGTGTACAAATAAATAAAATCAATACTGAACCAGTATGGTGAATTCCTTAACCCCTTAAGGACGGAGGGTTTTTCGCCTCATTTCTCGCTCTCCAACTTCAAAAATCCATAACTTTTTCATTTTTCCGTGTACAGACCTGTGTGAGGGCTTATTTTGTGCGTAACAAATTTTACTTTCCCGTAATGTTATTTATTTTAACATGCCGTGTACTGCGAAGCTGAAAAAAAATTCCAAATGTGGAAAAATTTTAAAAAAAACGCACGTGCGTCACGTTCTTGTGGGCTCAGTTTTTACGACTTCACTCTTGCTCCAAATAACACGCCTACTTTATTCTTTGGTTCGGTGCGATCGCGGGGTGTGATACCAAAATTTATATAGGTTTTATTGTGTTTAATACATTTTCAAAAATAAACGAATGTGTACAAAAAAATAAAAAAAAAATTTTGCCATCTTCTGATGCTAATAAAATTTTTCATCCTTTGGCGCACGGAGATGTTTGGGAGTCATTTTTGCGAAATGAGGCGACGTTTTCATTTCTACCATTTTGAGGTCTGTGCGACATTTTGATCATTTTTATTTCATTTTTTATGTTATGTAAAAAAGGTGTAAAAGTCGCATTTCGGACATTTGGGCGCCATTTCCCGCCTCGGAGGTCACCGCCGGCCGTAACCGTTTTTATATTTTGATAGATCGGGCATTTTGGGACCGGCGATACTAATATGTCTGTGATTTTTACTGTTTGTTATGTTTATATCCGTTCTAGGGGAGGGGGGTGATGAAGTTTTATATTTTATAAATTTTTTTTATTTTTTAAACTTTTTTTTTTCTTTTTTTTTTCACTATCTTTTAGACCATCTAGGGTACATTAACCCTAGATGGTCAGATCGCTCCTACCATATACTGCAATACTACAGTATTGCAATATATGGCATTTTTGCAGGTCATACATTACAATGAGCCACTGGCTCATTGTAACGAACCTGCATAAACCATGTAGCCTCGTGTCGAAAGAAGACCCGAGGCTACCATGGTAACCGATCGCCGCCCCCCGATGACGTTCGGGGGCGTGGCGACCGAAAAAAAGATGGCGGCGCCCGCGCGCCGCCGTCTTTTAAACGCCGCCGGCGACTTTGCCGGCGGCGTTTAGGGGGTTAATAGCCGCAATCGGTGCAAGCACCGACCGCGGTTATTAGCGGTGGGGGTTTTGCGCAAAATGCAAAAACCCCCACCTCTGTATGAAGAGGACTCAGCCCGTGAGCCCTCTTCATACATCCCTTATACCTCTGCGCCGTAGAGCTACGGCGCAGAGCGTTAAGGGGTTAAACAATAAATAAAAAGCACAGCAAAAATTATGATTTTTTTTGCATGCAACAAAAATCACCATAAAAAGTGACCAAAAACTAATTCCACAAAAATGAGCACTAAAACAGCTCAAGCAACAAAATAATAAAAACGTTAGATCGCTAAGCAATGCAAAATCAAGGGATTGTTCTCACCAAATGAGTTTTTATTCTATAGAACAAGTCACACATAATAAAGCTATATAAATAAGATATTGCCATAACTGTACTGACCCATAGAACATAAGTTACATATTATCTATGCTATTTGATGTGTATAACACAAAAAAGGTCAAAATCAATTACAGAATTGATTTTTTCCACCCCTCCCCCCCCCCCCCCAAAAAAAGCTAATAAAAGCAATGGGTTATTGCACCCCCAAATGTAGTGTTACTGCACTACTTTAGTTTTTAAAATGGGTCCACTTTTTGGAGTTTTAAGTGCCTTACTATGTTAGGGGTTCAGTAAATGGGACATAGCACCTAAAATCTGTTCCAGCCAAATCCGCCAATGGACGCTCCTTTCCTTCCGAAGCTGCATTGTGCTCCCATAGAGCAGTTTGTGATCACGTGTGGGATATTACTGCATAAATTATTTTTTTTTTTGTGCATTCTGCGTAACAAATTTCACTTCATAGTGACAGTATTTAATATTCCATGCCGTGTACTGGGAAGCTGGAAACAATTTCAAATGCAGTGCAAATGGTGAATAAACGCATTGGTACCATTTTTGGATTTTATGGCTTTCACTGTGCGCCCAAAATGACATGTCTACTTTATTCTTTGAGTTGGTGCAATCACGTGGATAACAAATTTGTATAGGTTTTGCCATTTTCTGGCGCTAATAACTTTTTCATACTTCAGTATAGAGTACGGAGATTTGGTTGGTGTAATTTTTTGCGACTTTTGATGCTACCATTTTTAGGACTGTACAACCTTTTGATCCCTTTTTATTGAATGTTTTATATTTTTCAAATATATTTTCTGTTATTTTTTGTTACGTGGTTAGGAAGGGAAAAACCGTTAATATATTTTGATAGATCTCGCATTTTCAGACACGGCGATACATTAATGTGTTTATGATTTTTACTGTTTATTTATTTTTTTATCAGTTCTAGGGAAAGGGCCTGATTTTAATTTTTAGGGTTTTTTAAATTTAATATTTTTTTTTTTTAATTACTGCAGTATGGCAGTATATGGGGATTTTTCTCCTCATTCATTACAATGTGCAAATCGCACATTGTAATAAATGGGTTAAAACATAACCCAATGTTGTCATGGCAACCGATCGTAGCTCTCTGATGACATCATGGGGAGTGATGTTCTTCACCAAGCGCCAGCACCAATCATGGGTGTTACAGTGTTTGCTGCACACCAGTACGTATCCGTGCCCATCTGAAGTTTGCTAGAGAGCATTTGGATGTTCCAAAAGAGTATTAGGAGAATGTCATATGGTCAGATGAAACAAAATTATAACTGCTTGGTAGAAACACAACTCATCATGTTTGGAAGAGAGTGATTGCTGAGTTGCATCCAAAAAACACTATTCCTACTGTGAAGCATGTGGGTGGCAACATTCTGCTTTGGGTCAGTTTCTCTGCAAAGGTACCAGGACGACTGATCCGTGTACATAAAAGAACGAATGGGCCATGTATCATGAGATTCAGAGGTTCAAACTTCCTTCCATCAGGGAGATGAAACATGGCTGGGTCTTTCAGCATGTAATTGATCCCAAGCACACTGCCAAGTGCAACGAAGGGGTGGCTTTGTAAGAAGCATTTCAAGGTCCTGGAGTGGCTGAGCCAGTCCCCAGACTTCAGCCCATTTGGATAGAGTTGAAAGTCTGTGTTACCCAGTGACAGCCCCAAAATATCACTACTCTAGAGAAGATCTGTATGGAGGAAATGGGCCAACATACCAGCAACAGTGTGTATCAACCTTGTGAAGACTTACAGAAAATAAACTTACTGAATAAAGGATAAGTTTTAGTGGCTAATTGGACTGGTTTGGCACATATTGGGTCTCTTTTGCTACCATAAGCTGCAATACAGCTGTACTTTAGTATTTAGGGATTTTGCACTACTTGAATGAAAGGCAATGGATCGCCATTGGGTGACAATCCCATCCAACATAGTGGTGCACATATACCAATGGCATTCAAATGAACAATTAAATACCTAATGCAGAAAACATCTACCATGTATGAAGAGGATCAACCCTCTTCATATATTCTTAACCCCTTCATGCTCTGCAGCAGATATATTCACCGCAGAGCTATGAAGGGTGTATGAAGAGGGCTCACGGGCTAAGCCCTCTTCATACAGAGATGGGCTTTGCTGCATATTGCAGCAAAGACCCATCGCTATCACCCGCGGTTAGTGCTTGCACCGATAACGGGTATTAACCTCTTCTTTGCCGCCGGCAAAGTCACCTCTGGCACTTAAATCGCCATGACAGTAATATTGCAGCATATGGTAGGAATAATCTGACTATCTAGGGTTAATGTACCCTAGTGGGTCAAAGGAATTGTGAAAAAAAAAGGAAAAAAAAAGTTTAAAAAAAATGTAAAAAATTAATAAAATATTAAAAATTCAAATCACCACCCTTTCCCTGGAACTGATATAAAACATAATAAACTGTAAAAATCACAAACACATTAGGTATCGCAGCATCTCAAAATGCCCGATCTATCAAAATATAAAAACGGTTATAACCGGCAGTGACCTCCCAAACTCCTATATGTCGCACATTTGTCAAAATGGTAGCAATGAAAACGTCGGCTCATGTCGCAAAAAATGACATATCACACAGCTCTGTATACCAAAGTATGAAAAAGTTATCAGTGTCAGAAAGTGGCAAAAGTTTTTTTTTTCCTTTTTCGTACACATTCGTTTAATATTTGAAAATGTATTACAACACAATAAAACCTATATAAATTTGGTATCACCGTGATCATACCGAACCAAAGAATAAAGCAGAAGTGTTATTTGGAGGGTAGAGTGAAAGTCGTAAAAACTGAGCCCAAAAGAACGTGATGCACATGAGTTTTTTTTCAGTTTTTCCATATTTGGAATTTTTTTCCTGCTTCCCAGTACACAGAATGTTATAATAAATAACATCACGGGAAAATTTGTACACGTAAAAATGAAAAAGTTAGGGATTTTTGAAGGTGGAGAGAGAAATGAGCTGAAGGGGTTATTGGCACTATAACATACAGTTACATGTGTTAAGGGGTTAAGCTCCTGAAAATTAAAAGCCGTTGATATTTTTGCGTTATCATAACTTATTTAATAGCATATGTGTGTGTTATTAAAAAAATTAATAAATAGTAGCTTGAAAAACATGGCAACTTTTTTCCCCAAAAAAGCTCCACAGCTGTCCATGGGGGGGTTGCCGGAATTGCAGCTCATCTATATAGAAATGATTGGAGCTTAGTTGCAATACAATACACTACCCATGGTCAGGAGAAAAACTGTTCATGGTAAAGAGCAGCTATGTTTTTCAACCACCAGACAAACCCCTTTAAGTTGCTTCAATTCATGTTTAACATAGGATATCTTAATGTGTTCAGTAGACCTTATATTTTGTCTTGCCATGCTACTATAAAGAAGATTTATTTGATGTGTTAAGTACAAACTAGAACTTTGTTCTATAGTTTAGTTTAGGAGAATGCCAAAATTTAAGACATAATGTAAAAAAATACATTATGCACCCTTTATTGGATTCATTTTTATAGTAATCTCTGTTCCTAAAGCAGTTATTTAACAAAAGCGTGCATTTCCAGCATCTTTTTGTGATTTTCAATTTCTTTCTTTTCCTGACAATAGAAAAAATGTGAATTTAAAGCACAGTAAAAGTCCTGAAATATGCTTTGGGGAATACTAAACAAGCTTCTTTACAATTCCTAGAAGTACATTCTGACCAAAGTTAATGTAGCACAGATACATATAATGCTAAGAGCAGAATGCCCACTAAAATCAATATCTGGCATTACAGTAGTGGTAGATTTTGGATCATTTTCGATGATGAAGTGAAGCAACTACGTGTTATGTCAGGAATCCAGCTCCACAGACTTTACAGTCTGTGTAATAGCAAATAATGAAGACATTAATATATTCAAAGAAGCCAGAAAGAGTTAAAGAAATTTACACACTACACAATACATTGGTTGTTTGTTGAAGTGAACTGTTTTTTCATCCCTCTGTGGCTGAACTCCTGAATTGTAAGGGAGTCTACCAGCTGAAAATTGACCCTACTACTTTAAATGCTTCAAATATTTATCTTTTACAGTTTCCTAGGAATCAATCATTTTATAGCAAATGAATTGAGACATCGCATGCCAGTCTATTTGTCTTCATATGGTAACTAGCTCTACATAGCATTGCCTTCTACACAATTATTGCAAATTTTCTGCTGGTAGATCCCTTTTAAATTCTTTCAGACACAGTCAGAGCGTTTCCACCACCTACACTTTTTTTTCCCCAGCCGGTTAGGTCCTAGTTCTAGTACAGCTTGAAAGATGCATAAAATTTCCTTAAAGAAAACCTGTCAATAGTGACTCCCACCCACAAACCCACTACCAGAACCTTGTAAATGTCTTTATGTGAGGGTGGTTCAATAAGTACCCGTGTTAGAAATGAAGACACCATTTTTGAATTTTTTTTTTAAATATCATATCTACTAACAAAAAAATGCTCATCATATGTATTAGACAGAGTAAATCTACAATGTCCTGCATTGTAAACCTCTTAATTTAGTCTCTTCACACTTGGTATGACGTGGGTGATTTTCCCCACGGAATCGCTGCCATTCAGAAGCTTTTGGCATCCATCTTTGCCTGAGTTTCAGCGAACCAAATTTGTATCTACGCATGCACAATGGTTTCTTTATTTGTGCTGTTCATACAAAGCTCCATACTTCATAATTTCATATGCCATAGTTGTATCACCTTTGCCGCCATCCTCTCTATTATTATTGTAAGATGGTAAGTTGTACTGTCTGATATTGTGAATCAAAAACACATTGGGCTACATTTATTAAACTGTTTGCACCAGTTTTCTGTCCGACCTTGCTTTAGTAAGAAAATGCAAACTGCTTGCATATGTATTTATAAAGCGTCTATGCTACTTTTGCATCATAGCTGCACTGTATCTGACAAGACAGAAAAACTGTGCACCTAAAGGGTGTGTTACTGCTAAGTCGGACCGTGTGCCACAATTCTGTGTGACTAATTCCTATTATTCACCATGGTCAGATTTCCGTCCACTGGAAGTAAACATGGAAGCTTCCTATAGGAGGACAGCAAGCAGAGATCTAGAAAACTGTTGATACAGAAAGTATATTGGAAAATTGTATAACTTTTTATAATACAAACAATAACATTAATTTGCTGAAATGGGAACATCCCTTTAAGTATAAACTGTGTAATAAATGCTGTCATTGTCATCTGCTGATGGATAATGCAACTGTCAATAGATTTTGAGTCACAGCAAATTTAATAATTTAGTTGCTTAATTGTGTTAAAACTTAAAGGGGTATTCCCACCTGAGCTACTACAGTTAATTTAATCCCTCCCCCCCCCCCCCCCCCCACAAAAACATTTCTTCAATGCATTGTTATTTTTAAGAATTGCCTTTATTCCCAGTGTATTAACAGTGTAAATGGGGCTTACCTGTCCTCTAGTAATGACTCTCTGTTATCACTAGATGCGGCCACTGCCGCTCTTCAGCAGCGGTGGCCACACAGGTGCTTAGAACGAGGCTTCTCATTTTAGCCGGCACTAGTAAGTTCTGTTCATCTAGCAGTGCTGGCTTGCTGCAGTACATAGCTGTTCCGTGGTAAGGTTTGATCGACCAGGACTGCAGTGAAGCTACTGCGCTAGCTATGTGCATTCACACACTACCGGCAGGTTCAGAGAGAAGCCTCATTCTCAGTGCCTGCGTGACCACTGCTGTTGAAGAGCGGCTGTGGCCCATCTAGTGATTACAGAGGGCCGTTACTAGGGTGCAGGTAAGCCCCATTTACACTGTTATGGGAATAAAGGTAATATTTCAAAAATAACAATGCATTGAAGAAATGTTTTTTGGGGGGTTAAGGGGTTAAATTTACTGTAGTAACTGAGGTGGGAATACTCCTTTAAGTGGATAATTAGTTTACAAGTGACTTTTAGGTCAGACTCTACTGCCCTCTAAGTTTAGGTAAAAATCTCCAGCAAATTAGTAAGCAACAATGAATGGTTTATAAATTGCTAATATTTCAATCTTATTAATGTAGAAACATAGTTTCCATGATCGAATACTATACAACTTGTTAACTAAATAAATATGTGACATCTCTTGAAAAAGCTGACAAGACTTACATGTCATTTTCTTTCATGCTTGAGCTTTACTGGTATTGCAGGCAATAGGTAAAATATATTCAATTATTCCAAAACTGCAAGGTATAGGGGAAGTCTGCTGGCTAAGACTACCTTATTAAGAAATCTGTTAACTGCTGTATTTCTAAGTCAGTTGGTATGATGATGATAAAGTGCATGCCTTAATGCTGTTCAGGTAGAGGGAATTTTGCCTGTTTCACTTAAAGGGAAAGTTACTTTTAACATGACCAAGGTTATTCTTCATAACAGACAGGTAATTATTATTATGTACGTATAATTGATTTTATAAAAAAGCTAATTTAAAAAATGTGACTTATTTCTAGGAGTGTTGTCATCTTTAAGGTAATATTCCTAAGAATGCAGAGCCAAACATTTTAAACCTCAATGAAGCCTATAGAAGATCTCTACTGTTCCTAGAGCACCGTGTATATTGTACTCCCGTATTCTTACACAAAATTGGGTAAACAAACCAGATTGAAGCTAACAATACATTTTTCTTCAAGTAAACATGCCAAGCAAATATGCTTAGCAATGTAGAAAGAAGATGGCTTGTCTATGGCTTGTTGTCCAGAAACATCCTTAGTACCTGTCATAAACCTGTCCAGCAAAGAGCCTAACCACAACGAGAATGGGTAAGTGGTGCCGAACTAACCCTGTGCATCTCTTCTGGCCATTAACTGGCTAGGGCAGTCACGGGATGCTCCTAAGTGTAATGCCTCCAGTGTTGCTAGCATCCCTGTCCACTGCCAGTAGTTTAAATTTAAGGGAGGCTTAGCTAAAAGTTACAATAATACTCTTACTAAAAGTTCTATAAATGGTATTTATAGATTGTATCTCAATCTTTTCATGTGGACACAGTATATAATTTATTTGGGGCAAGTGTACATAGGACCGTAACTATGCCTGGAGCATCACAGTGGCTTCTGGGGGCATCACTTTTGACTATTGGAGCATCATTGGCTTTTGCGGGCAACCCAGTGGCTATTAGAACATCATTGGCTTTTGGGGGCAGCCCTGTGACTACTGGCTGCTGGAGCATCATTGGTTTCTGAGGGCATAATTGTGATCTCCAGAGGAACTACAGAACACTACTAAATTTGGAGGAGATGATGATTAAATGAAGAACTTAACTTTTTATGTTTCTAAATCTTCAGAGCCAAATTCTGATCTGTTATAAGATTAAACATACTCCAGATAAAGGAAGAAAGAAAATTCCTCCAACCAAAGACATGTGTGAGTTGCTGGATATATTACCAATTATCCACTGAATACATAACACTGAGATTGGTAGCTTGGTTTTGCTTCTGTTTTCATATATATATATATATATATATATATATATATATATATATATATATACATACATAGTCTTCATGATAAAGTGGATTGTCCAGACTTAACCCCCTCTGGCGCTCTGGTCCTGTGATGTGCCTCACATCACAGCCCCCCCCCCCCCGTCTCTGTATGTATACATAGATGCAGCAGTAATGCCAGGACCACAATGCCTGCAGTAGGTGTAAGTGTTACACAGGTCCTGCAGCGCCCCTGCTCAGGTTGTGATATCACTGCTGCGCCTCTGTATACATACAGATCACAGGTGATGGGGGCACAGCACTGGACCGTAGCACCAAACGGGGTAAGGAGAACTGCTTTCTTGTTTATAGATCAAAAAACAGACAAGAAAGAGGAATAAAATGAAGACTGAGATTGGGTTTTGTAAAGGTGAAGATATAAACTTTATTAGTTACAGTGTGTATTTGTAAAAACATATATGAATAAATAAAAGGATGGCTACAGGAGAGACAAAAGTTTACAAAGACCAGGACATATGATATACAGGAGGTAAGTAATAAATGGTAAGGGGCAAGCTGATGACAAACTCAATGGTGATTTACAGCATTGTGTGTGCCCAGACGGTTGACAGCAGTGACATTAAAATACCATGGGCAAGTGACTAGTACAATCCATGGAAATGTACAATATAAATAGCTGTGAACCGAAAGCCTGCATTCATAGTTACCTGGTCAGCAAAAATTCCCCAACGCACGTTTCAACCCGCCGGTCTTTCTCAAGGGGTCTTGAGAAAGATCGCCAGGTTGAAACACGCGTTGGGGAATTTTTGCAGATCTATATGATCTTTTTTGATCTATATATGTAATGTATGGGGATGAAGCAGAGTTCCCTGGCACAACCCCTTCCATACAGGTATAGGTTAGTCGTAACCTTGATGGTATACTATTACTAAAAGTCACTACGCATAGTGTTTTTGGTTTATTGTTTTCTTGTTTAGATGCCCTACACTCCCTCAGATTGGACAACTTCTGTAATTATGGAGGGCACTGTATATGTTGGAGGGTCAGTAGCTTAGAGTTAGCGGCTACATTTCAGTTCCTGGGGGTTGCATTCACACTCTGTGCTTGAAGAGGAGCGTGGAGGAGTGTTTCTTGCATGTGTACAATGCACATTCCTGATCACAAGTTTTTTACTGTAAATGCAGATGTGATCTGGAGAGACATACTCTGCAATTTCCGTCAGCTCCATAGAGATGAAGGGGGCAGCACGGGCATGTTTAACTAGCTGCTCCAGTCATGTTCTAGTGATCTGTGGGGGTCCCATCACTGAGACCCCATCTATCAGCAAGTTAGACCCTATCCTGTGGGTAGTGCTTAACATGCTAGATGGGACAACCCATTTAATAGTGATGACTAGCAATGTCACACACATGCTGCTAGAGAAAATGCTGCTAAGAAAATGTATTTACATGTTTTTTGCCCAATTCATTTAAAAGCACAAGTTAAATGCATCATGGGAACGCAGCCTGAAGCAGTTTTTGAATCTAATGCCAGCGGTGGCTTATTGGAGAGACTCCTCCTGGGTCCTGTGCTGATCTCTTCTAATTACATGGAGAGTGAATAGGGCAGCATTAACACTAAATATGTCCCCCAGTGTATATATAATTATTTACCCACTGGGCAGTGCATAAACTAAAACCTGCGGGGGGCATAATGTATGTTTTTACTACAAGGGTTCTTATTGTGTCTTATATTCAGGTGACACATCATGGTACATTGTGTTGTCAGGAGTAATTCAGTTTGGTAATGTGCTGCTACACGTTATAGACATCTGGATGCCATGATAAGTCATTACTGGGCAAAGGAGTCATAAAGGTCTGTACCTGATGATCAATTGGTAGGGATTTATCCCATCCTCGGGGAAAAAAAAAAAATCCTAACAGATAGAATTAAAACATTACCATTTTAGATTGCCTCGTTTCTAAAACATTTTTGAAATGCCTGAAATGCCTAATACCTATTTGACCAGCGGCTATCACTTCTGATGATTCCATGCATGTGTACATGTGCATTACTTAATTGGGCCAGGGGAATAACAATTCATTGTCAATAGGGCAGAGTTGAGAGGCCCCATACACATCTGAATGCACCTGCTAAAATTAGTTTATTTAGTAAGGTCTACCCCATTATTAATAAATATTTTTTCTAGTTACATTTATTTATAAAATGCCTATATGAATAAATATTCCTGGAATTAAGTAAGAATAAAACACATATAATTGTGTTAGTATGGCACCATTCAAAGAGGGCAAGTGTTCTGTTATTCCCATGATTTTTCAGCCCTCTAGCCCTTACTGCCCACATTTTACAGCTCTTTTGGTTGTTCAAATCTGCCATTGAGCTCTCAATGTCAGTTGAGAGTTCCATAAGTAGCTTCAGCAACAAAGTTCTCTTATAAGCCAACATTTTAGTTTCACACTTTAGTATTGGAGTGAAGGGTGCTACGCGTTTACCCAGCAGGGTGGCCACCCTGTGTTTAGCACTGGTGAGTATTCCGGCAACTCGAGTTTTGCAAGCAGTGCAGCATATAGTGGCTCATGTGGATCAGACTTCGCGGTGATGGCCATATGCTGCTCTGGGTGTCATCTAACTCCTCTTCCTCTTGATTAAAACAGTTCCCTGGCTTGAAAGTGCAGTAGCATGCCATTGGTTGAGGAACCCACACTGAGAGTCTATCATGAACTGGCCTAGCACCTGTTCCTCCTCTTCGCTCTTGTCTGCCACCATTACATCCTCCATCATGGCTTGAAGAGCTGTTTCAAGCATGTGGGGATGGTAGAGCTGACAATGGTGTCATCGTGGCTGATCATATTGGTGGTATATTGGAAGAAATGCAACACTGATCTCATGGAGACTCGGTCATTGGAGGTGAAGTGCAACTTAAACTCAGCTGGACCTTCTGGAGCATGAATCCCACTGCAGCTGCTCACACACACTTTCCAGTATATAAAAAGTGGAATTACACTTTTCTGGTAAAGTTCATCTACAGTACAGATAGGGAGTAGCAGCACTGGCAGGTCTGTATAGCTGGCACCACCAAGTTGGGCACATGCATCATATAAGTGATGTCCATCAACCTGGTTTGGCCCAAAGCTGTTACAAGGTTCGGGCCGCTGTCACACATCAATGTGGGCTTGAGGTTCAGTGGCCGCAACCACTCTGTCTGATCTTGTATCCCAGTCCACAGCTCCCTGGTAGTGTGTGGTCTGTTAACCAATGCTGCCATTTCCCCATGGCTTTTCTAAAATTGTTGATGATTGGATGACTGGGTGATGATGAAGCAGAAAAGGAGGAAGCAGAATAGGAAGAAAGTGAAAGCAAGGAGTGACATTGGCAATCCCGGGTGAGAGCAAAATGTGAGCCAGAGTGCCTCCTGCTTTGGGAACAGCCACCACTACATTAACTCTTTGGGCAATTAAGTAGCTGTAATATCCCTACCCATGCCTACTAGTCTATTTGTCAATTGTAAGATGCACCACTAAACTAATAGCATTGTTCAGTGCACATCTGAATTTATCCACAACCTGTTGGTGCAGGGCAGGGTTTTCCTGTCGGGAAAAGTAGTGATGGCTACTGAAAATGCTCAATTCATGATCAAAGTTTGTGTGTCCAATAGTGTGGCCAAATTTATGCTTTATCTCCATTATTTGGGGGAAGGAGAAATGAATGGTGGTGACATAGACATAGCTATGGGTTGACCGCTGTACCTTGGGCTCCCTTTGCTTGTTCTGCTGGCTTCTAGTAGCTTGCTGACCACCACTTTTTCGTCCAAAGTATCACTGGCTTTCACCCAAGTAGGGTCTAGAACCTCATCATCACCCCTCACTTCTTCTACTATTGGGACCTCACCACTGCATTTTTTCTGCACATTGCAGAAAGCCACAGCTGTTGGAAGTTCTGTTTCATTATCATCATAGGTCTCTTTTGATGGTCCACAGTCCACAACCACATCCTCCAATAAAAGTTCTTGGGAAACATTGATCTCTGCTACTGGGGCAGAGACAGGTGGATTGGTCACAGAATCCCAGCTAGGTGAGTACAGGATAAGGCATTGCACCATAAATTGTGGCTGAAACGGCAGAGTGCTCTGCACTTCCAATTGAGGATGAGCATGGGGAAGATAACCTTATCAAAGTTGAGACACTGCCTGACATGTAATTGACCCATGCCTCAACTTTGTATGGCCTAATGGGGTCTACCATTACACGCTGCACAACCTGGTGCCTACTTGCAACAGAAAAACTTTAAGCAGGTAAAGATGGAACACATCTTTTCCCTGCAGCACTAGCTTGGCCACATCCTTGTTCCTTAATTCCTGCTTTCCTAATTCTAAAAGACCTGCAGTAGTAAACTATGCTGACAGCATGTTTAGGTTCTAGGTATTACTGCATGCTATTCACTGACAATAATCCTTTTATGATCTAGGTATTACTGCACGTTATTCACTGACAATAACCTTTTTAGGATCTAATTATTACTGCATACTATTTACTGACAATAACCTTTTCAGGATCTAGGTATCACTGCATGCTAATTCACTGACTATAGTGCCTTTATTATCTAGTTATTACTGCATGCTATTCACTGACAACAGCACTGTTCTGCTCTAGGTATTGTGGTACTCTATTCACTGACAGGAGCACCTTTACAGCCTTTTTATTACCTCATACTACATATAAACTGACAGAAACACCTTTACAATCTAGGTGTTAGTGTATGCTATTCAGTGACAACAGCAGCTTTACAACATAGATAGTAGTACACGCTATTCACTGACAGGAGCACATTTACAATCTAAGTATTAGTGCACACTATACACTGACTGAAGCACTTTTTGAAATCCTGAGATTAGTGCACACTATTTACTAAAATTAACATGTTAATAGTCTAGGTGTAAGTATACAATATTCATTGACAAGTGCACCTTTACAATCTTGGTATTAGTGTGTGCTATTCACTGACAGGAGCACCTTTACATTCTAGGTATTGGTATATGCTTATCAGCAGCATCTTTATGATTTTTCCGGGGCCGAAAACTTGACACTCAGGACCTCCAAGATCTTTCTGGATGATGGTGTCATTGTTAATATTCTAGTCTGGTCTTGCTGTATAAGTATTAAGGTATAATCCTCTATAATCAGTACTATAGCATCCTATGAGTAGCCAAATGAGGTTACTCAGTGTGTCCTAAAAAGAGCATTTATTTCAACTTTCCACCTGTCCCAAATAACAGCAGCTTACTCTCAATGCCTTAGAGCCCTGTCAAGGACAAATGCTGGTTTTTGAGAAGTCCCTGACTATCTGACTGACCCTGTGAAGAACAGCAATGTCTCCCTAGCTCTGTATTCTGTTTGGAATGGCAACTGGACATGTGGCCCTGCTCTTGTACTACAATGTCACAAGTCCAGCCCAACCAATCACATGCCGGCCAACAGAAAAATTGCCTGTGATTGCTAAGAGGCTGCAAGGTGCTTGATTGACAGCTCAGAAGTCAATAAAGCATTTCCCGAACATGGACCCATATTCTGAACATCAGCGCTTGATCTGTCTCTGGGTCTGTGGGTTCCAAACACCCCA
Organism: Engystomops pustulosus; assembly: GCA_019512145.1. NCBI lineage: Eukaryota > Metazoa > Chordata > Amphibia > Anura > Leptodactylidae > Engystomops > Engystomops pustulosus. The sequence continues at coordinate 86,048,038 of CM033644.1, read as the reverse complement.
AATTTAGTACCAACCTGAACTATACCTGGGTAAAATTAGAAATTACATGCTACAGCTGTCTCTTCCTTTCTGTCACAGGTCTCACAGGTGGTCCTGCGACCCATATCGCGGGTCACGGGCTCACCTGTGCCCCTTGCTCCTGTTGCTACGTCTCTGACTCTGATCCAGTGCTTCCTGTCCTGACCTCCTGCCTGTCCCCAACTACGAGATTGCCTGCCGTTTCAGTACCTCGACCTTGGTTGCCACTGCGGACAAGTCACGCCTGTGGAACGACCTGGTGGTACCATGCCGCAGCAATTCCAAACCGCTTTGCTGTGGGCTCTGGTGAAAACTGGATGCCACTTAGACTACGGTCCCAGGTAGTGGCTTTTGTCATCGTCGACACTGGTTCAGAGGATCCACAACCTCTAAGCCTGATACTTACACTCCTACATTCTTCTCCATGTCCTCTTTAGTATCTTATTCTGTTAAATAATGAACTGTACTCACAGATAACATAATACTTCACACTATTGTTAAACTGTATGTGACTCCACTATCCAGGTGTTATTCTTGATTACAGTCTATGTACCATAAAGGATATGTAAGTCCTATAATTACCATACAGGAATATTTATCAGTAATTGTCCACAAAAAAATGACAATATGACTACAATGCAGAGCTATTTATAATACATGATAGAGATTATCATACATGACATAATACAGTAACCACCAAAAATAATACAGTGAACATATGGAATACAACTGACTAAAATAAAACTTGTTTATTAATGTAATTAAAATGGGTTTCCAAGGAAACACATTTTACTTCATCTAAAAATATGTTTAATTTGAAATTTTATTTTTCAATGTGGTAGAATTTATTTTTTTCAAAGCATCTACAGACCTCCCCCCCTCCCCATACACACATTGGCCCACATTTATTAAAGCCGTTGCACTAGTTTTTTGTCTGACTTTGTGTGTTCTCTTCAGTGCAAACTGCTTGCACAGGTATTTTATAAAGTGTCGCTGCTGCACTGTACCCACTGCGACACATAATTCTACACTTAAAGGGGCGTTCTGGTGCACAGTCAGACCTTGCGACAAAGTTATCATGGTTCACCAAACATAAGTTGGTGCACTCTATCGGAGCAGTGCAGGGGGCACCAGATTTATTAAGAATGTGCACCACAATTCATGAATCTGCTTCACTCTGCACACTCTACAGGCAGACTGCACCTAGTGTAGTTTGCACAGTTTTTGATAAAGGTGGGCCATTGTGTTACAGAAAGTTCATGTTTTCGATAAGCATCAGTGAGTATCAGGAGTATTCATTAAAAGGTTATTCAAGTATCTGTGTAATTGATCACCTATCCTAATAAAAAGGATATGACGAGTCTTAATAGCTCTGCGCCGTACATGACAAAAATGGAAATGCAAAAACTAAAAAGGTCCTCGGCCGGAGGGGGTTAATCAGGTCCCTGAAGCTTAAAGCACAAAGGCTACTGAGGAAAGAGCTTCTCGCTCTGAAACGCGTCTAGCCATAATAGCCATAAACTATAGGTTCGAGAACCATCTGATAGCCACTCACGGAGAAAGCACTTACAAACCACTTAAAAAGACAGCTCTCACAGCAAGAGACCTGCAGCGGAACATTTCTTGCCACAAACTCCATTGCTTGGGATGGACGCATCCCGCTGTTTGTAACAAAAACTCACCACGACTCACCGTGAGGAAAGGAGACAAGACAGCCAAAAACCATGTCATCTGGTGTAAGGCCCGCGCCTCAGCCAGTGTGTCGGAACGCCATTGCGTAACACACGTGGCGGTGGAGACAACAGAGCGAATATTACCTACATGGAAAAACCTTGATATAATACAAGAGCAAGCCAGAATCAACTAACCGTGAGTGCCTGACCATATTAACGATATTTGCTAATTGTCTCAGGTCGATCCTATTTATAGTAACATATACTGCAGGTATAGGGCCTATATCCTGCCAGTTATAGAGGATACCTCCTGGATACTCATCTTTTTTCATATGACATATGAACTTTTTAATAAAAAAACTTCCTTTTTTTCATTTTTTATCCTATTTTTATACCTCATAGGATAAAAAAACCACACATATCCCTATGAGGTATCTTTAGACCGCTGGAACTTTTTATTTTTAAGATAGATTTTTTTGTTATGAGACCATTTTTTGCAGACATCTGTAGGTCTAGTTTTTATATATTTATATGTATGTATCTGTGTGTCATTGGATTGTATAAATTAAAACTACCATACTAAGAAACCTGGAATCAATCCTTATTAGTGCCCACCTACACATCAACCTTAAAGAAAACCCTGTTTAAAAAAGAAAATTACTTGATTATTGTTTTTTATAAATTAATATAGGTGTAAACACTTTATGCTTTTATTTATCAAATTAAATTTGTTTATATTTAGCAGTCACGTAGCTTCAATGAAGATTAATTATATAATTTTGTTAATTGTACCTAGAATGGATAATTATTATATTTATAGATGCTGCATGTCATAACAATGCTTAATGGAGTAACTAGCATAAATTAAAACATTTTTAGAACAGCTCTTAGAAGAAGAACTTTAACCACACAATAATAAGGTCATACTTATCAGGGAAAAATATATGCTGTAACAATTACTTATATTTCTTTGGGCCAACGGTGGGACAAAAGAGTATAATTTTGTGACATGTTTGTGAAAGGTTTACATATGAACAGTGGGGCAGATTTACTTACCTGGTCCATTCGCGATCCAGCGGCGCGTTCTCTGCGGTAGATTTGGGTCCGGCCGGGATTCACTAAGGCAGTTCCTCCGACGTCCACCAGGTGTCGCTGAAGTACAGCCACGCCAAAATCCCGGCGCAATACAGGGCAAATCGGCGCAAAACTGAAAAATTTGGTTAACCCATCGCAAAAACGCAAATCGGGCCCTTAGTAAATGACCCCCATTGTTGTCTGATATTTTCTTTCACTGAAAATAAGTAGGTAAATAGATTCCAAAGTATGTCGTATACGTTGGCAATAAACAAAGCAAAAACAAAAAAGTCGTGGAAGCTCACTACCGTCCTATTCCAACTCTATTAAACATTCACGCTGCTTGCTGCTCCAAGTGCTTTGGAGAGCTCTGGGCCTTACATGCCCTGGAAAGACTTGTAGCCAGCCTTCCCTCAGCACTTACTCCTGTGCCACTGTCCAACAAAATCTTGCAGCAGTATCATGCATATGACCAGATAGCTGGGGAGTTGTGTGAATAGTTAGTAAAGTTGAAATAGGATGGTAGATTTCCTTTAAACTTTAAATTTTTTCTATTCTTTTATTTTCAAGAGCCATCATTTTGATATTTTTCCACCTTTTAAGCCAAAGTTCATAAATCAAATAGGAACAAAAAAGTGATAGAAATTTATAAAGTAAAATGTAATGTTTGCTGTTGTCACCTATGTTATAGATTTCTAAAATTTAGAAAGTAGCTTTAATAAGGATTTAATAATGCTTTAGGTAACTATATAAAAGGATTTTTTTGTGAGGTGAATATTTGACTTTCAAAAGTTCGTGGTCAAATAGATTATATTTTAGCTATTTCTGCCATTTTTTTCTTTTTCTTTTTATGTTATATTTTGCACAAAAAATTCTTGGTTAAGAATTGTATTTTGAGAAATTAATTATTAAAAAAGCCATCTTTTCCCTTATTTCCATCAGCAGAGTTATATATGTGGTTTTATATAACCACATGGAACAGGGAGTATTCAAGACCTGTTCACACATGGTGAGCATTTAGTCCTGTTCAGACTGTGCGGACTAAATGGCATGGCATCTGATGCTTCTGTGGTGTGGTGACGGGGGGATCTTGGACATGGGGGCTATGCCTGCTAGTATGGGTGCTGGGCGCAACTGGGTCTTGGTCCCTACTGGTGCTGTGTTGCAGTGCCAGTGGATGTCATGTGATGCCGCACCTAATAGCGTAGGGACCCACTACAATGAGGTCACCCTGAAGTAGTTTGTGGGCTTATACAATTTTGAATAACCCTGTCATGACCCATTACGTAATAGAACGTCATGGGTCGGCTGCGGGTGCATGAAGAGGGCTCACGGGCTGAGCCCTCTCCATAGCCGGTAAGTCTTTACTGCATATTGCAGCAAAGACTTACCGGTAACATCCGTGATGGGGGCCACCACCTTGCCGAGGATCGTCGCTCCCTGTGACGTCATCGGGGAATGGTGATCTGTCGCCAAGACAGCCTCGGGTCTTCCGAAGACCCAAGGCTCTCTTGTTTAACCCTTTCATTACAATGTGCATTTTTATTGAAAAATAGTAAAAGTAAAAATTAGAAAAATAAAAAATAATAAAAAAATTATAATAAAAAAAATAAAAATTCAAATCACCCCCCGTTTCCCTAGAAATGATATAAATAAACAGTAAAAATCACAAACACATTAGGTATCACCGCATCTGAAAATGCCAGTTCTATCAAAATGTAATAACAGTTTTTCACTGCATTTAACCCCATAACCAAAAATAGCACCCAAAGTAAAAAATGGCCATTTTAAAAGATATTAAAAAATCAATAAAAAGTGATCAAAAGGTCATACAGTCCTAAAAATAGTAGCATTGAAAATTTCTTTTAAAAATTCCAAAAAAAGATATTACCCACAGCTCCATACACCAAAGTATAAAAAAGTTATTAGCGCCAGAAGATGGCAAAATTAAAAAAAAAAAAATTCTACACGAGTTTTTAATTTTTGTAAATGTATGAAAACATTATAAAACCTATACAAATTTGGTATCCCCGTGATCGTACCTTCCCAAAGAATAAAGTAGACATGTCATTTGTGGCGCAAGAAAATGGTGCAAATGTGTTTTTTCACCAATTTCACTGCATTTTGAATTTTTTCCCACTTCCCAGTACATGGCATGGAAGAATAAATACCATTACTATGAAGTGCAATTTTTAATGCAGAAAAAAAAACCCTCACATAGCTCTTTACATGTAAAAAAAAAAAAGTAATAGATTTTTGATTGTGGGGAGTGAAAAACAAAAATGAAAAAACAAAAAAGAGCAAGGTCCTTAAAGGGTAAAAATGTAGCTAAAAACTTTGAGTTTGTTTTGTAAATGCATCCTAGCAGAAATAGATCATTGTATGATGTGTGGATGCATGGTCCAGTTCTTCTTTCTCTCCCAATGTTGGTTTACAATCCCCAAAAGGTTTTCTTTATGAAAATGAAGTTCATTTCATAAATCATTTAATAAAACAAAAAAAGTATACATTTTGTATCACTGTGTGTGTATTGACCCATAAAAAAGGTGTAATTAAGGTTAATGCGTCCAATGTTTATTGGAATGAACAATGTCAGATTTATGTTCTTAATACCACAAAGTGTACAAAATTATTTTTGTAAAAAATTGCACTTAGGGGATAATTTAGGGATATCATTGTGGGCATAAATAAGGGATGTAATTGTGATGATAACTTAGGGATATAAGTTTACATTTCTTTGTAGAAATGTAACCCTAATCAATAACTTGAGCCAAAGTAAACTGAATACAGGCGGTCCCCTACTTAAGGACACCCGACTTACAGAAAACCCATAGTTACAGACAGACCCCTCTGACCTCTGGTGAAGCTTTCAAAATGCTTTACTATAGTCCCATATTGCAGTAATCAGCTGTAAAGTGTCTGTAATAAAGCTTTATTGATAATCCTTGGTCCCCTTACATTAAAAAATGTTTAAACTCCAATTGTCACTGGGCCAAATTTTTTTTCCTCTGGATCTACAATTATAAAATATACAGTTTTGACTTACATACAAATTCAACTTAAGAACAAACCTCCGGACCCTATCTTGTATGTAACCCGGGAACTGCCTGTACAGGTGAGTCCTTGTATTACGAAGACAATAGCCAAACCTCGTGCGTTTCAGGAGAACTGATGTTTACTTGACATTACTTTAGGTCTGATGAACTGTAGGAGGTCTAAACAAAGAATCTGGCATAGGTACCAAAAATGCAAAAATGCTACTTCAGACCACTGTCTAAAAGCCACCAAACACTAATGCACATAAATATTCACATTTATATGCTAGTTAGATATATAGCTAGATTTGAAGGATTTTTGTACTGCGTACCCGATGCCACTAAAACAGTGTTTTACAAAATTACCAAAGTATATCAACATGAAACCTTTATTTTGAAAAAAAACTTGATGTTCATAATTAGAGAAAAGTAATGACTGTAGCACTGAGAAAGATTATAATTACATTTTCTTTACAATTACATTTTCTAGGTTACAACTAGAGATGGGCGAACCGTTTCGAACGAAGTGGAATCCGATACAAATTGCAAGGAAAATTTGGTTTGTTACGAATCCAAAGTTTATGCTGATTCATGGGAGCAAAGTTTTTTTTCCCTCTTTTTTTAGCTAAATGGGCACGAGCACAGCTTGGTACATGTTATGTCACACCCCCCTATAAAAACAGTCAGCCATTTGTAATCTCGGCATTTCACACTGCACGTGCTGTTTGTAGTGTCTAGTTGCTTTTACTCTACTGTGTTGTAGTGATTTTCTGCTCCTCTCCCAGGGTTTGCATTTACAGGGGGGTCTGTATACCCCAAATAGCAGTCCTTTTTTGTTACTGAAGCAAATAGGAAGAAATCTGTTTCATATCCACACAGTTTCTGTAGTGATTTCTGCACCTCTCCCAAGGAGTGCATTTTGGGGGTGTATGTATACCCCAAATAGCAGTTCTTTTTTGTTACTGAAGCAAATAGGAAGAAATCTGTTACATATCAGCACAGCTTTTGTAGTGATTTCTGAACCTCTCCCAGGGTGTATGTTATGGGGGATCATTTTACCCCAAATAGCAGTTCTTTTTTGTTACTCAAGCGAATAGGAAGAAATCAGTGTCAGATCCACTCAGCTTCTGTGGTGATTTCTGCTCCTCTCCCAGGGTGTGCATTTAGGGGCATCTGTATACCCCAAATAGCAGTCCTTTTTTGTTACTGAAGCAAATAGGAAGAAATCTGTTACATATCAGCACAGCTTTTGTAGTGATTTCTGGACCTCTCCCAAGGTGTGCGTTTTGGGGGATCTGTATACTCCAATTTGCAGTTCTTTTTTGTTACTGAAGAGAATAGGAAGAAATCCGTGTCAGATCCACCCAGCTTCTGTAGTGATTTCTGCACCTCTCCAAGGGTGTCCGTTTTGGGGTATCTGTATAACGCAAATTTAAATAGTTTTTTGTTGCTAAAGTTAAGAGCAAGAAATACGTTTCAAATCCACGTAGTTAGATTAACCACTATGTAAGACAGAAAGGTGGCAGGTGGAGCAGGCAGAGGTCACAGCACAGTAAGAGGAAGTCACAGCAGGGGTGACTCTGTGAGGCCAGAACTGCCATTGTCATCTAGAGGCAGTGTGTTGATCAACAACCCAAAGGTTGTTGATTGGTTGATTAGGTCATCCAATTCCTCAAATATAACATCTGACAACCCCAGACAAGAATCCTTGGGTCCATCAGATACAACAATTAGTTGGCATGACCCAGGAGCAGGTCAGCAGCCCTTACCTGTCCTCAAGCAGTCTCTGTCCTGTTAATTTCCCTCAGCCAGAGATCTACTAGGTGGTCTTGGCTCAGCGCCACTATACAGCGAGAACGAAGACTTTGAGGACAGTCAGCAGCTGCTTAGCAGTGAAGAGGTGGGGCAGACTTCCGCTGCTATGTGCAGTAGGCAGGTTGTGCATACTGATGCCGTTGAGGAGAATAGCAGTGACAGGGAAGCACAAATTGACGATGATGTAGCCGATCACAATTAGGAGCCGGGTGTAGCAATGGATTCATCATCGTCGTGCGAAGAGAGTCTCAGCTTGCATGTCAGGCAGCGGAGCAGGCAGCAAGTCGTTACTGTGGCCGTGAGTCAGCAGGGTGGCAGCAGTGCGAGGACAGGAGCCTAAAGGCCGTGGGGTACAAATCCTGATTCGCAGGTCCAAGTAAGCAGTGATGGTAGTAGTCACAGAGTGCAGAGTGTTGGCGGTAAAATCACCATCTCGGCAGTATGGCAGTTTTTTGTTAAGACACCAGAGGAGCCTAGCGTGTGTATATGTTGAATCTGGGGGCAGAAAGTGAAGCGTGGCCAGGAGGCTATCGTTGGCACCACGGCTCTGCATCAACACATGCAGCGTCACCATCCAATGGCCTGGGAGAAACGTGTCTCAGATGTGGTCCATCCTGCCAGTGCACCAACAGCAGCAGCACCTAGTGGCACACATGCTGTTTCAGCCAGTCAAGACTTCAGCACCTTCTCCACCACCACCTCAGCCTCCACAAGTCTAAGTGCTGCTACATCATACCACATGTGCAGGGCACAGCGGTGTCATGCAGTTCTACACCTGGTTTGCCTGGGCGAACAAAGTCACACAGGGGAGGAACTGCTCTGCATCATGCAAGAAGAAATCAATGTGTGGCTTTTTCCGCGACAACTGCAAATCGTAACCACGGTGACAGACAATGGGAGGAACATGGTGTCCGCACTGCACCGAGGAGGGATGTTCCAGGCACCCTGCATGGTGCACGTGTTCAATCTGGTTGTAAACTGGTTCCTGATGTCTTCCACCCATCTGCAAGACACTCTAAAAATGGCCAGGAAACTGTGCATGTACTTCAGCCATTCTTACAAAGCGAGGCACACCCTCGAATTGCAGCAGCAGAATGGCCTCCCCCAGCATAGGCTGATATGCAATGTTTTTCCACTTGCTGGAATTCCAGCCTCCATGATTTTTTATTTGATGATGCAAGCGGACAGTAGTACTCCCCTGTGTAACTTTGATGTCAGCCACTGGCAGCTCATGTGTGACACCTGCCATTTGCTCATGCCTTTTGAAGAGGCCACATTATTTGTCAGTCACCAGGACCGCGGGATGAATAACGTCATTCCACTGCTTCATGTCCTGGAACAGATGCCGCAAAATCTGTCTGGTCAGGGCACTGGAGAAGTGTCGACTACATCTCATGGCCACATGAGTCCGGTGGGGCCTGGAGGAGGAGCACAAGCAGAGGCTGGTGAAATTAGTGGTTTTTCTACTCAGGTGACAGGAGAGGAGGAGCAGGAGCATCATGAGGAGTTAGAAGACTAGGTAGATGACCCTGAAGCACCATGGCAGTATACAGTGGAGATGGAGGCCGGGAGTCCCCTACAGTCACTTACGCAGATGGCCCGCAGCATTCTGCTTTGCCTACCTAGTGACAGCCAAATAGTCATCATCCGCCATAGGGATGACTTTTGGCTCTCCACCCTCTTGGACCCTTGCTACCAGTCAAAAATGGGTGCCTTTTTTCCAGCTGCTGAGAGGGAGGAACAACTGGTATTCTATAGAGATATATTGTGCAGACAGTTGGCCACTGACTATGTGCGCCATTGTCCATTGTCTGTCAGGTCTGACCAGGTGATTCCTGGCAGTGATCGCTCACGTACTACTGCCACATCTGCATCGGGGAGATTGGGGGGTAGGAGCCATAGCAGCTCCATCAGCAGCAGCTAAAGTCTGGAGTCCTTAATGAACAGCTTCCTTCAACCGTCTAGTGAGGAGGGCAGCCGCCACCAGCAGCAGCAGGACATGAAGCAGACACTGCGCCAGCAGGTGGTGGCCTACTTGTACAGCACTCTACTACCCCAGGTAGAGGATCCAATGGACTACTGGGCAGCCAAACTTTGATGTTACAGTGGTATCTAGGACCTCAGCTCAGTCCTTTCGAGCTGACACAGACATTACCTTGTCAGGCTGCGTTCCTGCTTCACTTATTTGGTGAAGTTGGCCCCTGTGAGTGCCCATGGAATTGAAGAGTGAAGAGTTTCTAAGAGCGGCACCTGTCATGTGCGTGTCTTGCTAAAACACAACATTGTTTGAAGACCAAACCATGCTTCCTATGCATATTTGAGCAAGGCACAACGTTCTACAAGACACTACAGGCTCCCTGCAGCCAGGTAATGCCTGTTTTTTTAAAGTGATTCATCATGATGTGATTCGGGTTGATTTGAATGTTTTCGAAAAATTTGGCGACTCGAGTCTAGCCGAATTTCTACAAATTTGCCCATCTCTAATTACAACAGTCACCAATCATTAGGGTGTGTATAGGCCTTTGAATGACTTCAGCACTTCTATGGCCACATGACATCACTAGTCTTTCACACTTCTCTGGTGTGATTTTGGTCCACTCTTCTTTCAGTCTCTTTCTCTGTTATATGACTACTGTGAGTTTTCTATTGGGTTTAGATCAGAATGCAGTGCTAGCTATTTTTTATTGTTTCAATGTTTTCAGTTTCAAAGTGCTGCTTTATCCATTTTACTGTATGACAGGGGGCCTTTCCAGTGTTAAAATTGCAGGCTGATTGAGAGAATAATGTAAGGAAGAAGCCACATGCTGTTGAAGAAGCTTGTGATACTCACTACACTTAACTATGCCATATAGCTGTATGAGAAGTCCAAATCCTGCAGCAGAAAACATTCTCCAAACCATGACACTTCCTCCACCACCTTTCTCTCACTTCTTTACACACTTTGGATTCAGTGTTTCTCCAGTTTGTTAATGAATATAGGCCTAGATTTATCAAAAGAAGTGTGCCTCACTGATGTGCAGAGTGCGCAGGATTATTGAAAACCGGGCCAATCTTCAATAATCTGGCCCACCCTGCACTGCTCGAGAAGTGTGCACCATCTTCTTTGTGGTACACTTTTAACATAGAATGTGAAACACAAGTCTTTCAAGTCGCAGTAATAAATGTAGCTAAAGAATTTTGTTCTTTAGCCACAGTTCCATATGATAGATACATTTGTACAGTTAGTGACTAAGGACATTAAAAAAATTTGTCCACATAAGAGACACATAGCCTCCAATCTTAGTCAACAGGAACAAAGGGCGATGGGGAATTTACAATCTAATAACAACTTGGTTATATAGCCCTCTGATAAAGGTGGTAACACCGTGGTAATGGGTACCGCCATGGGCACCATATGTGCACCCACTTACGCCAACCTCTTTTTAGGTTGGTGGGAGGCAGAACATGTTTTCACTTATCAGAACACTTTATTTACGAAACACATTCTCTTTTGGGGAAGGTTTATAGATGATGTCCTCATCCTTTGGGAGGGGATGAGGACATCTTTAACACTTTTGTTGAAAAATTAAACCAGAACACTATGAGTATTCACGCCTGAATTTCATGCCTCACACATTAATTTCTTGGATCTCACAGTGAGTATAAATTCGGAGGGCACAGTAAATACCACTATTTTCCAGAAAACTACTGCCATCAACAGCCTTTTAAATTGGAGAAGCTGGCATCCTAAGGCACTCAAATGTGGCATCCCAGTGGGCCAGTACCCAGACGAAACTGTTCCAGTGAAACAGACTTTGAATCAGAGAGTAAACTTCTCTATAATCGCTTTATTGAGAAGGGCTATCCTAAACGTACCTTAAAACGGGCTTATCGTAGGGCCAAACTGACGGACAGGGATGCCCTTATTTCGGGCAAAAATGAGATGGATAAGAAAGATCACTTGATCAGATATATAGGTACATATGATGCGTATGCTGACGATATCCTAAACATTTTGAAAAGATATTGGCCCGTTCTACAGGCCGATGACGAACTTACTAATGTAATAAGTAAACGTCCAAATATTACCTTCCGCCGTGGTCCGAACCTCAGGGACAAGCTAGTCCACAGCCACTTTTCAATTAGAAACCCTGCAAAGAAAACATGGCTATCCCCCACGATGGGTTCCTATCCCTGTGGGGATTGTAGTTTTTGTAAATATATGGTCAAAACTAAGCAGTTCACAGTGGATGGCAAGACATTGTGAACAAATTTCTAAAATGCAAAAGTACCTGTGTGACCTATGTAGCACAATGTGCCTGCCCCAAACTGTATGTGGGCAAGACCACACAGGAACTAAAACGACGAATATCTGCACACCTCAGTGCAGTCCGTACAAATAAGGATACTACATTGACTAAACACATTAGATCAATACACCAAGGTGACAAAAATCATCTAAAATTCTGGGCCATAGATCAAGTCAAAGTGGGCCCTCGTCGAGGCAATGTGGATAAATGCCTTTTGCAACTAGAGGCGAGATGGATAGATCGATTGAACTCATTGAGCCCCAATGGATTAAATGAGGTGTTCTCCTTCACAGCTTTTCTGTAGGAAGATATACGTTCTCTCCCCTCTATTAGAGCACCTTGAAGTTGTCAGTCCCGCCTCCACATACACCCCCCCCCCTCCTTTAGCTCTTCCTTTTGTGGCCTGTCTCTTATGCTCTATTTATAGTAAACAACGTTTAATAGTGCCTGCTATAAATATTTGTACCTAAATGAATAATATATATGGGATGTAGAAAAAACATATTATATAAAAAACCTTATATGTTGAAAAATTTGCTAACCTATTATGAAAAATATCTTGTTGGAATTTTCTCATCTTTAATGGGGTAAACCTAGGATATAAAACTATATTATGTCACATAAATCTGACTCCTGTCACCATAAATCCAACTGCAAATCATGCGTTGTACTGTTAATAAAGATCTATACAAACAGCCATGGGAATTATATTGGATTAATTCAAACATAGTAGCCTCAATTGTTAAAGCTATACATAGCCCAAATTGATTTTATAACTTGTTTGAGCCATACTGAGCATACTTTAAAACGGCACTGAGAAAACTAATGTCTATTAGTATGTACATCATTTTTCCTCTCGACGGCTCAATTTCTAAGTACCAATGCAGGCGCCCTTTACTTACCAACTGGCGAAAAGAAACTAAGTTTTGGGGCAGGCGCTTTTCTTTTAATCTTATGCAATGAAAAAATTAAAGTCCACGCGCATGCGCTTTATAATACTCCTCGGACGGACCCATAACCTAAGTGTCAGCGCAGGCGCACTGTCATTACACTATCAGCGAAAAGAAGTAAAGTTGGTTCACATGCGCAGCGCACTAGTAGGACGTAAGTATCAAGCTTCAATTGGAATTCCTTACATCCTTGACAGGTATCAACCATTGGATAAAATCCTGGAAACCCCATGGATGACCAATCCAGTATTGGTCGGGTGATTTCAACATCACAAACGGAGTCTTTATAGCCCGACTCTTCACTTTCAACATTCATATATAGACCCGGCACCCCTGAGGACGCCATCATTTTGTCGGGGGGGGGCTATTATCTATCTTTTTTAGACAGCAATGAAATGGTGTTAGGGATCAGTTCTAGTGTCCGTTAACAGTTAGAAAATGAGGAGGAGATTTGTATAAAAATATTTACAGACAAGGAGACCTCTAGTTAATCTATATACCAGCAAATAGTGACTTGGAAGTCAGCCAACAGTAGTACACTGTAGCATCAGTGAATACAATTGTAGCAACAAAGTTGCAGAGTTAATAAAAACACTATTGATTTAACACACAGGCTAATTAGAACCACATCTCTGGCGACCTCTAGTGGTTCTCCCTGTATTGGATTGATACAATCGATAACTCCGCTCTACTTGGACCTGTTTATAGACAATAATATATCCCACGCATGGATCTGTAGAAATTTAATCGTGTGTCTTCAATAGGTTTCAGCAATCCAATCAAGACTTTTTAATGCTCAAACATATTAAAAGTTAAGTTTTTGACTAATGGGTCTCAGTGAGGTCCCTAGGGACCTTTTTTGTAAATAAATAATCTGTGTGTATGGACCCAGTCACATAGCACATCCACGTTTACTACTTAAAGAATTTTGTGGCACAGGGGACACAGTACAGCTGCAACACAAAACTGGTGCAAGCACTTCATAAATACAAGTGCAAGCAATTTGCATGTTTTTTCAGTGCAAAGTCATACAGAAAACTTTTGCAAAGGCTTTAATCAATGTAGTCCCATCAGATTAAACAAATTAAACTTGCTTTAATCGCTAAAATGAACTGTGCCCACTCCTCATCAATGGTGAGTGTAGCTTATTGATTATTTATGCTAATGAGAGGTTTTATCACTGCACAATGGGCTTTCAGCCCAAATTTTCTTAACCATCGAGATACTTTATGAAGAGACAGGTCCTTACTCTGTTCAGTGTTAAACTGACAAGTAATTCCAGCTTCAGTATTGAATCAATTACTCATGGAGATTTTCCGCATTATCTTTGAACGACCAACTTCTCTTGCTATGGCTGATAGGGTCTGGACAACCTACTGCTTGGGATATCAGTCTCATTGGAATAGCATACCATTTTTTGCAAAGTTAGTGAAAAGTGGAAAATTAGGCTGCCAGTTAAATAGGATTTGTACGATAATTTAAGAAATTAGCACCAGATTAACACCAACAACTTGAAAGTGTTCTCTAATTTTTATCAGTGTTGTAATCTAATGCCAGCAGCCTCATCTTGCCTATGATCGTCGATCCACGTGACGTCATCAGGGAGCGGCGATCCGTCTCCATGGTAGCCTCGGGTCTTCCAAAGACCCGAGGCTATTTCGTTTTAACCCCTTCATTACAATGTGCTGATAGCACATTGTAATGAATGAGGAGGAAAATCCCCATATACTGCCATACTGTAAGATGGCAAACCAGAAGATGGCAAAGTAAAAAAAAAAATTTTTGTACAGGAGGTTTTCATTTTTGGAAATGTATGAAAACATTATAAAACCTATACAAATTTGGTATCCCCGTACCAACCCAAAGATTAAAGTAGAGATTTGGGGTGCTCAGTGAAAGCCGTAATATCCAAGCCCACAAGAAAATGGCGCAAATGCGTTTTTTCACCATTTTCACTGCATTTGGAATTTTTTTTCCCGCTTCCCAGTACATGGCATGGAATATTCAATACCATCAGTATGAAGTCCAATTTGTTATGCAGAAAACAAGCTGTCACACAGCTCTTTACGTGGAAAAATAAAAAAGTTATAGATTTTTTAAGGTGGGGAGTGAAAAATGAAAATGCAAAAAAAAGAAAGGCCACAGTCCTTAACCGGTTAAACTAGTGACTGCAAGAAGGCAATACATTTTTATCAAGTGTAACTTGCTATTAAACTGACATTTAGCTGTAAAAAGGCTACTGCTAGAGATTGGCTAACCTGTCTTTGCTCAGATAAGTCACAATTCTTTTGCAACAATTATATTAAAATATAGGCAGAAATTCCAAACTCCTACAGTTGCCACAGAGAATACAATGCTGAAATTATAATTTTTTTGTATGAACATTTTTTTTTAATATTGTTGCTTAACAATATAACATTTCTTAACATTGTATTAACACAGTGTATCATGTTTATATTAATTACCTTCTGATCAGACAAGGCATTGAATAATCTTTTCCAGTTAGCCACTTAAGAGACTTACTGTTGTGTAAATATACAGTATATATTAGTCTCTTAAGAGGCTAACTGGAAAAGATTATTGAATGCCTTGTTTGATAGGGTCAGAAAGTAATTAATATACAGGCAGTCCCTGGGTTACGTACAAGATAGGTTCTGTAGGTTTGCTCTTAAGTTGAATTTGTATGTAAGTCAGAACTGTATATTTTATTTTTGTAACCCCAGCCAAAATTTTTTGGTCGGATTTTAAAAGTGTTGTTTTATCATAAGAACCAGGATTAACAATAAAGCTTCATTGTAGACACCTCTGATAACTGTTACAGATTTTTATTGTTGCCTAGGGCTAAGGGCACATTCACACGCGGTATGCCCGCCGTGCGGGCATACTGCCGTGTGCTGGAGTGGAGGAGGAGGTGACCTCTCCTCCCTCCATAGAGAATAGCGGCGCACGGCCGAACACACGCCGAAAGATAGAGCATGCTCTATCTTTTTGCGGTGTGCGGCCCGGATCGGTGCAACACATGTGTGGCACCGTATCCCCGCCGTGCCGCTATTGCCGTCTATGGGGACGTACATGCGGCCGCAAATTTGCGGCCGCATGTACGTCCCCGCAGACGGCCGTGTGAATAAGCCCTAAAGTACAGTAAATTACCATCCAGAGGTCGGTTTGTAACTAGGAGTCGTCTGTAAGTTGGGTGTTCTTAAGTAGGGGACAGCCTGTAAACAAAATACAATCCGTGAATCTAGGGTTGAATCTACCTGAATATGCCTCGTTTTATTAAGATGTTAACAGTTCTAGTGTATCCAAGAATAGATTCCATTTGGTTTCACAGTCTGTTGCCAATAAAAAGCTATTAAAGAGTTGAGATGAAAGCACATGAGCAAACAGTAGTTTCCGTCAATTATTAATGATGTGAAAGTATGTAAAAAAGTTGTTGATAAATATGCTGGCACACACTTTTTAATATAGATTCAAAGAACGTGACCATTATCTTACTGTTGGTAAAATCAATATATTAATGAACTATAAATTCTTCTGGTCAAACTATAGAATTTGCTTACTCTTTTGTAGTACAAACATTTTATTTCACTACATTATTCAAAACATAAAGCAATCAATACTTTTCACGAGTATGAAGCAGAAATACATGTCATAAAATATAGTTGGATAGATGGTCAAAAGTGAAAGCAGCACAAGATTTAAGTAGATGCAAACTCCATACTAATGGGCAAAGATCCCCCCAAGATTAAAAAAATAAGCAGCACCCCAGGGAGATGGTGAATAAAATATACCTTAGTGGTCTTTATTGTATATTAAATGCTATGTTTCGGCTAATATAGCCTTTTTGAGCACAACACTAGTAACGAGGAATGAGTATAATAAGTATTCTGGGAGGTCACACAATTCAATTGGACCCACCTCTCACATTAAATCAAGTGCCAGTAAATACCAGTAAATGCTCATGAGCACCCTGTCATCAGAAATGTTTAACCCCTTAAGGACGGAGGGTTTTTCGGCTAATTTCTCGCTCTCCAACTTCAAAAATCCATAACTTTTTCATTTTTATGTGTACAGACCTGTGTGAGGGCTTATTTTGTGCGTAACAAATTTTACTTTCCCGTAATGTTATTTATTTTAACATGCCGTGTACTGCGAAGCTGAAAAAAAATTCCAAATGTGGAAAAATTAAAAAAAAACTGCACGTGCGTCACGTTCTTGTGGGCTCAGTTTTTACGACTTTCACTCTTCGCTCCAAAAAACATGCCTACTTTATTCTTTAGTTCGGTGCGATCGCGGTGATACAAAATTTATATAGGTTTTATTGTGTTTTAATACATTTTCAAAAATTAAACGAATGTGTACAAAAAAGAAAAAAAATTTTTGCCATCTTCTGACGCTAATAACTTTTTCATACTTTGGCGCACGGAGATGTGTGAGGGGTCATTTTTTGCAAAATGAGGCGACGTTTTCATTGCTACAATTTTGAGGTCTGTGCAACATTTTGAGCATTTTTTATTTCATTTTTTATGTTATGTAAAAAGGTGTAAAAGTCGCATTTTGGACATTTGGGCGCCATTTCCCGCCTCGGAGGTCACCGCCGTCCGTAACCGTTTTTATATTTTGATAGATCGGGCATTTTGGGACGCGGCGATACCTAATATGTCTGTGATTTTTACTGTTTGTTATGTTTTATATCCGTTCTAGGGAAAGGGGGGTGATTTGAACTTTTAATATTTTATTAATTTTTTTTATTTTTTAAACTTTTTTTTTTCTTTTTTTTTTCACTATCTTTTAGACCATCTAGGGTACATTAACCCTAGATGGTCAGATCGCTCCTACCATATACTGCAATACTACAGTATTGCAATATATGGCATTTTTGCCGGTAATACATTACAATGAGCCACTGGCTCATTGTAACGAACCTGCATAAACCATGTAGCCTCGTGTCAAAAGAAGACCCGAGGCTACCATGGTAACCGATCGCCGCCCCCCGATGACGTTCAGGGGCGTGGCGATCGAAAAAAAGATGGCGGCGCCCGACCGCGGTTATTAGCGGTGGGGGTTTTGTGCAAAATGCAAAAACCCCCACCTCTGTATGAAGAGGACTCAGCCCGTGAGCCCTCTTCATACATCCCTTATACCTCTGCGCCGTAGAGCTACGGCGCAGAGCATTAAGGGGTTAAATAACAGTTGTCAAATTCCGGCATATAAACAAAATCACTGGACATGCTGGAGCGCAAATCCGGGAAAAGCATCTGTAGAATCGCATCATATGTTGATTGCCCTTCCCAACAACAGAGTGTGTTTAACCCCATCATGACTGCCCATTGTACATATTTAGCTCTTATGCTGTACTTGTGACGGTTAAAACAATACAGGACAACTCAACAAATAAACTAAATAACTAGTATTACAAGGTAAATAGTATTTCATAACATAAGAGTTGCCTTTATGTGAAAATTTGAAACCCTTATCCATTTTTACATCAGTTATAGAAGAGGAAACACCCTTTTTTAGGTGTGCCCAACAGGCCTTTTTGTCTAGTGTTTCTCAGGGGACCTAAATCAGATTGTACCAGTCTATCCAATAGACTTTGAGCCTTACAGCATAAGAAGAGTGGAGGATTAGTAAATTAATGGATTATCATGTTATCATGATTATCATGATGGTTGCGATAAATTCATTGCTATCATTAAAGGTGGAAACAATAGGTATACAAGTAAATGATTTGTTATTTGTTGACTACTTTTGGAGATAACAGGGCGTCTTGGTTCTGTGTCTCAGCCTTATTTCTATTATTCTATTTTCTTAGTATAATGTCTTAGTAAGAATTTCTGAGGCATATTATCCATGTTAAATGCCTCCTTGTTAGGATTACTAGCAATTCTGTTTACACTGTAGTCAAACTGACTATATAGCAAGGATTTAACCATTGCCCGAGGGAGGCCACTTACTAAAACCTTACTAAATTATTATGATCTGTTGGCTTTGTACATATGTCAGTGTCAAATCCGTTTTCCTCAGGCATAACCAAGATATCAAGGAATTGTATTTCTTTTTTTCTAATGAACTAGTGTCATGAACTAGTGTCATCAGTGGTGTTAAGAAAATCATACAAATCAGCTCATTCAGCCTTCATACCATACCATCTATAATCTTTCACGGCCTCACAACATGCCTAAAGTGAGTGGAGGTATAGATGTACTTCACCTCCAAGACCGTCATCACAATGTTGGCTTATGGGGGAGCCATGTTTGCACCCATTGCGATGCACATTAACTGCATAAAGTAATCAACACCAAAAAGAAAGTAATTGTTTGTCTAAATAAAGGTGGATGACTCAGGTGTCAAATCTCTATTATTATGCATCTGCCAAAAGGCCCTTTGGTTATCGATAGACATGTATAATGATACTATGTCAAATTATAATTATACTAGAAAGACCCGGTCTTCTAAGGATAATTTTACACTGTTCAATTTGTTGATGAAATCTGCCATATCTCAAATGTATGATAATCTTGAGGCTGCAAAATTTCTTAAAAGACAAGTAGAGTAGCAATGTTGGAAAATATTGAGCCAGACCCAGATACTATAGCTTGGCCTGGAGATGACACAAGGGATTTATGTATCTTAGGTAGGATATATAAAGGTGTTGTCAGTTGCTCAACACTCAAAAACCTGCACATGTCTTTGTCAAAAATTCCCTGTGATAAGTTTTCTGTTTCAAATATGTTTAATACATCACCCCAATGAAAATTTGGGGTCAGTAAAAATTTGGCTACAACTACAAGCTCCTACAATTTTCTCAGATAAACTTTTAGAAGAAATATTTTCTACTAGGTTTTGCATCTCAACTGCCTTGTCTCTGTAAAAATGGCAACATTACCCCCAGGATTGTCATTATTGTGTTGTAGTTGTTTTTGACCAGATTGTTTAGATGGTCTACATATGCATTGCCCATATTTGAAAGCAAGCAAGCGAGCAAACATTGTGCTGGTGTACTCAGCCAGGAATATATGTGGCCAGACCTATACTCTTTCATATCCACTTACTCCTCTTCATCTCCTCCTGTTCAGCTTTCACAGTCTGAATACAACTCTTAACAGTGTATGAAAACTTGGAAAATCAACGACAGTAAAAATGCTTATTAGCAATGTCTCAAGTTCCAAAATTTTACTATTGCTTTCACTATACCTATCTCTTTTTCAACACACTTAAATCTGTGATAATTTAGTGCAAAACTCATTCCTCAATAACGTCATGCAGGCTAATGGCATATAAAGAACACCCACCATCAGTGCCAGGGGGAAATGTTCAATATGGATCTGAACATTGCAAGTTTGGGTACGCTTATCACTAATCATCAAAGCAAGCAAAACAAACTTATTTATTTTGCCAATTTGACATTTTACCACACAAGTCAGTCATAGCATTTAGATCTATTTCAGGTAGTGTAATACACTAAACAAAATTAAGATTTTACATTCTTGAGGAGACACATTTTACACAATCTTCTTGCTTCCACCCAGCAGATCTATAAGGAAAATTGGAAATCAGTAGTGTGTAGAAATCAGTACCATTAAAGCAGCACAATAATGGGATCTTATTTGTAGGATGCATATATTTTTAGCAGTGGGATCGTTTACTACAAATGGTCCATACAGTCATGCTTCCATAACTACAATTACACTTTTCTCTTGAAAAGGCAATCATTTTTTTTCTCTTGACCCTCTGAGAATAGTTCTTCCCAAGAAAAATGCTTCCAAACTCCTAGTAATAAACATAGATCAACATAACTTGCAATGATAACAGCCTATTAGGCAACATAATTAACTTTGTAGAATATGGAGTTTATAAATCACAATAGGGTGCATATGAATAATGCATTGTTTTATTTTCAGCTATTGTAAATTTAAACTGTGAACTGAGTCAGGGTAAGCTCTGAGGTCTGGTGTATAAATCTTTGGCACAGCACTACAAGCAAGAAATTAATGGCACGTGGATAGAACTAATGGTGTGAGTCTCTGAACATTCCTTCAAACCGTACGGCAACACACTGGAAATAAAATTGTGTGCCACTGAGATGATAAGAAAACTGAATTCATTCTGACATCAGTAATAGAATAAGCTTTATTTGTGTGTTTAAAGTAGTAAAGTCAAACAAACAAAATTTAACAATCTATAATAAATTTTTAACTTTGAGCTAAGACAATTATCTGTATTTAATTGTAATTATGTTATCAAATAGATGCAAGAACAGTGCTCAAGATGCTTAGATAATAATGGCGGGGCGTTCAGAATGTCAGCACACTTGTCAGCAACGTTTCACATTAAGCGTCTTGATGTATCTGGCTGGGTCAGAGAGGTGGCAGGGCTATCAGGGCAATCACGAGTATTATAAATACCCGCATATATCTTTTTTTAGGTTTCCAAAAAAGAGGTTTCCTCTAAAAAAAAGGGGGGGGTGGGGGCAGAATAATCCACTGGTGCACCAGCATTTGATAAGGTTGGAAAAAGACATAGGTCCATCAAACCAAATTTTTTTTCACATAATATTTTTTTTTCAGTCCTTCTATTGAACATATGAAAAGTTTCTACCAAAAACCTGCTGTGGCAGAGAGAATTCCATGGTCTCACTGCTCTTATAGTAAACAATCCCTGTCCATGGTGATGGTTGAACCACCTTTCCTCTCATTGTAGAAGATGCCCCCTTAACCTGGTCACAGGCCTTGGAAAAGCCTAAATGCACAACACCCAAAGCCTCATCCACATCATTCTAGAACTTACCTCCTCATAGAAGCTGTTCAGATTAGTCTGACAAGACTTTTCCCTCATAAAACCAGGCTGATGCTGCAGTGAGATATTCCAGGATAGCATCTCTAACAAACCCTCAAATAGCTTGCCTACAAGTTAATCTCACAGGTCTGTAGTTTCCAGGATCCCTTTTTAATCCTTTTTGTATATTGGCGCCACAATTGCTAAGTGTCAGTATTGTGGATAAGAAGCTGTTGTGAATAAATCTTTAAATACTAAAAATAATGGTCTGACCTCCTGAAGTTTTGAACCTCTTCTAACTATCGTAGTGAAGGATCACTCAAAATTAATGATAGTGTGGTCACTATTAACCAGGTGCCCCCCAACCTATAACTCTGATATTCTGTCAGATCTATTGCTTAAGATACCCCCCCCCTTGTCGGGTCTTGTGACACGTAATTGTCTTTTGTTATTGACAATCTTCCCAAGTGAGTATGTGCTTGAGGAGCAGCAAACTCCGTTCCATGTTGTCAACCTTGAAACTTTAAATCCAGAATCTGGGCTGCCAGCTGAGCAATTTTCACACATCCCACACAGCATTATGCTCACTCAAAGTGTTCTTCAAGGAAAGCATACATGGCATGCATGGTACTGCATGGTAGTTATGAAGTCCATTGTACTAAAAAAAAAAAATATTGAGTGAAGTAGGAATTTATAGAAACAGAGTACCAGAAAAAATTCAGCAGTTATCTTCTAAAGTCTCTCAATCTCAGTCCACTTAGGACAAATGTACACAGTACTTTTCTGCCAAATAAGCCACTCCATTTCCTGCAACAAAATCTCTGGCTGCAAAACCTACAGACAAGCTGACAACAGAAGTATATAGATAGCTGCACCCCACTATTAGACAGCACCTTTGGTATCCTGGCTAGTTAACCAAAGGTGAATGTTTCAGACATTTAAATAACAATATAACCACCACACAATATACAGTTTAAGCAAGTAAAAATACCTATAGATGCTTGGTTGCTATCTCCTGCATGAAAACCCACACAAAACAACATCAATGTGAAAATTTTAAGTGAACTTAGCTGTTTGTTGCTGGATCCAAAAAAAACCCTTCTTCCTTAAATCCTAAATCACACTTTGGACATAGCACACATATGCTCACAAATACTCCCACACTGGCTTTTCTGTTTGCTTTTTAAAATCCACTGATCCCAGGCCATATTTTGTTTAGGGACAAAAGCCAATAGTTAAGGCAAAAAAAAGCTTTTATAATCTATGCAAATAAGACTTTGGTGCTTCACTTATGACACCCTGGCAATTCCGCAAACCTCCGGTGCTTAATTATGCACGCCTCCGTCTTTGTTGCATTCCTCCTCCTTGGACCGAGAGCCGGTGACATCACTCGGCTCTTGGCACTTCTCATAAATGGGCAGTTAGTGAATCACGCAGGTGCAATCTGTCACAGGTAAGCATAGCCGCGGCAATACTAATGGGTGTCAGCGCATGCACGGTCACTGAATGTTGCGCAGCTGGCTGCGATACATTGCAGCTGTGCGAGATTCACTGCTTGCAAATGTGCAAGAAGTGCCGAGAGCCAAGTGATGTCACCGGTGAACAATACGAGTGAAGGCCCTGCTTGCAAAAGCTTAGAGTCTATAAGGATGAGGGGGTAACATAACATGTATAAGAGCTTATATAATGGTCCATCTATTATATAATGGAACAGAATAACATAATTTAATAAATCAAAATGCTGCAGCTTGAAATAGCCATCAGCCGTATATGCAAAGTCTAATATGAATGTGACTGCAGAGAAGTCTGAAGCTTGGTAACTGGTGTTTGCCAGATAACAGACGGGAGGAGGACATAGGATGGGTTAGTAAAGATAGTTTACATTTAATGCAGTTAGCGAGTGTGATAGGCCTGCCTAAAAAGATGGGTTTTAAGAGCATGTTTGAAAGTTTGGAAGTTGGGTGTTAGTGTGATAGGCATTCCAGAGAATTAGTGCAGCCAGGGAAAAGTTTTGGAGACGTGCATGAGAGGTATGAATTAGTGTAAACGCTAACTTAAGCTTAAAGCTGTTTGTTCTTTTTTCATGGTTTTAGTCAGTTTATAGCAATTCTATGCCAAGAAAGTGCTCGTTTACTGAATATAGAGATGATAGGTTAAATCCAGTCTGCTTTGTTTCAATATGATTGAAGAAGGATGACATGGTATAACACTAATTCAATTCTGTGAAACTGCTTTGTTTGGGTGACACCGCAATGTAGCATAAGATCAATGCACTGTTTTGGCTGTTGGTAAAAAAAGAATTTGCCTTTATTGAAACATTTGCGCCAGTTTTCCGGTTACAATAAGTAGTATATATCTCACCCTCCCAGGTGAGGGGAGACCTGTTCATATTGTAACAACCAGGGAAAAGCCTGAGGGGCTCTAAAAACACCCACCAGAGCCCTTCAGGCTATTTAGCATAATTTTAAAAGTTGATTTTAGAAGAAAGGCAGCCATGGATAAAAAATATAACAAGATTACCACAGTCACAGTGTCTGGATCTATGAGTAAGTGTTCCTGGTTTATCCAAGTTTAATTTTGATTGTAGATTTCCTTTAAAGCATAATACCCTACAATACCCTACAATTTTTCAGGCATCTGAAACTTTTACTTTTGTAGATTGGTACTCATTCGGTATTCATTGAGAAATAAAGAACATAAAAAAATGTTGCATTATGCTGTTTGTCTGCAGCTTGTATTATCACCTTAAAAAAAGAAATACTGTATCAACCTATACTCAATTTGTTAGTTATAAACTGAAGAAGGCATTGATGGGTGGCACGGTGGCTTAGTGGTTAGAACTACAGCCTTGCATCGCTGGGGTCCTGGGTTTGAGTCCCATCCAGGTCAACATCTGCAAAGAGTTTGTATGTTCTCACCGTGTTTGCGTGGGGGTCCTCCCACGCTCCAAAACAAGCTGGTAGGTTCATTAGATTGTGAGCCCTATGGGGACAGGGACTGATTTGGCAAGCTCTGTGTAATCTGGGTGCGCTATATAAATAAAGAGTTATCATTATTATTATTGATTAAAATGAAACCGTCAAATAGCGTAATCATTAAGCCAAAAGCTGGTGTGATGGTAAGAGGCTAATGTTCAATGCATCTGTTTGGTATGCATCACAGAGGCAGTATGTGCTCTCTAATTGTAATAATGTCAATTTATTTATTACATATAGAAGTGCTAAAGTTTACAGAAATATTAAAAAGTGTAGTATTTATCTTGAAATCATAACATGAAAGGGGAAAAAGCTATTATACACTTGAAACATCTACAAAGCTTGTGTTTGTAATCATAAACTTGCACTTGAATCAAATTAATTATATATACTGCAAAGCTATAACTGCCACTGGCAGGCAAACAGTCTACTTTATAATGCAAATTCCTTTTTACTACAATTATAAAATGTGTTAAATTGATCTTCAAGTGACAAAGAAACTTTCCACAAGCTCATTATCTTAAATAGTTTTTAAATAGACCCATTGCACAGTTTAGGGTTTAAATAACATTTTTCCTGTCGCTGGTTGCCATACACAGCAGAAGCCATTTACACCTACAGTTCATCTCCGGATGAACAATCTGAACATAGCTTCCTGAATAGATTTCTAAAATATCAAAGATATCATTTTAGTCACTTGCTTGTGCTCGAGAAACCTTATGTTTGGTATTTGTAGGAATGACGCAATGTACATCCTACCTACAAATTCTTAAAAATAAGGTACATCCCAGCTGTATCTTTAAAATGTAATTTTAAAAAAATTAATTGATAAATAAAAAATTTATTTAACTAGCCTGCAGAGAAAAAAATTTGGTGAAAAATGGTTTCATGTTATATCAACTCAGAAGCCATGAGGACACGGTCTCCATCTGGAGAAAAAATGGTTTAATCTTCAGAAGTGACACTTCTTTACCATAAGAACCATGGGAAGGATGCAACAAGGGCTAGTGTATCACGATCTACATGGCACCCTATACTTTTTCGCATGATACTATTTCTCTCACTTTGTACGTGTTTCCAGATCATGGATCATATACACAGACCCTATATCCCTCTATATGCATTTCACTTTAGCCACAAGTTCATTAGGGGTTAAGGTTTGGCTACTGGGATATATATTACTGTAAAACAAAATGATGACCGCATGGTATGAGTGTTCCACCCCACCCCATCTTAGCCATGGCATGCTCACTACTAGCCCCTATTTATGGCGTGATAGGAACCATCTATACTTGGCAAAACGTACAACATGGAGCAGGGATGTTTAAACATAAAGAACCAACACAAAGGAATCAAGGACGGAAACCGACATATTCTACAATCTGTGAGGAACCTTTTTTAGGAGCAGTGGAGAGTCCCCTAAATGGAAGGACAGACCAACTAGAAGGGGCGGAATCAGACATTGGAGATACAGGAAAAATCACAAGAAGCCAGAAAGGAAAAGCGATGACATCCAGAGGGAACCCGACAAGGAAGGACAAACATTAGTTGTCAATATTTCATCTAAGGTACTGACACCGGCTCAAACAACATTATTGAACAAAGGCTTATCATTCTGTCCAGCCACTCCAATTGATTGGTTTAATACCGAGATGGACTTAGAGAATTTTTTCAGGACTATTAAACTTAAAGTGTGGTTTACAGAAAGACCTGATCTACCACGAGTAAGTAATGTTACTACTAGTAATACATTGTTGAAATTGAGCGATTTTGATCTGTTCACCAAAAGCAATTTTTCTCCCAATGTCACACATACAGCTGTTGATGCATTTATCTTAAGTATTAAGCAAGGTTTGAAAAATGTAAAGGCAGATGCTACAACCTCTATGTTTTCACATCCTAACATCACTAGACACGAATGGCAGGCTCTACAGGAACTTGTCCATGACGGCGACCTCACCATCAAACCGGCTGATAAGGGTGGTGCGGTCGTCGTCATGGACACCACAAAATACATACAGGAAGCTGTACGTCAACTGAATGACCCTGCAGTATATAAGGCAGTAAATACAGACCCAAAATTTGAATTCAAGAGGAAGATTACAGGAGTCCTACATAAAGCCAGAGACTCGGGCATCATTGATGAGGCATTACTCAATTACCTGTTGGTAGATAATCCAGTGACACCAGTATTATATTTACTCCCGAAAATCCATAAAGATCTATGTAACCCACCAGGGAGACCCATTGTCTCTGGCAGGGGATCAATTTTTAATACCATTAATATTTTTCTTGACAAGATTCTCAGGAAGTTTGCCACAGATACACAGTCATATATACGAGACACCTCTGATTTTCTAATTAAACTGAATGAAGTAGATCTAAACTATACTGGTGAGATCATTCTGGCGTCATTTGACGTAGTCAGTCTTTATACCTCAATTAACCATGAGAGGGGTCTAGCAGCTGTTAGGAGAAAACTACAAAATTCCGATTTTTCAGAACAAGTCATTATGCTTATCATGGATTTATTAGAAATGGTTTTGACATGTAACTATTTTATGTTTCAGGACATGTTTTATGTTCAATTGAGGGGGACGGCCATGGGGGCCAATGTTGCCCCCACATACGCGAACATTTTTATGAGTGATTGTGAGGAGAGGTGCATCTATGTATCCCACCATTTCTCAAAAGTGGTGAGATGGTGGCGATACATAGATGACATCTTCCTCATCTGGTGTGGCACCCCAGAGGAGTTATTGTCTTTTCAATCCTTCTTGAATGATATCGACAAAGATGTCCAATTCACCACGGTATGGTCTAAAAACGAGGTACAGTTTCTGGATGTGAATGTGAGTGTTGATGAAGGCAGGATATGCACTAATTTGTACACTAAACCTACAGATAGGAACAACCTACTAGAATACAGTAGTTGCCACCCAAGGAAAATGATTAAATCGTTACCTTATAGTCAATTCATCAGGATTCGACGTATCGTCTCTGATGATTCCTGCCTTGATAACAATTTTGAGCAGCTCACTAAAAAGTTCAAAAATAGGAGATACCCCTCCTCTATCATTACAGTACAGAGAGACAAGGCACATACACTTGATAGAAATATGTTATTACAATCCCGTACGAAAACCAGAACGGACAAACGGATCCCGTTTGTCTCTACATATACAGAGTCAAGCAACAATATAAGTAAAATCATTTTAAGGAACTGGCATCTCTTATCAGACGCCTTCCCGAATATTGAAGAATTTTCTAAACCGCCTCTTTTATCCTACCGCCGTACCCCCAATCTGAGAGATAGATTAGTTAAAGCGGATGTTGGATCAGGCAAGACACTCAGGCAAACTTTTTTAGCCCCTCAGAGAAAAGGCAGTTTTCCGTGCCTAAAATGTTTAAATTGCACGATGATGTTGAAAGGCGATAGCTTTACACATCCTATTACAAAGCAAAAGTATCAGATCAAACATTATCTAACTTGTGACTCCGATTTTGTAATTTATTTACTTCAATGTCCGTGCAATCTTTGGTATATAGGAGAGACCACCTTAGACTTCAAAATTCGTATGAGCCAACATCGATATACCATCAGGAGTGGTAGAAAGGACCTTCCGGTCCCTAAACACTTCAAGGAGTGTAACCACAGGGAAGGCCAATTGAGGTTCAGGCTGATCGACAGGATCCCCCCTCTAAGAAGAGGAGGTGACAGAACTAAATTATTGAAAAAGAGAGAATTGGAGTGGATTTATAAACTAAATACACTTAAACCAAATGGCTTGAACGTGGATTTCAAGACCAGTGGGATCTTCTGACTTCTTGCTTGCCCTTTATGTCCTATGACTTACCTGTTGTCTTCTTCCCGTAAGGTTATTGGTGTTCTTGATACCATGATACTAATTTTTGTTTTATCTGTTTTCTTTCAGACCACTATCTTCACGTATAATCATTACATGCACTGAAAGAAGATCGCCAAAATCATCAATTTTTCTGTGTGTACTTTCCCGCTTTTTTCTTTTTCTTTTTCTTTTGAAGTCAATGATATTTATTTTTTTATTATTTTTTTATTGAGGAGTGGAGACAGTGGATTTGTTCCAATTAGTGATGTACCGACAATGGACTTTCCTTTGCCATAGTGATATAGCCAATGAGGAAGTTATACACGTCACTAGGACATTAGTCTAGGTCCACTAGAGGTGGGGACATCGTCTGGTGAGTGACAGTGTGACATATTACATGTACACCCTGCCCGCACTGAAGTTGGCCCCCCCCATGGGTACCTTGATCGCCCGAATAGGGTGATGGAGGATACACCATGACCCTCATTATTTGTGGACATATTCTTTGGAGGTTTTCTAACCCCGTTATATTTCTTATTGTCCATTATTTGTGACGTGTTCCTCTGTACTAGTACACATATTTTTTTACCTCTTTACGATTCACTCAGATGTTGATATTGAGCTACACAATGTATTGGGCGCAGCAGCGTCCTAATGTGTTAGCGTGCGCCAGAATAGGGTGCTAGGCGCATACGCGCCACATTACACCGTTCTTACTCCCCACGATACGGAGAATTAGCAATATCATTATGCGCTTGATAGACATGCGCAGTAGCAGTGCATTGTCTCCTCTCCTCCTTCCGGCTATGCGCAGTAGCTGGTAGGAGACGCTGAATGCGTCCTGCGCAACGCGGGCACAGGATCACACAGGTGATTTTTGGCATCAATTTACACTATATTACTTTTTTATATATCTTTGTTTTACATTTATGTAATATGTCACTACGTATACGTTGATAACACTCTGATACTGATAACACATGTATTACTGTCTGATATAGATAAGTTGATGACTTGTAAAATTGTATTTTCACTTAATTGATGGATGTGAAACGTCACTGTGTAACCACTATTTAAACACTGACTGAACACTTGTTGTATTGCTTGACAAAGGCTGATCTACAGCTGAAACGTTGCTAGAGATGGAATAAAACCTCACCTTTTTTTCTTTACCCCTTGGGAGTGCTGCCGTTTTTTGTTTACTTATGGTGTGATAGTACACGTCTTCGGTGACAAACCTCCAATCAAAATGCCAATCCATAAATCCCATGTCATCAGTGATGTATGGTGGGTTTTCACAAGGTAATCACTCTGGTTTGAGATCTACTTACATCACCTTGCCGAGGTGGACTCAGCTGGCCTAGCTCCAGCACGGTCACCACGTCATCTCCCAACCACCCCGCTCCAGTCTGTCACATGCAGTATATGCCGGGTACATGTAGTTGGGATGAACGAGACTGGGGTTAGCTGAAAACCAGGGAGTGCCCATTAAAGGGACAGAATGCCACTATCTTGGTGTTGCGGGGGCGGTACGACATGCCATTAACTACGGGAACAGTGATGGTTCTGTCACTCTGTCACTTACCGTAAGACATAAGCTGGTACTACAGTTAACCAGTTTGATTAGATTGTATGCTGAAGTATTGTCCCCCCGGATAACACAATATTATAAATTGTTTAAAGGCAACGTAAAGTATGTATTTATCTATCAGTCTGCAGATAGGTGTTTTCTGAGATATCTAGCCTCAAATATGCTGCATAGGAGTATACATTGTCAGTAATTGGCCATTGGTCAATAAAACATGCATATGATATAAAATCATTTATTAGGTTTTACTGTGTCTAAGGTGAAGGTCCATTGTACCACCTTTTTGCATATCAGTTAATCCCAATCACCACCTCACAGTGATTGTTTCACTAACTCAATACCTTGAAACATAAGACATTTCGCAACTCCCTGATGATACTGCCATATAGCTCTGGCAAGAGGAGCATCCTTTTATCTTTAATATTGTTCATATGCCCTCCAAAGCGTGTCTTTTGTTTTCTAAAAGTTTTCTCTAAAAAGTCCAGAGGGCATGTGCACGTAGCCAAGTAGACTGCACCTATTGATGAACATTTAATAAATTCATGTATTTCCTATACCGTCCCAGTACACTATCACTTTTGAGGATTCATGTACTTACAGGCAGAACAATGTCCACGCTCAGGGCCGGTTCTAGACAAAGTGGGGCCCTGGGCAAAACTAATAGTGGGGCCCCAAAATAAAACTATTTTATGACCAGTCACAGTCAGCAAGAGGCTCCCTTTAGTATGGTAAAACAAACTGTAATTTTGGAGAATTTTATAGGAAATAGATAGATGATAGGGAGATTGATGGGCAGCAGGGTGGCTCAGTGGTTAGCACTACAGCCTTGCAGCACTGGTCAACATCTGCAAAAAGTTTGTATGTTCTCTCTGTGTCTGCGTGGGTTTCCTCCAGGTCCTCCGGTTTCCTCCCACACTCCAAAAAATTACTGGTAGGCTGATTAGACTTGTGAGGCCCATTGGGAAGAGGGACTGATATTTTCTGAAAGCAGACACTTGCCCCATTTTCAAAATAGCATCAAAGAGTTTATAGACATAGGCGCCTTCATGCAACTTTGATTCAAAATGAAACATTTTACAAAAAAATACTTAAAATTTGACTTTGATGGCAAAAAATGTGCTCCAAACAGAAACTATTTACCTTCACATCTCCTAAATGTAATAGATGGACATGTGTAGAGTTCACAAATGTCCCATATTGATATGTTCACATAAATAAATCATCATAATATCACTAACACTGTAATAACTAGATATCTGCTTTTCAGCTAGAAAATTCACACAAATCTATCATTGTATGTTCCTTACACAATGGTCACCCAAATAAATAACTATATACTGTATCCATAAGCCAAGCTAATGAGATAATAAAAGTCACTTTTAGATGTGCGCCATTGTATTAGCTGCACAATAACAGAACCCTCTGCGGATCATAAGAATGAGAGTGAAAACATCATAACATAATGTAAATAATGGAGGATGGTGTGAAATAAAAACTTTATTCCAGAACATGTGTGTGTTTTTGGTGTTACATATAACTTTATGGACATGTTCTGGGTTTGAATGTTCATTGTATCAGTCAATTTTCCCAACAACAAAAATTTTTCTTGGAATTCTAAACGAATTTAGAATAGTTAGAATCGATTTGCCCATCTCTAGTCTCAATCTTACTGGGAAAACCCTGTCTCTGAAGATTATCAGAAAGTTGTAGAAAGTAAGCTACTCCTTCAATACCCTTATCATGAGGGAGTGAGGTGTAGAGCGCCTCCACATCTAAGCTACCTAAATAGTGGTGTTATTCAACATAAAGGCCATCCAGTTTTTTGAGGACCTCCAT
Organism: Engystomops pustulosus; assembly: GCA_019512145.1. Lineage (NCBI taxonomy): Eukaryota > Metazoa > Chordata > Amphibia > Anura > Leptodactylidae > Engystomops > Engystomops pustulosus. Next base: position 86,016,159 of record CM033644.1, on the reverse strand, counting down.
ACTGTCTCTCATATAAGGCAAGGACTCAACAAAAGGTATCAAGACTTATCTAGATAACACTGAGATTATTCACTGCAGACACTATTGGGCGCCCCTTAGGGGTGGATTCCCTTTATGGACCTTTAAAAAAACAGCCAGCTGTTGATGATCCAAGTGCATATATTTGTACTCAGGTGTGTATTTATTTGTACTCAGCTGTGTATTCCTTTTTCAATGTTTTTTGTACACATTGTAATTTTTGGCGATTATAGCACCATCTGTCATCAAAATTGTTAAAAAAAACCTAGGTCAAATCAAAACGTGTAGTTTTTCCTGGGGATTCCAAATCTGCAGTAAAAAATGGGGATTCCATTTAAGATTTTTAAGTTGCCTTCCCCGAGATCTGATGTATATTTTGTGGGATATTCCATTGCCCTAACCTTTTTGTTATACCTATATATCATGATAAAGATGGCTGGGATTGATCAAACAACTGATTTGTTCAGAGCCTCCTGACTTTTCCCCAACATTAAATTTCAGTGGAGATATTCAGGCATTTGGGACTATCAGAAGCCAAAATTCAGAATCATTCAGATACCTTTCCAAATTGTAAAGTTTTAAAGCACAATTGAACCTGCTATAACCGAGTTCAACTAATTTTAATATGTATGGCCATCTCAATCATGTTTCCCTTTTAGAATACAATGTATTATTGTATGGCACTTATGTATGGCACTTATGATAAGATGCAGACATAAATATTTAACATAAATTATATTGCTTACAGCCATTGATAATGCAGTAGTTATAGCTTTCAAGAAGAACAAAAAAGACACACTATAAATGTAAAAAAGGACAATATTTTATGAAGAAGTTGATATATTAGTAAAAACTTCACAACGTATAGTAAAGTTATTCCATTATTTAACAATGCTAAAGATATTTTTTCTCTTGTTTACACATTGCAAAGCCGAGAAGTATAATGGAAACATTTCCACTCATTTTGTGTGTTCCACCATTCTTACTCCTGGTGGGAACTGGCCCGTTGTTTTATTATATGTAAACTAGAGTGGTATACATAGAAACTAATGATTCATTTGATAAGGGGAGGAAAGAAAATAAACTGAAGTTCTGTAACAGTTTTTTTGTGGCACTGAGCATGGTGCATACATACTGTAGCACATATGGCTATGTACAGGGTTATTATTATTTTACTACTTTTGCTCAAAAACCTCTTCATAACCTAAAAGTTTAAACTCACAGTTTTAATCCTTGAAGGGGTTGTAAGGTGGCAGATATTGCCCTGCATGTTGCAGACAAACAAAAGTAACTCCATATATGAATTCAATGTTATCAGTGATTCTAAGTACATTTACAGATAATGAAATCTGAAGTTATAAGGTCAGATTTTGTTTATACTACCGCATCTCCTGGGATACGACAACTTCACAGTCCCCAGCGCTGGCCGCGCATGCGTGGTAGGCAGTCTTCATCATCCTATGTGCCTGCATATGTGCTGCACACAGTGTAATTCTCTGTGCAGCTTCCTTCCTTGTATGGACAGTGCCCGCCTCCGCCTCCTCTACAACACAAGCCCAGAGCTCTAGCAGCCAATCGCTGCTGTGCTGTGCATTCTGGTGGGAGTGAAGCATCATGGGACTTGTAGTCTCAATGCAAAGTGAGACTCCATCTTGCTTCCTCTGTTCCTGCCTCCAGGAATAAAGAGGTAATTCTTTGTAAAAATCGCAATTACCACAATATTTTAGTGGAAGGTATTGTAGTAGATGGTGTAGAGGGTGTATTTGTCACACTCAGGAGTTGGTTTTGGAGGTTCAGGGACCATACATCCCCTTTAAAGGACCCTTTTTCATTTTTGCATTTCTTCCTTCATTCCAAAAGCTAAAACTTTTTTATTTTTATGTTTACAGAGATGTGTGTGGGCTTGTTATCTGCGGGACAAATTGTACCAAATTGTACTGTTTAGAGGCGACATTTAATATTCCATCCAATGTACTGATAAGCTGGAAAAAAATTCCAAGTGCAATGAAATTGACAAAAAATGAAACACATTTGCGGCGTATTGTAGGCCAATAACTTTTTCACACTTTGGTATATGAAGCTATGTAAGGTATCATTTTTTGCAGTACGAGCAGGTGTATCAATTTGTTGTATCAATTTGGGACCTGTATGACTGTTTTATCTCTTTTTATTCAAATATTCAGGTATGGAAAAATGGTAAAAAAATTGCTGATTCGGACATTTGTGCACTATTTTCCATTATGGTGTTCACTTTTGGGAATAATCTTTTTTATATTTTGATAGAACAGGCATTTTGGGATGTGTCGATACCTAAAATGTTTGTTTTATACTGTTTTACTTTAAACTTTTACTTTTTTTAAAAATGTAAATATTTTTTTTATATTTTTTACATTTTTTTACAATTTTTTCAGACCCTCTAGGATACTTTAGCCCTTCAGGGTCTAATTGCTCATACCATGTACTGCAATACTATTGTATTTCAATATATAGCAATTTTATTGATGATCTCTAATAGTCAGATATCAGCTGGCTGTTGGAGATTATTATACATGGCAAGCCTAAAGTCTCAATGAGACAGGGTAAAAAAAAATTGAAAATCTTGACAATAGTGAACTCCGGTGGACTTGAGCAGGGAAGCAACAGATGCGGGAAATCGGGCGCACGATCTAAGTGGACCTCCAAGGGACCGGGTAAGTAAATGTGCCCCATTGTGTTTCTCAACCAACAGACTATACCTACCAACACATAAATGTTTACTTTTCATGCCCAAAAAAATTGGTCCGTTGGTATAATTTTGCAGCCTATGTGTCATCGGCATGTGAGGTCTACCGATAACAAGAGAAAACTGCACCAAAAAACTTGAACGTGGAAATACAGCCTTCAAACTCAAATAAAACAGATGGGGATAACTTTGCTCTAGTGTAAGCATAAATTACTTTATAACACAATTATAAACATAAAGTATATTAATTCCTAATGTGTGTGGTAACTTAAGTATATGGTCTTGGCAGTTTTATAAAAAGCTCTTTCTAAAAAATAATAAAATGCATCAGTTTTTAGCCAGTCTGATAAAAATGGAGATTTATGAGATTTTTTACTTTCTGTTTTTTCTTTCCTACCCTTAAGGGTAATGCAGCGGGAACTTATCTGCTGAGAATATATTTAACTGTTTTCCAGAAATATTCAAGTTGTAGAAGTTAAGATTAGGAAGAAAAAGTATCAGTATGCTGACTGAGCACATTATGGCTAATGAGCATGACATTAAGATAATGAGAGTCATTTATCAAGTGATATAAATTGAAAAAATGTATACAGTATTTTTATCCTCAACAGTTTCCCTACTATTCCATGGTGCATCATGATGAATTCTGTGTAAATGTTTATCTGATTCACATCACGACTTGTGGGAATGTAACAATATATTTTGTCTTCCACAAATTAATTCAAGACAAATTTTTCCAATACAACTTTTTTTATCTAGAAAAACATTTTTGTCTATTTAGTCTCTCATTTAATCTCTCATATAGTCGCACCACACATTGAAAAGTTGGTGGGACAGAATCCACATATTATGATATCCTAATGTAACAGATTGATTGGTAGTTTTCACCCTACCAGAATTTTCTTTTTTCTTTTAGTGTTGGTCTCATATAGTTGGGTAAACTTTTGTGAATTGATTTACAACATTTATACTTCAAACTGGAATCAGGAGTAGGGATTAGCAGATCCATCAAAATTTGGGTTTGGATTCCAAGCCACGAGCCCCATCAGTGTCACTGTGTTAACGGTTTTACTTACCTTCGGCTGTGTGTCCTACCATTAACATACTGGCGGAGTTGTTCACTACCATTTTGGGGAGGACTGATGCTCCCAATTATGTCAATGGGAAACAACTATCCTCCCCAAAATTGGGACACCCTACTGCCACATAGATTTCAAAGCCGCTGACAGCACCAATCATGGGTGCACTAACACCGGCGGGAAGCCACTCAACACTACTGTAATTCCAATAGAATATAAACCCTTTTACATTTTCTTGACAAGTAAAAATGTAGTGAGTCCTATCCATACCCAGCAGTATGTAATATACAGCTGAAACCTGTTAACTACTGCAAATGGTGCTGACAACAATCATGAGTTTACCTATTAAGTGTCACAATTGTTGCCGCCACCTTGACCAATCATTAGTGTATCCTGATCACTTCAGTTAGGGACAGGTGTGGGTTTATAATACAATTGACACGTGCTGGCTATAGAGAGGACTCAGTCCATTAAAACTGTCCACACCTCTTCATGTAATTTTACGTACATTGGTCTAGACAGGCTTAAAGGGTTTATACTTTGTTGCGATCTTAGTATGTTCACTAATATACTGTTTCATGGCACCCATACTTTTAACCCCTTCCCGACATTTGACGTACTATTACTGCATGGCGGGACATGCGTTCCCGCAATATGCACTAATAGTACGGCAAACTTCTGTGATCTTATACATGTACTTGTGTTTTTAAACGGATGTTATGTGGTGTCAATATTCAATAAAGATTTGTACAGATTTTTTGGCCTATACACACTTCCCTTAGTCTTCTGTTGATTCAATTGTTATAGTAGTATGTTGGCCGCTTTCCATTACTTTAAATTACTCTTTAGCTGTGCAGGTTTCTTTGTGTGGTAGTATATTTCCTATAGACATCTAATAAAGTAAAAAAACCTGAAAATCACCAGAACCCCCCCACATATTTGGTATCGCCGCGTCCGTAGCAATCTGTAAAATAAGTCAGAAACATTATTGGACCCGTATAGTGAACGACGTAAAAACGAAACCCGAAAAACTCGCCAAAAATATAAATTTTAGTAAAATCCCTTCACAAAAATGTTCCAAAAAGTGATTAAAAAAAAGTTATGTGCACCAAAATGGTACCACTGAAAAGGACAACTCAACATGTAAAAAATTAAACCAGCTCTGTCAACCAAAAAATATTAAAGTTATATCTCCGAAAAGATGGCAATGCAAAAACAAATGAGATTTTCTTTTTAATCGTTTTTCCTGTAAAATTGTAAAATACATAAAAAACTATATAAATGAAGTATCACCGTAATCATAGTGATCTACAGACTAAAAATATTATAGTATTTTTAGTGTATGGTGTACGACCCAATAAAGCCAATAAAAAGTGACAATGCATAATCTGCTCTGAATGGCGCAGCTTCCCTTCGATGCCTTGGCGTGTGCCCATACAGCAGGTTACCACCACATATGGGGTATTGTTATAAATGGGAGAGATTAGGTATCAAATTTTGTGGAGCTTTTTGGTATTTTATCCACTGAGAATTTGTACATTTTATGAAAAACACATTCATTTAGCCAAAAAAAAAATGTAATTTTGAAATTGCATCCGATTTTGTTTTAACCCCTGTAAACCAAATAAAGGGTTAACAAACTTCATAAAAGTTGTTTTACCTACATTGAGGGGTGTAGCTTCTGTAATTTATGGGGTTTTACTTTTATTTAGGCCTCTCAAAGTGACTTCAAACCTGAGCAGGTCCCTCAATAGCAGGATTTAGCTTTTTTTATGAAAATGTGAAAAATTGCACCTGACGTTCAAAGCCCCTTAACATCTTACAAAAATTATAGTGTGTATAAAAAAACACGGAGGCAAAAAGTAGACATTCAGTGAATGTTAGTTATTACGTTTTTTGGTGTTATGACTAGAGATGAGCGAGTATACTCCCCTGCTCGAGATCGAGCATTTCATTTAAAAAACACAGTGAAGAACAATGAAGAATAGAATAAAAACAGTGAACACAGTGAACACAGGATCATTTAAGTGAAAAACACAGTGAAAAACACAGTGAAGAATAGATTACAGATGTTCGGCACATCTGCTTACTTGTCGGAAGATACGCACGAAACGGTGCGAACAAAATAGTATGTGAAGAACACATTGAAGAACACGGTGAGCAGCACAGAGACACCAGGGAGCAGCACAGAGACACCGGGGAGCAGCACAGAGACACCAGGGAGTAGCACAAAGACACCGGGGAGCAGCACAGAGACACCGGGAAGCAGCACATGGAGACACGGGGGATCAGCACATGGAGACACCGGGGATCAGCACATGGAGACAGCGGGGAGCAGCACATGGAGACACCAGGGAGCAGCACATGGAGACACCAGGGAGCAGCACATGGAAACACCGGGGCAGCGCATGGAGACATCGGGGCAGCGCATGGAGACATCGGGGCAGCTCATGGACACATTGGGGCAGCACAGAGACACATCGGGGCAGCACGGAGACACATCGGGGCAGCACATGGAGACACCGGGGAGCAGCACATGGAAACATCGGGGCAGCGCATGGAAACATCGGGGCAGCGCATGGAGACATCGGGGCAGCGCATGGAGACATCGAGGCAGCGCATGGAGACACATCGGGGCAGCACGGAGACACATCGGGGCAGCACATGGAGACACCGGGGAGCAGCACATGGAGACACCGGGGAGCAGCACATGGAAACACCGGGGAGCAGCACATGGAGACACCGGGGAGCAGCACATGGAGTCACCGGGGAGCAGCACATGGAGACATCGGGGCAGTGCATGGAGACATCGGGGCAGCGCATGGACACATCGGGCAGCACGGAGACACATCGGGGCAGCATATGGAGACATCAGGGCAGCACATGGAGACATCAGGGCAGTACGGAGACTTCAGTGGAAGAAGAGGAGCAGATCCCAGGACAGCGTATCTCCCGACAAGTAAGCAGATGAGCAGAACATCTGCAATCTATTCTTCACTGTGTTCTCCACTGCGTTTTTCACTTAAATGATCCTGTGTTCACTGTGTTCACTGTTTTTATTCTATTCTTCACTGTTCTTCACATCTGCTAACTTGTCGGGAGATAATATACGTGCGGAACAGTGAAGAATAGATTGCAGATGTTTGCATACATCTGCTAACTTATCAGAAGACATTCTTTTTCAATTAAATAACACATTTTATTCCCGAACCATGGTCCCTTTGAAAAATGCTCGAGTCTCCCATTGACTTCAATGGGGCTCGTTATTCGAGACGAGCACTCGAGCATCAGGAAAAGTTTGTCTCGAATAATGAGCACTCGAGCATTTTAGTGCTCGCTCATCTCTAGTTATGACTCATGTGTGGAAAAAAGTAGCACATTTTGAATTACTGTTAACCAACATGAAGTACAATGTGTCACGAGAAAACAATTTCAAAATCACTTGGATATGTTAAAGCGTTTTGAAGTTATAACCACTTATAGTAACACAGGGCAGATTTGAAAAAATGGGCCCTTTTAGGAAGGTAAAAAGTGGCTTTGGCGTTAAGGGGTTAAAGATCTGAGTTCTCTAATTTAGAGAAAAATTATTCAAAATAAACTGACAAAATTTGTCACTCTTACTAAGAGCTATTTGTGAATTTGGGACTGGACATAGTAATTACGACCTAAGAAAAAGAAAAGTCGAAGAGACAAGAAATGCTTTATTTTTGTCCTGACATGTCCTACCAGTGCTGTCAGTAGGTTTTTGTGAAAATAGTGCTGACAGGTTCCTTTTAGATCTCAGAGAGTTGTTGAATTTTAAAATAAGGAATTTTATTGATTAAGAGGCAATTTAACAGCTTAGGCACAGCTTAGCAGTTTTACGCCTTAGGCACCTATGATTGTCCAGTTTGTAACGTCCCGCTAAATATGACATATCGATCAACTGTGAGAGAACATCAATATTGGATCACCTTTGTTTTCACTTGACTGAAGGGATCAATGCTGTGGCCTCTTCAATGCTCACCAAGCAGATTATCCTCTATGTACAGTGGCTCAAAGTAACTAATGAATATGACATCAATCTAGTTCTGGGTGCCTGGCCTCCGCCAATTTGATATTTAACACATAACTTAGACAGGTCAACTATATTTTAGTTCAAGACATCAGAAGTAGTAATAAGTGGGTTGGATAAAATTGGGCTTCATCTGAATAGCAAGAAAAATTTGGGGGGGGACGCAAATTCTAACACCCAAAAACGGATGAAAAATGGTAGGAATTACAGGGCACATGTCCTGCCCAAAATATGCTAGGGAAAGTCCTTAGAATAAAAACAAAACATAACAAAATAAACAAAGAAAAAATTATTAAAAAAATTAATATTGTCAATTTAGCATACACAAACTCAGTAAAAATTTAGTGTGTATCCTAAATGTAATTGAGAAAGAGCTCTGTTCAGGCTCAAAATGCATTTTTGAACTGGAGGGTCCAATATCCAGAGATTATCCACTAGGTACACAGTATTTAACATTATTATGAGCCCGCACTCTATATGAGTACTTACAAATGTATACTGCCAGATCTACGAGTGGTAAATACGCCAAGAAGGGACTGAGCTCACATGTGTCTCTATGGAGACGCATCTACAAAGTTTCACCTGGCCAATAGGATCGCTAGATGAGGGAGGTGTGCCCAATCAAACCCGACAGGAGGTGAGGCTTATGATTTAAAGAGGCGGAAGTGCCTTCTAGTTGGCACGAACTGATTGCCAGCCTGCATACTGTATCTCCTAGTCCACCACTAGGACTGGACATGAGCAATTTATTTTCCAGAGCTCTGCCTACAGCGAGCCCTATAATACTTGTATGCCACTAGTTGTCTGGCCCATGCTTATCCACCCCAAAGGACGGCGGGTACCAGCATTTACACTTGAATCCCTCTGAAGAGCCAGAAGATAAAACATGTCAGAGAATTTGGAGTTTGAAGGGGGCATGCTCTTTTTGTCAGGGACAGCTGTGGACTGCCCTTGTAAGGGCGGGAGTTAAAGGGTTCGAACAGGGATAAAAACTTTACCAGGTGACCCTTATACCCAGACCGAGAGATCAACATGTCTGAATCACGGTAGTAGATATCATTTACTCTGCAGTGCATACATATATTACAGACATCTAGTTGCTCTTTGAGAAACTTTTAGATTGCACACTTCTGCAAGGTAATATATTCTGTTATAATTACCTATGGAATACTTTTTGCATAATTTGCGGTTTCATGTATTTTGAATAAAAGCTATGTTTTAGCACCAATTTTACTCCTCAATACCCCTTGACATGCTGATCGTCTGCAATTTCATAGAGGGAGTTAATGTATAGAACCCGTGGCTTGTTGATAGTTTTTAATAGCGCAATTTTGGGTTACATATATTATACCGATGAACTTTTATTAACTCTTTCTTTTCAATGTATTTGAAAAGAGGACAAATTTAAAGTTGTTTTTAACTAATAATTATATCAGAACATATTGGGCCACATTTACTAAGTGCCTTGCGCCAGTTTTATGTCAGACTTTGCACATTTTCTAGTGAAAACTGCTTGTACAGGTGTTTAAGAAGTGTCTGCACCACAGATGTGTTGCACGCGACCATTTTGTGGATCAGCTGCACTAGGCACCATTCAACACAAATTTGGGGGTGTTCCGGTGCTCAGTCGGACCATGAGCCAGACCGTTGGCACCGAGCATTATACAGAGGCAGGGTACTTTTAGAGCAATTTCCTACATTCTTAGTAAATGTGCCCCAATATCCTTTTACCTTCGTTTTGCATAAAAAAATTCTTTTGGGGGAAGAAAAAGGTTTTGTATCACCACCTCTCAAGCATCATAGCTTTTGAAAATTTTTTGGGTGATGTGGCTGTATAATGGTCTTTTTTGGGGAGAAAATGAGCAATTTTGTACACAATTGGGTTTCATAAAGTTTTTTAATGGATGATTAAAAAAATGTCAATTTGAGCATTGTCTTTTTTTGTTTTACGTGATAAATACTTTCATAGCTTTGTAAGCTAAAATATTCCATATTTCTTATAGGTCAAAAGTATTAGAATTTTGATGAATAGATTGAACTGGATTTCCTTTTTATTATTTCAAAGATACCCCAAAGATAATTGTGTTATAATGCAGAACATTTGCTGTTGTATTGAGCAAGAAATGCTACTGTTTTCTATTTTTTCTAATCATGAAGAAAACACGCAAGTGAATATATATCTTTTTGAATGCTGGTTTGACCTATATCACTCAATGCATAATGCCTATTGTCATTTCATTGTGCTTTGTTCAAATAAAAATAAATAAATCAAGCTGAGTTGTTGCTTGGTAACAAACACATCTTTCAGATTCTTCATGAAATAGAATTTTATAAAAAAAAGTCAGCAAATCGTTAAAGATGAAAATTGCATTTACAGCTAAAAAGCAATGACAATGCAAGATAACAATTATGAACAATGTTTGTTATCATCATCACGGCTATTGAAGAACTAAGTATAATGAAAAAGTAAATAAGTGCAACCACTGGAGTAATTTCAGAAAGATGAGTGTAAATAAATAAGCATCAACCATAGAAGACTGTCAATTCCAGAACATCTTTTCTCTTATCTCTACATTGTGTGTTTCCAGTGTTATTCCTGCTTGCACTTCTTGAAAAAAATGACAACTAGGTGTTAACTAGTCCCTTCACAGTCCGACATAAACACCACCGATTGAATAGTCAGAGGGACACACTTTGCTTTGCATGATACGAAAGTGGACAAGTGAGGTTTAATCTGGTAATATACCCCGGTACACATGCTTATGTAAAATATTATGCAATAACATCCCAAAACACTATTTCATGTGGTCTTATTGTGTGCATCCTGAAAATGTCATTTTAAAAAACGTAAAACATGTACTGCTCTATGATGTATTGGCCGGACCAGAGCAAAAAACATAATGGCACAAAATCCTAGACACCATTATCTAAATAAGTTGACAGGGGTTAAGGTCCTCAAATGGGGACAAAGTTTAAATGACAGATTTGGTTAATCAGAGTGCTGAACAGATGTTAAAGTGCACAGAAATAGAGAAAATAATTTCACTATGACCGGTGCTCCCAATATTCTTCTTCTCTCTCGTTATTGCTGGAAGAAGCCTTGCCGGCGAAACCCTGGGTCGGGGGCGGATAGGAAAGCTAGCGTCCCGTTATGTGACTTTGTGATATGCGCATTTTTAATGGACTCTTGTGAGTATGATGAAGTGAAATAAATTTTAACTTTGTTGGAACGTACCACACCATCTGGCTGCATATTTTCTTCCAGCTACAAATATAATTAAAGGAGGATAATGAGAGTGCGATGGTGCTAGTCTGAATGGTGACATACTTTCCGCAGGAGAAACTGAGGATTGGTGCTGTTCATCTGTGTTTAAAAATGGAATAACGAGAGAAAAGAATATTTGGAGCTCCGGTTATAGTGAAATTATTTTCTCTATTTCTGTGGACATTTTCAAAGATTGTTTGGACCGGTCTTATACCGTGAGTAGCTCCTTAAGGGGCAAACTGTGCACCAGATTTTTAAAAAGTTTACTCATGATATATAAAATATAGCACTTATAATGAAATTGGGGGAAATTTCAAAGGTGCAATGACATACAGGTAGATATCATTCCTCTATGTCATAGGTGCCCATGAAGGCAAAATGGATGCAATGGTTGATGCATTTAAATGGGAAAATATGCAAATGCATAAGATGCCTTGTAGCAATTGAACTAGTGAGTGAAGCTGAAGAAGTCAGAAAACCTGGATACATGCCACCTAACAAGATAAGTGATGTAACTAAATGTGACCTAGACTGAAGTTGGGTATGTGTGCCTGTGCATCAGTGCCTTACATTTATTTTAGCTCTACGATCCATCTGTTCAAGTGTATTCATGTTTAACTAATTCCTTTAGATGGATACTGTGGCTTCACATCATTTTATCTTCTTCCCTGCAAGTTTTTATGACTTTTGTGGACATGATGCATTATGCTAGTTTCACTTTATTGCATAATATTCCCATTAGAACACAAATGAACCTTTCAGTGACATTGGAAAAGCTCCCCATTTTGGGGTTATTATCATAGCTCACATATAGAGAAAGCTCTCATGGGTAATTGGCTGGAATGCATTTATTCATTATATTGCTTTGTTAGCATGCTTTTTTGTACAAATGATTTCTTTAGGTTGTTTAATGGTTGTGAAATGTGCCAGCAAAAAGACAACTGAAAATGACTTACACCACGTACCACTGAGCAAATGTGCTTTGTGTACTTTATTTTTTTATTTCTGATTTTTGTTAATAAAGAAGAAATTACAACTTTATATTCAATATTTGCACATTTAAAATTTACCATCAAAATCCATGATGATAAATTATGTGGTAATATTCTTATATTTGTTATCCATGGCCTCATTCCTTCTAAAATCAAACTTTCAAATTATGATAATAAGAAGGGCTCCTAGGGGTGTTAACAGAGTCCCTTAGCGCTACAGCTTCACAGGCTGTTAAACTGTGTAAATACACTTCTTTCTCCAACTGTGTACTGAAACTGTGAGATTACATCACATAAAAGGAGGGGGAAGTGTTGAACCGGAGCAGGGGGGAGGGTGAGACACTGGTCCAGATTTATCAAAAATGTGTGCATTTTCTTGTGGAGTGTGTAGTGTATGACAGATTCATGAAATATGTTGCACATTTTTCATGAATCTGGTGCCCCCTGCACTTCTCCGGCCGAATGCACCAATTTTTGGTGCAACTTTAGAAAAGGGCGTACAACATAATTCTTTCTGACCTTGCATGATAAATGTGTCAAACTTGGTAAGTCTGGTGAGCTCTGTTAACACATCCCACAGTCCTTCTGGCTCATTAGCATAATTTTAACATTGATTTAAGAAGAAAGGAGGTCATGGATAACAAATATAAGAACATTACTACAGTCATATGATTACATGCCTGAATGTATGAGTAAGTGTCCATGGTTTATCATGCTTGATGTTGATGGTAGATTTACTTTAAAGTTATCTTCCAAAACATCTTCTTGATGTTTTCCTATTTAAATTACCATAGTGTTTGAGGCTGTATAGCTAGCATTGTCATGTGACTATGGTTCAGTTAACATTTCAGTTACTTCATCAGCCTCTTTGCATCAGTTATTTTTAACCAATATTAGAGGAGCAGACAGAATGCTGTAAACTCTTCACACCATGTTTAGCTCATAATAAAAGATGCAAAAAAAATTAATGAAATAACTAAAATGTTAAATTGTTAACAAGCTGCAAAACATGGAGCGTACCTTTTAAATATTACAGCTGGATGAGAAAAATGCTTCAAGGATAAGTGTCAGGATGGCTCTATTCCAAAGAACACACACCTATTCCTGCAGGCTTTTTAGAACTATCTAGAAAAAAAGATGTCATTCAGAGATAGACTCCCTAGAGCAAAGGCAATCCCAATAGGAAGATCTATTGTTGAGAAGAACACACAATATCTATTCCTAACTTTACTTATATTTTCTTATATTTTCTCTGCATACTAAAAACTTTAAATATTAAACACAGTTAACTTCCATTTACACATGTATGTATATCTATTAAATATGCTGTTATCATATAATAGAGTTACACTATTAAAATAACATTCCAGTGTCATGCAGCCAACACAAGATAAGATCTCTGCTAACGGATTTACACAACTGATATTAAAATGATTTACAAACAATAAAACTGAGCTCTGAACCTGCATTTGAATAATGTAAAAAACTTTATGCACTGTCATCTTCCAGGAGTTATGACTTTTGAAATTTTTGTAGCTTTGCCAATGTAGGTGTGTGAGGGCTTATATTTTTGCGTAAAGGCCTGTAGTTTTTATTTGCATACATTTGGAGTTCATAAAGCTTTTTGATTGAGTTTTAAAATGATTATTTTGTATGGTGGAGAATTAAAAATGAATTTGGGTATCTTTATCCTTTATTTTTTTTGTCGCAAGTGATTCATACATATATAATTTTCTTGTCTGGGTTGGTACTTTTGGAACTATTGTATATGTGCGATTTTACATTTTTTTCTTAAGGGGCGGGCATTTTTATAACTTTTTTTAATTTTTTTTTTTTCATTTTGTCCATATAGATGCATATAGAAAGTTTACACAAGCAGCCCGGGGTTCTTCAGTGGATCCCAGGCTGCTGTGTGCTGTCATCAGCACCCCAATCACAGCTGTGGGTAAACGCTGAGTGGCAGAGGGAGCTCCCCCAACGTGGTCCATGTTTGACCGTGGTGTCTAAGGGTTTAAATACCCAGGATCTGAGCTATGATAACACAGCCCAGCACCGGGGCAGGGGGACTATATATCCTGTGACCTTCTTCTGATGCAGTGCCAAAGAGAGCCGTTAAATCAGAACAAATATGCTCAGTTGTTAGGGGTGAAGAATCACGTGACATACAGCAATGTGACTCTTATATGTTATGGATTTTTTATTAATAATTCTCAAAACAGATATTCCCCCTTTCAATATAACATTTAATGTATGATGTCATTAATCCAAAATATGTACTGTCAGTAACTAAATCAACATATTACATTGCTTACAAGTATTAATGCACCGCACTTAATATAGCTGAACAGCTGCTCTGCGGAAAGATGCCATTCTGGCAATTTTGCCTACAACCAAGAGAATGCACACTTCTACATTTTGAACATTAGCACCAGATCATTTAGCTCAGTGGATTCTGAATCCTATGAGATTGAAAGAAACTGAGTGAAAGAAACCATTTTTTTTTTCTCAGAGAATATAAAATTCCTGTGGAATGAATGAAGAAGAGTAGTTCTTCCTAAACATCCAAGCAGGCTTCCTCTCTAAGTAAATATCAATCGTTCCTATTTCTAAATATTCCCTGGTGACCAGAAATGTTTCATTTTACATTAATTAAAATAATCATTATTTTCCCATTTGGTAATTATACAATAATGATATTTCAATGCCAATAAAGTATACATCAAATTGTCCTACAAACATCCCATGTCACTTTAGTGATAGAAAAAGCAGGAGAAGAGATTCATCGCAGATAATAGCTGCTGTGTTTTCTGGCTGCTATGACATTCTTGTAATGGCCTTTTGCTGCCATGTAACTGAGGCTTTATTCATTGCATATTAATTATACAATTAGCATGGAGTGAATATTACTGTTATTCAGTACGTTATGGATGAAAGATAGATCATACATCTTATATTTTAAATGAATTGCTTCAAAGTAGATTTGAAGTAGTATTGGTAGCCTACTTTTGCCATATCTTTAGATCTTTAAAGGAAACCTACCACCCCGATTCTACCTATAAAGGTAGAAGGGGTGGTAGGTGGATGGATGGGACGTGAGGATAGCCCTTTTTGGCTAATCCTCACGTCCCGGGTGTCTTTTAAAAAAACTTTATAGCAGGTATATGCAAATTTTTTATGCGGCTACTGGGGAGTGGAGTAGCCGGACATGAGGCTACTAGTCGCGGCTACTCCACGCCCCAGTAGCCGCGTTACTCCGCCTACCAGGTAATCTTCGGCGCGCAGCTCCTGGTAGCTGCGCGCCCTCGTCCGAGTCCCCGGGCTACTGCGCATGCGCAGTAGTTCCGACCCGGAGCCACGGCCGCGCAGCCGAAGGCCTGCGTTCTGCGCATGCGTAGAATGCAGGGGACCCGGACGAGGCCGAAGATTACCTGGTAGGTGGAGTAACGCGGCTACTGGGGCGAGGAGTAGCCGCGACTAGTAGCCTCATGTCCGGCTACTCCACGCCCCAGTAGCCGCATAGAAAAATTTGCATATACCTGCTATAAAGTTTTCTAAAAGACACCCGGGACGTGAGGATTAGCCCAAAAAAGGGCTATCCTCACGTCCCATCCATCCACCTACCACCCCTTCTACCTTTATAGGTAGAATTGGGGTGGTAGGTGCCCTTTAAGAATTAAAGTGGCATAATTTTAAAGTTTATGTCATCATACATACGTGAAGACTTTAATTTAAATAATTATAAAATACCGTATTGCTACCGTAATTCTGACATAACATATGTCGAGTAACTGCAATCAATAATATGAATCTTTGAATAAAGTTGGATTGGGGGCTCTTTTGTTTGGCCCATAACCAACCTCTCCATGGATGTGTATGTATACCTACTGTTTATTAAGCTTATATCACATATTCAATTCATATTAAAACACATATTAAACATATAGGGGGATCATCTGCTGAAGCATCTTATTTTGCTTAATGTTCACCCCGTCCCTCTTGATCCTGCCGGATATATCGAGTGGCTCTGGCCTTATCGCCCCACTCCACGGCCCTGCACTGGCCACTTTATACCCCTTTTAGAGCCAGGAATTGCGACTTTATCAAGGTTAGTAAAAGCCTTGATAAATGACCCCTAAAGACTTTCTACAAAATGCACACAATGGGGCATATTTATCAAGCTGTCTAAAAGTCAGAATATTCTTCGTTGCCCATGACAACCAATTACAGCTCAGCTTTCATTTTACCAGTGCTCATGAATATTTTAAAGGGGAGCTGTAATTGGTTACCACAGGCAACTAGGAATATTCTTATTTTTAGACAGCTTGATAAATCTGCCCCATTATATTTTAAAAAGGATCTGAGAACCTAATAAGTGCATGCTAAAATGGCTATTTGAATGGCTCACTGTTCCAAAAACTGTCTTGTACATTCGCACTTATGGGGAGATACCATCTTGCTTTAATCTCTTGCAGTCTCATCAGTGTTCTGCTTATCCTCTTTACTTCATCTCCTACTCACTCTTCCTCTTCTTTCCCATTTACTCCAACTTAAAAACTAAGTATTTTCTTTATTGGTGAAAACCAGATGAGTTGTTTCTATAGTTTCTCAGTCAAGGTGTAAAATTGCACATGAATCAATATCTTCCCCACATTTGCCACACTACTTTAGTTACTGTACCAACTGTGTAGTTTTAAGATTCATTTTTGCGCAAACCTGTACTTCTTTGCATGTTTTTTTCCTTTTTTCCTAGTGTTTTCATCTTCTTATCTCGCATTGTCCATTTCCCTTACCACCATTTGTGAATCCTAGTTGATAAATATACTTGATATGTCATCAAGAAATCCATCTAATCAGTTTGTTTTTAACTTTTATAGGAGGGAGCGTTTCTTCTTTTTTAAATGGTAGTATCACGTCTAAATTATTCCAAAAGTGTGAAATAGCTAAAAATACAACTGAGGATTTTCTCTATCTAATGATTTGGGAAGAAAATATCTGCCAAATCTCATTAGCACATCTCTACCAACATGTTATGTGTTATAGATACAAGATGTTGAGGAGTCCGTAGTTTGAGTAAGGGAACAACACAAATGTTTTAAAGAGTTAAATATCACCATAATGTTCCTCAAAGTCTTTGACTTTTTTTCCCATTTTAATTCTTAAGAACTTCCATCTGTTGTAGACAAGCTGAGGCGTGAATTGTTTGACAAGGAAAGCTATGCTGTCCCCTCGGGTCTACCTCAGGCACTGTGTCAATCTGCAGAGTCTGGACCAAAAGGATTAGAAAAATTACTATGACATCTGAAGACCCAGACGATTGATAAGACATTGCGCATTACCTTAGGCTTTGAGCTCTGCATGTGTCTGCACCGGACGGTGCCAAAGTTGTTTCTTGTTCTTGGAATAATTTTAAACAGAAAATAACTGGTAATGTAGGACCTGTATTCCATGTTGTGGAGCAAGCTGGATGTTTCCCTTAAGGCACATTTTTATTAGCCTTTTATTTCCAGGACCTGATGTATAGTGTAATTTAGATTGTACTGATCTATATATGGAAGCAGCAAATTGCAGGAATGCCAATTAATGTTGTCAGATTCATCCCTTTGTTATAATTGTCACATGAAGTAATATACTGGTCTTTGAGACAAACATTACACCTTTACCGGTGATTGCATAGTATGTTGAATATCATCTAAAAACTATCCATCCTTCTGTTACATTGAGTTGAAAACTATTTTCTTGGTCTCTAGCTTTATATTAGTTACATAGGGTACATTTTAATAAGACTAGCGTATTGAATGTCAGTTTTAATCTTCCCCTCCGCCATTGATGTGCATGCTGGATTTACTATGTACCTCCAGAAGTGTGCTCCACCACTCTCGAACAGATTAGAGCAGGTCAGACCAGGTGGAGAATTCAGTTATACTCTTTATTGGTCATCAAGCAGAGACTATATTATGCCTTGTGTGCCAGAAAACTGTCTAAGACAATGAAGAGATGGGGTTGGACTTGGAAACATGTGTCTAATTTTTGACTTGGCTTTTGCTAATTTTTTTTGCCAGGTGTGCAGTTTTGCCAATTTTTTTTGCGCCTAACACAATCTCCCTTAAAATGTTGTCATCAATACTGGATCACAATATAGGCAGTTTTGGTGGTAACCCTGGGACCAAGACCTCTAGAAGGTTCATGGCCTACACTCTTTTAAAACAACCTGCTTATACAAGGTTGTGTGACGTCACCCTCACATCACTGCAGTCACGGGATGGGTTGCACCGCTTCCTGTTTCGACATGTAGCTTTTCACAAGAGATAATAAAAGCATACAAAACACATTAAAAAGTTCTTATAAGAGGTAAGTACTAATGGTTTCTTAGGAATAAAGATAAGCTATTTAGATCAAAAGAGCTGTAAAACTCTGGTTTACAACTCCAAGAATAAGAAGATTTCTCACGTGATGGTGACATCACATACCCTTGTATAGGCGCGTTGTTTTAAAAGAGTGTAGATTTCACTTATTGGTAGACTATGATTAAACGGTAAAATGAAACGTGTATTTAATAAGTACCTGAATGGTACCTACTGCTTCTATGTGCACTGCTGTGTAATATGCTTTTACCTCAATAAAGGATTCAAGTGGCAATTCTCCTATGAGTGCTAGAAAACTTTTCTTCTGTTGATATTGTGTCTGAAGTCCACTGGTCTGTTTTCCGTGCATTGAGAGATACCATATCCACAAAAGGGAGGTGAGCTGGACTTTTCTTCCTTGTTAAATAATAGCATAACATAAGGGAAGTGCGCTGGACTTTTCTTCTTTGTTAAATAATAGCATAGCATACTCACAGTAAAATTATCATTTTTTTCATTTTACTGTTAAAATAAATGAAAATATTCTTATGTCCACTTTTTGTTTATGAATTTATTGTACTTCCCAAAAGTCCCTACTTTAATTATATTATGATATTATATTATACCGTAATATAATATATATCTAGTCACCTTATTATGCTATACAGTTCCATACTTATGTTTTACACGTCCTTTTTTAGCTACATTAAGTGGTTTCTAGGTAAAGCCACAATCCATCGTTCATGTGACACTACTACATCACTTTGTTGAACATTCATTGGAAGGTTACTTTCAGTCATGGTGGCTATATGGAGTACAGCTGCCATCCCACTGACACACAGTACTAAACTATGTTTCACAGCACTACTAATATCAAGCAAGTAACAGAGATTTTTTTCTAACAATTCTATTGGTTTTATTTCTAGGGGGTTTGTTTTGTTTTACCCTGTGACTTAAGATGGGATTGTATATGTATTTGGTATAGATATATATTAATTATTTGAACCTTGTATCTGATGAAGGGTTGCTTGTTAACCCTTACAGGACTCATCCCTTTTTGCATTTTTGTTTCCAGAATTGCTAACTTTTTTATTTTTATGTTTACAGAGAGGTGTGTGAGGGCTTGTTATCTGTGGGACAAATTGTACTTTTTAGTGGCGTCTTTTAATATTTCATGTAATGTATTGGAAAGCTGTAAAAAAAATTCCAATTGCGGTTAAATCGATAAAAAAAATAATTTGCTCTGTTTTTTACACCTTTTATTCTGCACTCAAAAGTACACCTCCTCTATTATTATTCTTTGTGGCGAAATGATGACAGGGATACCAAATGTATTTAGGTTTTATTAGGTTTTAGTAGATTTTTTAATAATCTTTTATACAAAAAAGCCAGTAAATGTATAATTTTTTTTGTACTTGCATTTTAATTTATATCAGTTCATGACTTGAGTTGAGGGTTTGATCATTTTTATTCAAATATTCATGGATGCAAAAATGGCAAAAAAGTGGCATTTTGGGCATCTGGGCGCTATTTTTCATTACGATGTGCACGGGCAGGAATAATGTTTTTTATATTTGGATAAAACTGGCATTTTGGGAGGTAATGATACCTCACATGTTTATGATTTTTACTATTTATTTATTTATATATATATGTAATCTAGGGAAAGGGGGGTGATTTAAACTTTTATTTTGTTCTATTATTTTTTATTTTTTAACTATACTTTAACTCTACAGGGTCTGATTGCTCATATTGTACACTGCAATACTACTGTATTGTAGTATATAGCAATTTTGATGATATCTAATAGCATGCCATCTGTAGGATATTGGATATCATTATAAATGGCAAGCCCAATGAGCTCAATGGGAGTGTAGGCTACCATGGTAACCAATTGTCACCCTCCGTTGATGTCATGAAGGTGGCAATCGGCCATCCAAGAAGGCGGCGCCCATCTGAAGGTAAGTAAGGTCCTGCAGTCGGGTATGACCGGGGCACTTGACAGGTTAACTGCCACCTCCAGCACTGATCAGGCAGTAACAAGTATGTATCTTTCCATACACCCTCTGCTGCAACAGGACCTAATAGCATGGGGATTTGATAGAGCCGAAATGCGTTATACATTTAAAAAAAAATTAATGTACATTACATGCTTTTAACCTTGTCCTATGGAATAAACAATGTTATCTCAGTTATGCTTTGTCCTGTGAGATTTGTGGAGATTTGTATGCTTTGTTTTTGTTATAAAATAGTATAGACTACTGGAACCTGTCATCAGCTAAACATGGCTTGTGACAGGTTTGCACTCAGCTACTAAAGAGAAAACTGCAAGAGTTCAAGATTTTTTAAGCACAGGTAGTACCCACATACATATGTTTAACAGTAATTGGTTTCCAATTCTCTGCCATAGTAGGGTCTCTGCTTTGCTACAACTAGTGGCTTTTTACTTACCTACAATGCAGGGAAATGTGTCAGCAATAGATTATCATTATGGTTTCATTGGGTAGGACTTTTATGGCTGTTTGGCTCCTGCTAGAGGATATGATGTACAATCACGATACCTGATCACTATATCTCATCGGGACATCCTCAATGTAACATTACATAAATAAAGCACTTTATTAAACTAATATTGGCAAATCATTTTTCTTTTGTATTATGTTTAATGCAGTACAGAATTTTTGTCAAGCTGCTTCAAAGAAAACCAACTGCATTTAATGAATTTACTCTTGGCTTAAAATGTATACAGTATATGTTTATTCTAGTTAAGGAACACCCAGGTCGCTGATTTATTACAAGACACGGCTCAAAAAACTGTATTCTACTGTATTTGTAATCAGGCATGTTTCTATTTATCCAGATCATCAATACAGATTTTTATATTTTTATCCACATACACTAGATAAAATGAAGGTTTATTTTTTTAAATGACAGAGAAAAGAACATTAAAAGATTTCTTCAGTTTTCTAAGGCTAACATTTTATGTCAATGTTATATTATCAACATACAAACTTCTCCATTTATCCTTTTACTCTTGGTTGAACAGGTCCAAATATGTTAAGTATGAACATTAGCATTGAGCGGACCAGAAAAGCAAAATTTGGGTTCATATCCTTCTTTTCTGGGGTCAAACCTTGAACTTTCATTGAACTTCATTGACATTTGGGTCCTGATTCAGGTTCAGCTCAAACCCCCATCCTCCCCGCCCGGTTATTTAGAAGCCGGGTTCAAACCTTCCCCATTATCCCCTGTGAGTCTTAACTCTTTAAATGCCACCAGCAATGTCGTCAGCAGCATTTAAATCAATAAAACGAGAGCACGCCGGCACTAACATGTCATTAGTCCTCGATGATATCATACCAAATACCACATTGGACACAGTGATTAAAATTCAGCCGTTGAACTTGCTGCCACAATTTAAACATTTACCACCTGTGCTAGTACTAATCATGGATGTGACTGTTGGGGGTTTGGGTTCGGTAACAATTTTTTTCACAGCTCTGCTCACTAATGAACTGCAAAGACAACACTGCTAATTTATTGTGATTTCAATTGATTGTCATTAGCTTTTCATGCATTCTGCAAAGTGTTTACACCATCAAATATGAGCAATATACTTATACCAATGTCATTTCATAAGCTTGACATGGCTTTCCCGTACCAGACTATCATTGTAAAGCATAACTCCTATAACGCTTTCCAGTAGCTGGAATATGATATGACCCTGTACTAAAATTATGTCAATATATGTTTTACACAAAATAGATGGGCTATGTCACTGCTATGAAAGTCTTGTAAAGTAAAATAATTATAGTCCTGTCCTGTGTTTTGGGATGCAAGAAAATATAGGAAACTGTGTGGTAGAGATTGACAGCACCAAAAAGAAAGGCTCTTTTATGATCACGGCTGTGGGGTCCTCACTTTTCACTCTACAACAGTCTCTGCTTTAAATGAAAAAAAAACTTTTTGCTATAAGCATTCAAATAAGATTAATTCCTGGAATTTACAGCACAAATTCTATGGTGATTACTAGTTGAAAATTTTGCTAGCCTTCTGTAGTACAGAAAAAAAGTCAACAACATCCAAGCATTAGTAAGATACATTAGCACATGTGACAGTTTCTCAGGATCTTCATATTCTTGCCCTCTGAGCCTCCTCTCTCAAATCTCTGTTCATGAGCCTTTGGAAGCAGATTAAATTAAATTGTAATCCTAAATTTAAATTGAACTGTAAAATTTCCAGGCCAGGTGAAAATGATTTAGCTGTATATGAAATCGAATTTTTGTCCGCTACTTTGCTTCTCTCTAACAAGATTCAGAACCCCTAATGCAGTACTTTAATCTTCTCATTGCATTCCAATTATTGTGTTCCATAATATTTATTTAAGGTAGTTGCTGTAATATATTCTTGATAAGTCCAGTCCATAATCATTTTAATTATAAAGAGAATTCCCTGTGAAGAGTGTGCAGGCTTTTGTACTGCTGGATAATTAATTCCTCCATGGCTATCTATTTGATGTTCTTTGGAATATAAAGCAGTTCATGTTAAGTAATCCCTCAAAATTGTGCTTGCTTCTTATCCAAACACTGGATTAAACAATAGGGGTTTCTTTTTCAGCCAACTGCTTCAAAGAGTGCCTGGATTTTTTTGCAAACCTTTCTAAACCTGAGTCTGTTTTTACACTAATAAATACAAGGGGATTAATATAATGAAATTGGAGCCATGTTAAATGGAGTCATTGTAACATTATTACCCAGGTATTACTCTTATACATATAAAGTATGTCACTAAATTGCTTGACTATTTAATGTACTTATTGTTTTGAACTGATAATTAAATAGATACTTACAACATGCTTATAAAATTCTAAAAACCCACATATAGAAAAAACATTGGGGTGATGTATTAGGAATGGCATATTGAGTACCAGTCTTAATGATTGGCACAGTCAGTGGGTGACTATGAGGTTCCTAGAACGTATGCCGTAGGCACACCACGCTATACCGCCAATGTTAATTGCATCAATACTCAATTTGCAGTAACCACTTTGCTGCCAATTAGAGATGCATATGAATAATACTAAAAGCAAATGCAAACACCCCCTGATGAATCTATGGCAAATTAAAAAGCATGCAGAGTCTGAATAGGATTTGAGGACCAATAGAGTCACCTAGGGTCAGGTTAGCAATCAAGGGAGAAAGTTGTAGGCAGAACAGTCATACATCCTACAAGAGAAGTACAGGCAGCCCGAAAATAGCCCCAGGGGTGTTGCTAGTTAATGAGGAGACAGGCTGTAAATGTTTACGTCACCTCATCCTTGTACTTTAGTCCATGTGGTCACTGTTGGCAGCAGCTTTTACTATGCAAGAAAGGTAGAATTTTCCTTAGATAGTGTAGTGATAATTGAGTACTCTGATATAGGGAACTATAAAGCAACGTCTCTTTTTGGGCTATAAAAATATGTCCTTAGTCATAGATATGTCCTGCTTACAAGCCATATAAGGACAGCTGGGATTTAGATGGGATTACAAAAGCATACAGCAGTTATCAGCCATTGAGACGCATATATATTTGCAGGAACGACCCAGGATTTATAATTCTGCCTGAATGAGTGTGAGCAGTCCGGATTACATGGCCGCTTAGTAGGAAGTAGCGGTTGACAACTGTAAAATGAAACTGCCAACGTAATGGGGAAACTGGCAACTCAATATATTGAGAACTAGGCAAAATTGATGTATATTACAAACATGTTCGCAATGCTTTGATGAACATTGTTGTCAGGACACAACCCTTTTAACACAATTTCAGTTGTGTTATTCAGTGGTTTACATTAGTTCATAACTTTTTTTACACAATGGAAAAAAACTGCACATATGGACAAGTATGTTTAAATGGCAGTTTGCTGTAAGTGAAATTAGTGGACCACATTTATCAAAACCTAGCTTGCCTGTGAAGTGTGCAAGGTGCATCAGATTATGAATTGCTGTGCATGCGACACAATTCTGTCAGAAACTGCATGATAAATGTGGAGCACGGTTCTGCACCAGATTGCCCTTTAGTGCAGCCGCAACTCACTTTAATTTATAAAAATATGTGCAGACAAGTCAAACAAAAAACTGAGGGTACTGGGGCTTTAATAAATGTGGAACAGTGGGGCACATTTATTAAGGGTCCGAACGCCACACTTTCGTCGTGTTTCGCGATTATTTCCATTTTGCCCCGGGTTTTTGGCACATGCGATCTGATTGTGGCGCATCGCACCGGCTTGGCCATCGGGGGGGGGCGTGGCCATCGGACAACCTGAAGGATTCCAACAAACCGTGGAATATAAAAACGGAATTGTGTCGCAAGATCAAGCACTCTCATGCACCAGGAAGAGGCAGGTGAACTTCGGCAGACCTCGCCCCAGAAGCGACAGATGCAGGAACTCGGGCGCACGATCTTAGTGAATCGCGGCAGACCCAAATCCTCGACGGACAATGCACAGTGGGATTGCGACAGGACTGAGTAAGCAAATCTGCACCAGTATGTTCTAAACAGGACGTAATGTGAGATTTACAAAAATTTTAATCATTGCAGGATTTATTTTCATATCTTGCATATATATTGCAACTCATATTAAGTAGAAGCGTTTTTGGTTGCAAATCTGTGCTTGTAAATGTATCTGTGCAAGAACCTTATGTTCAATTTGATTGACAGCTTAAGGTACCAGTTTACCAGAGCATACTATCTAAGAATCCTAGCCTCACGTATTTAATTTATTCCTATTTTCATTTTCTGTAGTTCCTTAGTTATTTTCAAAATTAATAAAAATGTATGAACTAGCACAACATTTATGCTTTGAGTAAAATAATCAATGAATTCTATGAAAATGTGAAAAGTATTATTAAGTATAATGATGCATGTAATAAAAAAGTCTATTGTGTGTATCCACATCTAAATAAGATGTGTGGCTCAATATAAACTTGCAGAAAATAATCTCAGATTCTCTGCTTTAATTATACAGTGAACATCAAAATTCATGCAATATCACTGCAGGGAATGTTACAATGTCACAATGTTAAAATAAGGACATATTTCCTACTCTTCACATCCTCTTACTCAACAAAATCAAATGTACAATAAATGTAAAATGTGTGGTTCCAAACAAATGGTTGTATCAAGGATTTTTTTTGACAAATATATTCATCAAATTATTTACAACTCTGGTAAATAATCTGTATATTCTGTGTTCAAAGGATAAAGAGCAAAAAGCCATTTGAATCAAGTGTGTCAGCTCCTTATTGCCAAACAAATTATTCAACAGCAGTGACAGATTCATCACAGAAGTTTATTTTCTCACTAGCAATTCCCACAGGAATTATGCGTTATCATTTGGTCTATGCCTTGAAGGAAACATGTACCGATAATAATAGAGTATTTAGTAATCTGCAGGTGTATGTTAAAGAGAAGGAGCAGTTGATATATAATTTTCTATAGAATGGATCTGTGCTTATTCTAAGTTGTATATATAATACAATTTATGCTGTAACTTTCCTCACTCAATTATATTTTAATAATAATATTTTTTAGAAAACAGGACAATTTATATAAAAAAAATTGTAAAAGTGGTGCAAACTTTTTGTGAAAAAAATGTGGACTTTTACTTTTTAAAAGCTCAAAGAGGTATGGCTATACACCAAGCAGTAAGCAAAAATATGTGAACATAAATTAAATTGAATTTTATGGTCCAAACACAGCATAAAAGAAACCAAATGGCAATATAAAGGGGCATTTTCACCATCTTTTACCCCAATAAACTGCCGGTCCCTTCAGGCAAAAGTTAATTTCGAGCATGCCTTCTTATATGAAAAATCTCCACAATTGCGTTATGCAAATGAACTGAAAAGAGCTGAAGAGAGTCTGAGATAGGTACTTAAGTAGTTGTAACCATGACTTCAGATGACATCATATGAAAGACAAGAATCTGCTTGTATATCTGGTCCTGTGTATCGCATAATGACAAGCCTGATGCAATTTGAAAGATAAGAATCTTTAACATGAGTAAGTTTATTGTAGGCGCACTTTCCTACACAGACACTGTACATAGCATGACTATGGAAAGATCACCCATGTTTGTTGCAGACTCAAAGAATTTTCAGATATTTTATATTGGATAATAAAATTAGATAAATATGCAATAAGCATGCCATACTCAAGAAAGATGTTTTACAAGTTTGACATATGTAACTGATTCACTTTTTGATAAAATGAAACATACTGTAGAAACACCACAGTTTCTCATTACATAATCGGAGAGCAATGATACTAGGCTTAAAGGAAACCTACCAGTACAAATGGTCGTGTAAGCTGTAAATACCGAGCATACTGGAGCTTACTTTCGTTAGTGTTATAAGGCCGCTGCATCCCGGTTTAAACACTTTTTAATATTTATAGCTGTAGCTGCTTCAGCGCTGCGCGTGACCGTGCGCGCCTGACATCACCGCCATTTCCTAAGTAGGCGTGTGCATGGTTGTGCGCACCAAGCACCGAAGCAGCTACAGCTATAAACATTAAAAAGTGTTTAAACCAGGATGCAGCGGTTTATAACACTAACGAAAGAAAGCTCTGGCACCAACTCACCCTGAGCTGGTGCTCGGTATTTACAGCTTACACCAACCATTTGTACTGGTAGGTTTCCTTAAAATGGTTAAGAGCCAAGTCTGGTGCCGGTGCGAAGAGTGGTTAACATTGAGGGGGATGAAGGATGGAGGGGTAAGCTCAAACTCAAAACTAGGATTTGCCACTCCTTTCATCTCAGGGGTTGTAAAGGGCTTGTAAAAACCTGTTGGTGGCCGGGAGGGTGCTGGTTAAAAAAATACACATTTGCTTACCTTCACAGTCTCTCCCGGTGTTTTTTTTTGCGCTGCCATCACTCTGGCCCATGCCCTATGTAAACAATCAGGGGCACGAAGCTGTGCTACATTCAGCTTCTGGATGGCCACCTCGGCTTCTGTGCCCCAGTTCGTTTATGTGTGGTATGGGGCAGAGTGATGGCAACCAGGAACAACGGGAGCGGCCACAAAGGTAAGTAAATGTTTATTTTTTTTAAGAATCTTTAACTGGCGCCCATTTTTTAAGAATCTTTAACTGACGCCCTCCCGGGCCAGCAATAGTTTTTTTATGCTCTTGGACAACCCCTTTAAAATATAATTAAACTCACCAAAGGGGCTGTCTCCTGTATCAACGAACAGATTGAGTCATTATATTTGATTAACAAGCTGCGCTGACTGGAAAAAGAGTGAGCTAATTTTTTCAACTTTTCAAATGTCTCAGATTTTAAATTTGGCTAAACGAAATCCAGTTTGCACATCTGCAAAAAGGGAAATGCACATGCAAAAAGCATGAAAGTGACTTCATAAACGTCCTATTTTGCAACTTTTTGAAGCAAGAATTTCAGATCCAGGAATGATAAATGCCTGCCACTGACTGTTGTGTTTGTTAACCTCATTACCAGTTAAACCATTGCCACAAACATTGAGCCAATGTATTAAGATTGATGCGTTGTGCACCAGTCCTAATTAACAGCAAACCCAGAGCATGACATGGGCGAATTACCAAGACGTTCCACCATAGCACTTGTGTGCTGGAAATGGAATCTACAGAAAGTCCAATTTTTGTCGGCAGGTTGTAATAAATTAGGCTTTTTCATGCCTTGTACACCGAAAAACTGTTGCACAAGACATGAGACATCTGCTGCATTTCATGTGAAAAAAGGACATAACAGAAATACTATACACAATTAAGGATAAAACCTTTCCATTCAGATTTAGACTAAGCATTCCATGACACAGCCCTTACCTATTCTAATGTTGAAATAACTTATATTTGACTTAAATGACTCTTGCTATATTAAAGTGGTATTTTTTGTAATGTCACCCAGAAATATTGTAAACCTTTTAGGTCTTAGTCTATGTGTTTTAGTAGAACATCAAAAAGTGAACTGATATTTATGGAAATGCTCCTTTCAGAACTGCAATCGGTATAATACAACACCTAATGCAAAATTAGGTTTATTACATAATAAGACAGAAATAACATTTTTTAAATAAACTTTATTCTATATTACAAATAGTTTTTTTCATTTGTTTTGGACTGCAAAATAGGAATGCATTATATTTACATACACAGGTATACAATTAATTATAACAAAGTTACAGAAGCTTGCCTTTACCAAGTTACAACTCTTTGTTCCAATTTCAATAGTATATCTAGGATAATAAAAACCTCCTTTCTAATATGTAATTTTTTTTTTATTTCTTTGAGGCTCTCGGTAACACTGGACTCTAAAGATATGATTATACAGGTGGAAACTTTATCAAAAACTTTTGTAGCCAAAAGGATTTTTGCAGAGTTTTTTGCCTTGAAGAGTATTTATTAGAATTCCTGGTCAGAAAGAAATCTTGCATAGCCATTGAGCAAGTTCTGATGTGCAGAATTTTACTAAAATACAACACTTTCTAATGCGTATGGGAAGGCATCACATACTGCAAATTTCACAACCCTTAGATTCAATGTAATAATACAGGAAGACAACAGAACATTTAACATATGTGTTGTCACTACTTTTAACCTTGGGAGTTTTCATATTCTTTTAGATACCTAAAACCTGGAAGACACTTGTTGGAAAAATGTTCACTAACTGAGCACAAAAGAACATGTAAAGGAAGCCAATGCCAAATGTATTAGTAAAGAAGAGAATTTTATCACACAGTATTAGAGGGATATGATTTATATATAGCTCAATATCATGTACGTCCAAAGAAGTAGTAAGTAACTGGAATGGCAATAGAAAAATAAAGTTTTGCAGACAAATAACATTGTGGGGATTTATGGGCAAAAACAGAATTAACACTAGTATTTGGAGGAATGTTTTGTAGATTTATTGGGGTATACAGTTCCACTAATTTAGGTAATGGTATAATACAAATACAGGCGGTCCCCTACTTAAGAACACTCGACTTACATACGACCCCTAGTTACAAACGGATCTCTGGATATTGGTAATTTATTGTACTTTAGTCCTAGGCTACAATAATCAGCTGTAACAGTTATCAAATGTGTCTGTAATGAAGCTTTAGTGTTAATCCTGATTCTTATGACAATCCAACATTTTTAAAATCCAATTGTCACAGAGACCAAAAAAGTTCTGTCTGGGATTACAATGATAAAATATACAGTTCCGACTTACATACAAATTCAACTTAAGAACAAACCTACAGACCCTATCTTGTATGCAACCCGGGGACTGCCTGTATACATACTGGTGTAGAGATACCGCTTGACCTTCTAAATGAAAGAAAAAAACATATTTTTCCTGGAATAACTTGATGATTCGATAGATTAAATAGGGCTGTAACACTGTCAACCTTAAAAGTTAAAAAATCCATATCCCACATTAGATATGGCCTCACAAAGGAAATAGTCATCATTCTCTAAATGAAGTTTAATGCCCTGCATCAAACTTTTGGGAATAGCTTCTCATTATACATCTTTATTATATTAATTCTTATATTTTTATGAATACATATGTACAGTTTATTCTCAATGACTAAAATTAAATCTTCAAAATGCATTTTAAGTGGTTTATTATTGTATCTGTTCCACATTGTTGACACAGAATAATAATTAGTTTGTATAATAAAAATAAGATATGATGCTTTAGTTCATTTGAAGAAACTGTTAAAATGTTAAATATATTGTAGATGGACCAGACATTAGATGATATAAACTGAACATTCTTAATTTTGGTGGGACTGAGCAGCAATCTTATGTGTATGGGCAATGTAAGGTGGATCAGCACTAGGGGTATTCTTTCCCCAGTGGGATGCACACCTTCTATCTGGCTTGACTCACAAAATCTTGAGTATGATAGCAGAAGGAAAATAGCAGAAGGAAACTCTGAATGTACCTGAAGGTCATGATATACTTCAATGTGTTTAATTCTTTGAAGGGAGGTGATCTGCCATATGAGCTTTTTGAAAAGACCTTGTCAGGAGAAATAGTTGTTGGATAGCATTAAGCCTTGAACTTCCTAAGGTCAATGACCAGTTTTAGAGTTATATTCAAAGTTTGGAAATCTTGTTGATTTACTTACATTGATATTAGGTTTGTTATTCTTCCTGTTGTGAAAAGCATAAATGTAGCCATGTTAATATGCAATATATGTCTACATGCAACATTTTTTAGCAAAGTAAGTTGCAGTTTATCAAGAGGATAATTCCTGGCTGCCTTCCTAATGAAATCAAAACTAAGTGATACTAATATCTCTATAAGTAAAACAGACCTCATGGGCAAACTTGGTTACACTTCTTGTGCACTAATGCTTTAGCTCTTTATGTTTTACTCAACCTTAAACTAAATACAGGTGATCCCCTACTTAAGAACACCTGACTTACAGACGACCCCTAGTTACAAACAGACCCCTGAGTGTAGGTAATTTACTGCAAGTCTGCAATTAAGTTTTATTGTTAATCCTGGTTCTTATGACAACACAAAATTTTTTAAATCCAATTGTCACTGAAACCAAAAAATATTATGGCTGTGGCTACAATCTTGTACGTAACCCGGGGACTGTCTGAGTGTAAAGTCTAGCATTAATAAATATTCACAATATATCTTTAATACCAGTAATTTCATACATGTTTACTATGCATGTTGTAGAAACAAAACTCCGAGAGCAATTAATATAGCTTTAGCTTATTTTCTCTTATTAATCCAAAGTAAGAGGAAAAAAAACAATACAAAAGCAGCCTAGATGGACCATATGGTCTATCTACTGTTTATCTTCTGTTTCCAAAAGAGTAGCTGAGCACTTTGTAGATCATTACTTTCATACATGAAGCACTCATTAACATATGAACATCTAATACTTACACGGGGAAGTAATCTGTTAATGATCAAAGCTGCTGGGCGTATTAAATACATTTTAAGCAGGATGGAGATTCAGTAAAAGACAAAGAGGTACACAGCCTTTGAAAGAAGTTTGTGGAATGTTTGTAGATATTTTTGTTTCTACATGCATAGAGTAAAAATGAATGGATCATTATGTAAGCCATAATGGCATAAGACACATGGGTGCTAGATTTTACATTTGTGAAGCTAATCTCAATGTGAAATAAAGTACTGTATGTATTCTACTATTCAATCATTATGTATATTATTTTTATTTTAATTTACAAAAATGTTTATCGTTATGTCTAAATCCTTCCTGCAATCCAACTTTTCTATTTCACTGAAAAATGTTAATATTATGACCAGGAAATATAATAGAAAATACTTTTTCATTTCCCCTGCTCTGAAGTCCACTCGGTCTCTATTTTTTTTACAATAGGCTTCAATGGTCCCCCATGAGGGATAGATTAGAATAGTCTTGGCTTCCAACAGTGCCAGTATAAGTAATGAATTATTTAAGTAGCCTGGATTAGGACCTCAACCCTTGTAGATATTTTTTTGAGCCTTAGAACTATAATACTCTAAGGCCAAATTTGAAGGCGTAGATTTATGTAATAACCAATGGCATAGCCTTAAAGGGGTTGTCTGACTTTCATTCAAAAATCCATAGGTGGGATAGGGAGAGCTGTAAAAAAATTATAATTGACTTCTCTAGCACTTCTGATCTCCCGCTCCAGCAACTTCCCATGCTCCGCTCTCACACTCTGGCAACTTCCGTCTGCCTGGCACTTTCACCCATCCCATATACCAGCAATGTATCAGTCACTGGGACAGGGGTTGGGAAGGCATGTCAGTTTGGTAGAAGTTGGGGGAGCTGAGGTGCACAGCAGCTACAAATCATGGTGCAGGAGACCAGGAGCACTGAAGGAGGTAAGTAATTGTATATTTCTTTCTACAGCTGCCCAGGCCACCTACAGATTTTTTATGAAAGTCAGACAACCCCTTTAAACTGCTTCAATGCCACTTTATTTATTTCATAAACTCATTCTATTTTGAAGACTTTGATAAAGTTTCCACCTTAACATTGAATATAGTCACATGACAAACCACTCAGATCAATGCTCTCAGGCAGACAGAAAAAGGAAGGAACTTAAAAGGGAGGGATAAAATGGAAACCACATCCACATCATCAGCAAGGCTTTAGTTTTCTCTCAGAATTAACTGTATTAACATGCGCTATTTTCAGTTCAAAAAACTAAAAAAAGGAAAAACCCTGAAAGCTAAGGTATGTACCTCTGGAACTCCAGGGCCAAGACCCTACACATTCACAGCACAAATCTGGCAGATTTCAAGGCAAGAAGAAGTTCAGAATAATAAAACAGAAAAATTGAAGGGAATAAAGACAGGCAGCTTTGAAGCTCACAATGGTCAACACGAAAAATTACATTTTCTATATGTACTTATTTTCTTTTTTATATTTTAATTGTCTGAGGTTGCCATTTTATCTGAAAAAAAAGTGGAAAAATATGTACCATACAAATGAAGATAAGGTTGATTGAATTAGATAGCATAGTGGTCTACTTGTATTCTTTCTGTACACCTGTGCAAATCCAATTGTTTACTTATCATCTTCCTACATTTCATGCGAGATATCGGGACTGGAGCAGACAAAAATGCATACTGTTTTGTCCTTTTCATCATTATCCTCAGGAGGATGAGAAGAAAGCCTTTGAGATGTGACAATGTTGTGCCACTGTAACCTTTGGTTTTGTCTACAATTCTTTGAGTGTGATGCTTCTTCTTCCCATTGGTAAATGTCGTAGCAAGCCAAAGCTTCAGACTCCAGTAAAAAGTGTGTATAGTTCAGTAACCATCAGCCAGTTCAAAGCAAATGCTATGAAAAGTTCAAATAAGGTGCATAAGGGATTAAGTGCTCTGAACAAAAATAGACATGAACCAATTATTTTGTACCAGTTTCCAGCTTGTTCCAAATTGAATTCATTTTGAGTATTCATCTAATTAAACTATATGTGTGTTATTGGTATAAAAAAATGCTTACAGAAAAGGAAGATTTGTATGCGTTACTACTGTCCCAGAGCGAAGAATAAGTACAATGTAACCTTCCAAAATACTGAACTGTAAATTCAGCAAAATTACAAAAACAAGTTAGATTAACCTTGGAAAGTTGTTGGAATAACATAGCATTGCAAAGCAATAGCCGTAAAATGACTTAAAACTACTTGTCACTTATGCTGGTAGCATTTGCAAGCAATGCTAACCTTTTCTATTGGTGACATTCTCTTCTGTCACTCCGAATAAAGTTGTGCTGATATTCTGTTTTTTATTTTTATTTTTTTGCATGATTATTGTAATTTTGTGCTCCTTTTTTCCAAATGGCAGTTTCAAAACAAGTGATGCACTTTTACATTTCAAGCCTTCAAGAGCATTTCTAATCCTCATAAGACTAAATGAACACATGAAAATGGCTTAGTTATGTTTAAATTGATGATAGCATTCCCTTTCCTATCTTATATTACATGTTAGGTCTAAAGTGAATTGTGCTAAAGTGTATTCAATTACCTTGATCTAATAAAACTTCACATAGTCATTGCCTGTATGTAAAATAATGGATCCAAATACTCAAAATTCATGTGCCTTTTTTAAATAATTGAATTTATTTTATAATTTCTAATATTATTATACATTGCAGGCAAATGAATGTGAAACTTTGATTGTACCATTTGGAATGTGAGGACTTCACTTAAACCAACCTATATCAAAAACTGCAACTTAAGATAGTGTGCATTTTACAGTAGGAAAACTATTGGTGTTGTGTCATATGATGAAAATCAAAGGTATAGAAAATTAATGTTCAATGCATTTTAAGATGAAACTGAAACCTGGTGTATGATGTTTTCTTATATCTAGCTTATAAGTCATTTATTACGCATACTGAAAGCTATCTGCATGGTCTCTTTTGTTGCTTCATACTTTGATTTTATCAAGCAATTTCAGTTGCTGGGAATAGTGTAATGAAGCAGATGTATTGAATAGCTTGAAGGACAAAAAGTTTTTGGTTGTTTGAATGGGGAAAATGATAAGAAAAGCAGAATAACTTCTTTCTTCTAATGGCCTCTGATAGATTAAAGGAATTCTGAATGTTCTAGTTTGAAACTCCATGTTGAAGGTTTCATGAAGACACAACTTGAGTCATGAAGCTGGGATATCAATAATGCCTTTTTCTGCCAAAGAAAGATTCCATTTTTATGGTTTAAAATTCGTTAATACTAGGTTCATATTCAATCCATGCCAAATCTTGACAGGGAAAGAAGCCACAAGCAGCAGAGCATAAAAGACCTTCAAGCTTTCCATACTCGATAGTGTAATAATTAAGCAGAGGTCTTAATTAGAATGTTTTTGTATCCCAATTTTCCATACTGTATGTCCTCCTTTAATCCACTGGACATTAAGTATTATCCATGAGGTTCATAGAAGGAAGAAGAGGAAGCAGAAGACCCTGCATCCAGCCAATCCGAACTTGCACTTGGTAAAGATGACAATCTTGACTGAGGCACGGCTTGGTTTATCCCTTCCAGGGTAACCTGGAAGAACAGTTTTCAGCTGTCTATACTCATCAGGGCAATGACTTGTTCTAATTTGTAGGCAAGTTTTTGCTTTCCAGCTTGGTCATCTTGATCTAAAGCTGTTAAAATCTGCAACAAAAAGAAATGTAGAAGTTGTAAGGTGAATTTACATCATCTGGGTAAATCTTTACAATTCCATTAACAGGATCCATACCAATGATATACAATATAATAATCCAAAAAACTTTGTATTTTTACTCAAATTTGAGACATATCTATGAATTTCTTGTTATGAATAATTGTCCTTGTACGTAGAGTATGCAGTAAGTTATTCAAAAGACCAAAGTTCCAGCATTATTAAAATAACTTTTTAATAATCAATATGAGTGAGCAGTTTTACAGTTAAAAATCCTGAATCCAAATAAAATCTAAGGGCTTCAGCTTACACATTTAGGCTTCAAAGTCCGTAAAGGAAATCTACCACCAGATTGTAACTTTAATAACTATTCACACTGCTGGGTCGCCCCTACAGTAGTAATTGTAATATCAACTTTTATCTTTATTTAAATGAAGACCTTGTCCCTCAGCACTGACACTATATTTAAATGGTTTCTTCAACTGTATAGTCACTATGGCATACTTATGGTTTCTTAGTTTTAATTAATTATAGTTAATAGGAGCTAGGTGGTAGTGGCACTTGCCAGTCTCTAAAAAAAGTAAGACAGTTGTTTAAAAAGCACAAAGACTTTGTAAAAATGTAAAATGGTGTTAATGATTGTTTCAAAATAAGCAAATATAAACTTGTTGTGTTAGAAATTGTTTATCTAACAAACATAAATCCTCTTGTCGTTTGTTAACAAATAAATCACAAGCCTGAAAGTAGTATCACTAACTTAAGCAAGTTTGCTTTTGTTCTCCAAAACCAATTAGGATTTGGGGCGATATCAACCCGTGAAAAGCGCAGTATGTAATGACTAATTATTTTGTGGCAAATGTCTGGCATGAGCAGACAGCGATGCTTTCAAAGGGAGCACAAGTGCCTCAAAAAGAGATAGAGAAGAAATGAAGCAACCTAGTTGTAATGAGATTAATTCATCAACACCCAGACAAAGTCCTGAAGTTCTACGTGCAATGGGAAAAGAAGTAAAATACTAAGCAATCAAAAAGCTTTGTGGGTAGATGTCTGCAAATGTATCTTCAAATGCCAAACATAAACACAACAATACAACAAACACAATCTCCTAGCAGATGCTTATGTGAATGTCTTCCCATTTGGAAAAAAACAAGCAATACATAAAAAGATATAATTATGTTTTTGGAGGTCTGCAATGCTCATTAATTACAGTAGTTAAGATTCACAAAATATTAATTATAACCTCCCTCTAATTTCCTAGCAAGTGTAGCTTTCACTGCTTTTTGTTTTGCAAGGCTTTCAAATGACTTGGCCCCTGTTATTAAGATTGTCACTCTGATTGTGTGGTCATAACAATAGTAACACTCTAGAAATTGAAATGTAGAAAAACATTTGTTATTTTTAATTAGCTCCTTCAAACATGCAATATTATGGCAGTTATTGCTTCACAATTATAATAAAATAAATGGAATAATCCAATCATTTAATATTCATTCATGTAAAGAAATGAATTACCCTTTCTTGGAGTGCCAACATGATATATTGTATGACTATAACTACTGTATGGCTTAAGCCTTCCCTTAGTAGGCTTATATGGAGCAAAACATCACAGGTATTAATTTTTACAAATACAACTTAAAGAGAACCTGTCACTAGTGACCCCCTCCAGACAAACTACACACATTACCTTGTAGATGTCTTTATACATGTTACACTGATACCTTAATGCCTTAATTAATACCTTAATGGTGGCTCTAATACCTTAGAGCCACCATTCTTCTAAAAAAGACTTCAATGTTCCAGTCATAACATAAACTTCATTAAGTCATTAACTTTATTTTGGACTTAAAGCAAAAAAATATATGTGTGAATGCTAACTGATCCTGCTCTTGGAACTAGTGGAACAATTTCACATGAGTTTTGGTAAGTCATGAGGAAGCACAACATACATGGGCCTGACTATTACAGCGATAGATACCTAGAGTTGACTTTGTATTTAATTGCCATCACTTATAATAATTATTTATCACAAAGGTGTTAAAATACATCTACCACCAGGATCAAATATTGTAAACTTACATGCTGGTGTGTGCCCCAACTAGCAGGATCTGCTCTTCATTTATCTTCATATGCATTTTTTTAAATTCTGCAAATTAGCCTGAGGGGCTCAAGGTTCCATTAACACCTATGGAGTCTGGACCCTCTCAGGCTCATTTGCATAATTGCAAAGTTAAAGGACACCTGTCATCAGGTCTGTGTCACTTGTCCTGTCACCTCTACCTGTTGGAGCAGCTCA
Source organism: Engystomops pustulosus (assembly GCA_019512145.1). Classification (NCBI taxonomy): domain Eukaryota; kingdom Metazoa; phylum Chordata; class Amphibia; order Anura; family Leptodactylidae; genus Engystomops; species Engystomops pustulosus. The sequence continues at coordinate 85,978,742 of CM033644.1, read as the reverse complement.
CAAGGATCCCATCCCAGCCTTTATCTAGTTATTTCATACATTATTCATTGTAAAATCATCTATTTTTTATCATGTAAATGAGGCTGGTCACATGATCAGAGGCAGTGATGTCACCCCTGTTCCCCCTCCCCTCTCCTCCCCCTGCTCATGTCTGTGTGTAATGTATAGTAAAGCATGGCTAGTGTGTGTGCTGCATCTGCTGACATGCTGCATCCTCCTAATATACAGGTGAGAGACACAGACATCAGCTATACATGAATCTGACATGTTCTGCTGTAACATGGCGGCCTGGAGCTGCTGTATCTCTCCTAAACACACACACAGGCTGCAGGGGGTGTGGCCACCAGCACCAGGAAGCACATCATTATACAGTCAGTGATGCACTGGGGGTGTGGCTGTGCCTCCCACTCATGAATAAGGTGGACAGCTTGAATATGCTAATGCTTCATTGGGCATTTCACAGGTCATTTGCATACAGCTTTAGGACCTCATTGCTTAGGTTTACAGGCATATAGAGGGACAATGAAGGGATAGAGGCAATGCTCTCTAATGGCAGTTTATGAAAATATATTTAGTTTAGGGGGGTTATTTTGCATGACGGGTTCTCTTTAAAGCATATTTCCCCCCAAAAAAACAACAGCATAGGGAGCTTAAACTGGATTTATCACCAGATTGTGACCACCCTGACTTACAATGCCTGCTGATAAAGGGTTACAAGTCCTTCCCATATCATATATCCTAATATGCAAATTAGCTTTCCTGACTTATGTCTATTGGTTTGACTCTGGCAGTGAACCATTATTCTGACTGACACCTTTTACTTAGGGACTGTCTGCTAATATTAAACTACAGACATTTACTTATACGAAATATTGTGTCAATTTTTTTACATGGTACCTTGTGTTACATTCATGTCATGTGACTAGAATTAAATCATCACAGCTCCTTTAGCCTTCTAAGAATAGCAAACTGTACACCATGTATGTGATTACATGAAATCACAGCAACCTCCATGGAGGATGGAAAGGAGTAGAAGTCCATGGAGGCTGCTGTGACTTCATGTGGTCAGTTACACACATGGGGTACATTTTGCTATTGTTAAGAGCCTAAAGGACCTGAGATGATGTCTCTCTGGTCACTTAACATTAACTGTGACCAGTAGGAGGCATAAGGCTTTGGGAGTATTAGATGGGGCATTTGTGCATTCATACCAGCCCCAAAAAAGAAAGTTTTCCAACAAAGGAATAGAAAAGTTACATCTATTAAATAAATGATGCAACCTATAACACATAGTTCATATCTGTACAGAAATCTCTATTAAGATTCTCTGTCCCAAAAGCTTTTTAAAATGCCAGTATGGAGAAGCTCATACCAGCACTAGTGGTGTCCATTAGTCTATTCCATTATTGAATCCCATTCACCTTCTGTAACACATCCCTTACTTATAATTGCAAAAATAGCACTGCAGCCCATAGTTAAATTATTAATTATTATAAATAACAAAAAACACTGTGACAGTGGTGTGACCAGGACCGAAATAAAAAATTCTCATCCATTAAAGAACATCCATTACCATTTTACTAGTGGTGGACTGTCACCAACTCAATGGTCATTACCTTAGGGGTTTAATGGCAGTTTTTTCCCATTTTCAGCAAGCTCCGTAACTCCAAATAAATAAGTTAATAAAAATATGTTGATGAGCCAGAGGCGCACAGGCCTATAATAGCCAAGCGGCTCCTGGCTCTGTCCGATAATAAAATATGTTTACCCCTCTACATCAAAATTGATTTTTCTGCCCAGCCGCAAGCGCTGCAGACAGCTTTTTACATCATCTGGCTGTCTGCAAATATTGCATATTCATTGTGGTTTTTCCTTGCTCAGCTGCACTGGAAAGCTTTGGCTCTCACGCATGCGCAATATTTGCAGACAGCCGGATATATAGATAGCCGTCAAGCATTTTTTATTATAGGACAGAGCCAGGAAGAGCTCAGCTGGCATAGACCTGAGCAACTATGGCTCCTTAGCATATTTTTATAAACTTATTTATTCAGAGTCACTGAGTGTGCTGAAGATGGGAAATCACTGCCATTAAACCCCTAAGGTAACAATCATTGAATGGTGGTAGATGTTCTTTAAATTAGAGCATAATCTAAACACAAGCTCAACAGACCAGACCATGGGTCTTTCAAACATGGTTAGGTTACGTTACAACCTAAAAAATGGTACTGCACACAGTTGATTTATGAATGGCTATCGATCATTCTAGCACATTTAAAAATTGTTTCCTTTTATATTTTATTGCAGTGAATCAGGTGTAGAAACAAAAATGTTTTCATCAGTATCTTCTTATCACACTAATGCATTTAATGTAATAATGTTTTAGCCTAATATGGGACCTCCTCAAGATATCTTTAAAAGCTCATGTAGCTTGGGGCTATCTGGTTTGAGTAACTTCCATTGGGGGTTTACATTTTATCTTTCCTGATCCTTTAACAGAGCATGATAATACGTCCAGAGATACATATTTAGAAATAAATAATGCTCTTAAAGATTAAAGATTCAAATTATTATCTTTACATAAAAATATGTTATACCTTAGTCAATAAAAACTACTTGAGCCTTAAGACCCATAAAATGAGGATTCCTAAGGGGAGAATCCCATATTCTATAATCATAGACACAGGAGGAATGGTCAACAGCTCAAATTACCAATACAATACATGTTAAAAAATTATAAAAAAAATAGGTAAATAGAGCAACCATTTACTGATGACTGCAGTCTAGCCATATTCACTAAGAGCATTTATGGATTCAGGCATGGTCTTGGAATTAAAAAAGGCGCATATGTGCAATGTGAGACAATGCATTTTGCTCAACTATTCTCAGCTGTTGAACTGGCAAGCTGATATCAGCAGCCAATTAATTCCCCTCAGCCAATAATTAAGTAAGTTTTTAATTAGAATGAAGAATTTCCTGCTAGATTTGAGATGGGTTGAGCAATGAGATGTGTTGTGCAATGAGATGTATCCTGCCATAAAGCAGGGAAAGCCATTAACGCTCAGGGATTAAAACTCTCAAGTTAGATTTGACTTTGTCGGCTACATAGGAAATCATTGCACCATATGAATTACTTTCTATCCAGGGAATCATTATCATAAAGCATACAATATGTACTATTTCTGCATGTGTCTCTTTATCAGTATGTATCCAAGTTTATTTCTGAACAGGGCCCATATGTTTTCTTAATTTCTTTGTTGATATGTCGATGGATCCCCAGATGTTCTATGTCAGTCTCAGACGCTATACTCATCACAGAGCACTCATCACAGAGCTGGCATCACTTCATAAGCGTTTCTCACTTTTCAAATCACAAACACAAAGTTAACCAATAATAGACGCACTGTATGGGGATCATATATGTTAACTGTCTCAGATCAGATAATGAGGCTGCATTTTAGGTTATGTATAGATTTATCTTATAGTTGTAAACCATACACAAAAAATAGTTACAGGTTTTTAAGTTAAAAAAAATTAATAAAAAAATAAATAAATATAATAATAATGTAATTGAGTAAACAGTAATATTTTTTATTTGCAAAGGGATTTAAAAATAAATTAAACTTATTATAATAACATTTTTGTAGGTTAGTCCGAAGGTGAGGTAGCAAAAAGATTTCTCTTTCCTCGAAAATTGTGGGGGACATTAGTTGTGGTTAAGTTTGACATATATATGCAAGATAATAGGAGATATTTAATAACATAGGTCTTTATTCAGCTGCTTTTTATGAATACTGCATTGATTTAAAAAATTGTATTAACTATTTCTAAGCCATCATCCCTTATATGGAGAGAAATTGCATTTGTTTTTCCAACTTTTAAAAATGTGACAGCTGATAAATCATATTAGCCACACCCACCTCCCCCCAATCAGATTAGCCACACCCACCTTCCACCAATCAGATTAACCACAGCCACTTTGCCACCAACTTCTAAAAATTGAGCTAGTGGAAAACATGCTGAATAAGGTCCTCAAGTGAGGGCTTGATAAATGTCCCCCATTGTCACCTCCAAGTCTTCTTCTCAAAACACAGATAAAAACCTACAAACGTCATCAACCTCTATTATGCTGTATAACAGACCATTACAATTTTGTAGTACAGAGTACCTTACATGTCTTCCATCCAACTCTTGCACCCTTCAGTGAAGTAAATCTACCTTATAAGTAATCAACTATGCTCATACTCTTATTTATACTAAACTGCTGGAAGTAACAGAAAGGCAAATCAATGACATACATCTTCTATTGAAATAAATACTTGAATGCAACTACTTACCTCTTCACTATACTTTCCAACATATGAGTATATCTCTGAGAGTGAACTCATGGTGTTGAACTCATTCATGTGCATACGTGATTGCTCTGCCAAGTAAGCATTCATGTCTTGGTCACTGATAGCTGGCATTTTGGCAATGTCAGAATAATATCTGGAAACAGAAACATATAATACATAAAACAAATTTCCCTATAACAGCAGGAATGTCATATAGCAAAAAATACTTAATGTCAATTGCTGGTAATTACTTTGAAGTAAGTGCTGAGGGGAAGGAGAGCACTGAGGTCTCATCACGTTTGTGGAGTAACATATATAGGTGTTCAGGAACCAGGATGAGGGTATTACATGACAGAAAGCCAAGGCAAGGACTGAGCTGTGGTTGGTTAATCAGAAGTTGCAGGGGAAGGGGGCTAAGACAGACTAGTTCATAGAAATCCCTCCTCATTGTAAGGGAAAAAATAATAATCTTTGGTTGACAGAATACATTGACTGAATACATTGTTGCTTTATTTTGTTTTTATACAAAAACAATGGATAAAAGGTTTTTAGTTGCATCCTTGGATATGTAAGCTTCATTGTATTCCATTCCCTAAAGATTTTTCACATCTTCTGACTCATTAAGGAATGTTGTATTCTTCATGTCCTTCATCCCTCATGTAATTCTAGTATAAGCGGACGTAGAATGGGGAAAGCAATCAGTCATTGCCATTCACATCTGTGCTTTGCTGTCAACTAGTTAATTAGACTCAATCATTTACATATTTAATTTCTTCATTCTGACATTCTGTGCACCAAAGAAGTCAGCAACATGATACATGATTTTATAATTAGGCGCAGAAGTCTGATACTAGAATAGCTGACAGGTGTCCTGTAGACATCACTGTGATACCTGCTGATACAGTGTAAAAACTAAACCACTACAACTGGGCATGGACACATTAGATGAGAACTATTACAGATATAACCAAACAAATAATAAATTCACATATCTTTATCATATAAATACTACAAAATAAGTGCATATCATTTTAGGTCCATGACATGGGAGTGCTAATGCACATAGGACCAATATTTTTGAATAAAAGTTGAAGTATTAAACTTTATCAGTACATTAGTAAATTCTCCTAGTCATTTAGAAGGGTAGCTTCACTAACTATTATACTCCTGTGAACCTTTTGAAGTGTTAAATGGTTACACTCACGGTAGCCATAAACAGGGTATGAATAGGTCATATGTATATCTTCTATAACTACAAAGATATATTGTATTTAAACACAAGGCTCCAGAGCCTATACAAGTCACATGTAAAGTTCTGACTTGTGACATGGTTCCTAAACACACATTTGGATATCACAAACCTGCAATTTCATTTGTATTCAGGACAACTCAGCCATTAATGAGTCTAAGCCAGAATTAGCAGGCTCTACTTTGATTCTGTAATCGCAGGAATAGGTGGGAATGTAGAAACTGGAAAAATCACTATTTTCGATCTCAAGGTAAAACATTATCACCACCAACTGTGAATTCTTCATTCAATAAAAAGTCAGAGCAAATACATAGAGACATGTTAAAACTTTCCTTTCTTTATATGGGGAATCTTTATATCATAGTATATAGAATAATTCACAGTATGTAAGTTGTGGATAAAAAATTAGTGGCATGGCACCCACCGCTAATGGTATGTGCCAGCAGAATATGTTAAGAGGAAGACAGATGGGTAAGCATCATGTTATCTCACAACACATTTCAGCAGGCCAGAAGTTTCCAACATATGTACAAGAGGAACATTTTTAAATATGTCACACAACAGTGATAATACATATGATTACAACACCATAGGCAAGTTATGTTAGACGTCATAATTCTGTACACATAACTGAACATAATCAAGACTCCTTTTAAAAGGTTGTCCACAACTTTACAATACAGGCAGCCCCCAGGTTACATACAAGTTAGGTTCTGTAGGTTTGTTCTTAAGTTGAATTTCTATGTAAGTCGGAACTGTATATTTTATCATTGTAATTCCAGACAGAATTCTTTTGGTCTCTGTGACAATTGGATTTAAAAAATGTTGGGTTGTCATAAGAACCAGGATTAACAATAAAGCTTCATTGTAGAAACATTTGATAACTTTTTGTGGTTTATTGTAGCCTAAGGCTAAAGTACAGTAAGTGACCAACATCCAGAGGTCCATTTGTAACTAGGGGTCATCTGTAAGTCAGATTTTCTTAAGTAGGGGACCACCTGTACTTAGTATAAACCATCAATACCAGATCATTTGGACAGTTCAGCTCCCAGGACTGAACTGACTGAACAGAGTACATTTTCATATTGTTAAGTCATGAACAACCCTTTCAAGTTTTGTATTATCTATCCAATACTGTAAAGAGGAAATACCAATACCAAGTGGGATTTATTGCCCCACTAGCTAGAATCAGAGAGTTTAAAGCATTTATATACACAATAGTTAATGTAACATTTAGAATTGCATTTGCGACACACAGTTTATGTCTACAACTTACCTTTCTACCCAGTTTTTATAACTAGGGATGTCCTTGGCATAAAGGAGTTTGTTGGAAGGAGAATCCTTCCCTAAGCGGTGCTCTGAAGTTGAGCATGAGTCCATAAAAGTCTGTGCCACCACGGAAAGACAAGCATCTGTAATGCTATTCTTGTGGATGTCAAAGACAAATTGAGGGTTTTTGATGACGTTGACCCAAAACCTCAATGGTAAGCTGTGGTAGAAACAAAATACTGCATATTTAGTACTATATGTTGCACAATGTTTCCAGAAGGGGTATTTCGGGAATATTTTAGGAAGGGTTTACGTTAACAGAAGGAAATTCTACAACATATTATTTAATGTATTTTGATATATAACATAACATATATGAACCATAAGCCCCTGTGGCAGTATTCTGCTGTAATACTTGTTGTTCTAAACTATTATTATCCGGGACCTTTCAGGTCCTTACTGTACAGATAATAAGTACGAGTAGAAGACCAGGCGTGTGGGATGCTTCCTATCCTCGCTGACACTGAGCTGGATCATGTACGCACAGCCTGGGCACCAATAAGTGTCTGACTAATGAAGCATTAGCATATTATTAACATTATCTGCGCTTTTAATCTCAAACTGATTGCAGCCACTCAGACTAAATGAACAGGAGGTTTATTTAAAGGGGTAGAGGGAGGGGAGAGAGGAAATGAAGAAATGATCTCCTTGCAATCAGATTAAATTAACTTTGAGTCACTTCTTACAGACCTCCTCATCAATGAGCCTGCAATATGGGTATCACTAAGCTCTCCAACATAGGAAGAAAATACATTGTCATTCCTAATCACTAAGTGAATGGCGCTGGGTTGCAGCGAGATATAGAACTTGTCTAACTAAACATAATTCACAAATCACAAGTTCCACGTACATTTGTCCAACATTGTAGTCAATGATATGGGTCTAGTTATATTACAGTGTACTATAGGGGTAACCCATAGGTAGAACCTTGTGTAATGATCTAATGTATTCAGTGGTAAAACCTACAGTGGTATGTTGGTTATAGGTTTGACATCTAACTATATATTTCTGTACTAATTAGAGGTAATCTTTACAACAATTTGTACAACAATGTAGTCAATTATAAGGGTCTAGTTATATTGCAGTGTACTATGGGGGTAAACCCTAGGCTTGACATCTCACTATACATTTCTGAACACATGAAAGCTAAATTCAGGGCTATTCAATATAGCCAAAAAATACCACTCTATACTCGAATATGTAGTGGAATCAAGATGGTTAATCAGATTTTTGTATCACGGTCTACCCTATTTATGTGGAAAACCTTTCCACGTGTCTTGACTCATTGCTGCTACACTTTGCACTTTATTTCCTACCATTTGCTATTGGGTATTGCTGCTATTCATATATTTGTGTATTTGTACTACAGCAACTGTTTTGCGATCATTACCTTAAGAGCTAGCTTTTTCTCTTGTTTGTATCTTTTACTATTGCACTTGAGTATTTACAGGCGGTCTGGAGGGGAGCATCACTGTAGCCCTTCTTAGTACTCTCAGGAGCACAGTGTCTAATGTAACGTATGGGTTACATTTTTTAGATGCTTTTATTCTATGTATGTTGTTTTATTTCAATAAAGATTTTTTGATTTGTTTACTTGTGTCACTATTGCATCCCTTTGTCTTTGAACTTCTTGGTATGATTATTGGATGCATGACCATTTCAATTTATTGACTGCAATCATAAGTGCTTGCCTTCTTTTGGTTCTTTGGACCTTTATAATCTCTAACTTAGTATTAAAATGTATTTTAATAAGGCTCCACGGTAGCAAAAATCTTTAGACTATAGTCTTTACATAGTAACACATAGTAACATAGTAACATAGTAAATGTCTTACCAATTGCTCTTCCAGGTGTGTCGCACATGGGGATCATGAATATTATGTTTGTCTGCCTGTTCATCCAGAAAATCAAACATATATTTGATGGCGAGAGGAAGAGCGCTACCTCTATGTGCTGTACTGAATATGGTTTCAAACAGGTCATCCACAAACTTCTGCAATGTACCCTATAAAGAAAAGAAAATAATTATGTACTAAGAAATATAAGTGGTTTGTGTATTATCATGGCATTTTGTAATAATAATATCAGTGTATCAAAATTAACATGGAAATAAACAACATTACAGTGTGAATACAAGTAGTAGCTAATATCTAATAGCAATAACTGAGCTATATAAATATCAATAACGGAAATTATTACATGAATTCTGAAAGTGCAAATACAATTCCCATGGTGAATATATATTTCTTTTGTATACAAATTGCTTTATACAAAGAAACGGAAACCAAACAAGTTCTCTCATATCTACCCATTTTACATTACTTACGTTGGTGCTGCTGTACCTAAGTTACTGTATAGTGTCTGTTTAGATCTGTTACAGACAATGTAAAAAGGAGCTAGAGAAACCAAAATAAAATTATGCACTGACTGAAAATGGTAATCCAACTGTTTTATGAAGATGAAAACTAAGTCGTGGGAGCAGCAAAGGAATACATTTAATCAAAATGGATTTTGACAACACCTGCTTGCGTTATGCAAGTTTTAAGGATATGAATATTCTAGTTCTGAAAACACCTGCAGACAGTGAATTTCTTTTGCATATTATTCAGCAAACATAACACAAACTAATATTTTTTTATTACACTGAAGAACATATTCGGAGAATAGATTTCTGATTGATCTTGGCTTCATATTTTTGTGAGCCATCCCTGCAGTCTGCCTAAGATCATGCACTACTCAGAGACTGGACATTTCCTTTATAGATTCATAGGTATCTTTATACATTACAACTTGGTTGTCATGTACAGAAAGATTGAAAAACAACAAAAGCCTATCAACTCTCTTCCCAAGACAACCTTGAAAGATCTTTCTATGGAAATGTAGCAGAGAACAAATGCTAACCCGGACATTATGTAGATATTTTTTTTTTAATAAATACTCATAGTTTGTGAAAACTCCATTGTAGATGATTGGCTTATAAACATTAAAGTTGGACCAATTATAAAAGTTTCACAAACTTCATGGCTATGTTGTAAATGGTACCTTTCAATGAGACCAAACACAGTATAAACGACCCTATTGATGAGTGAACCCCCATTGTTCGGTACAATACAGTTCAGCTTCTCTTGAACAAGCCTCATTCTAAGCATTATAATGATACCTTTAATAAGGCTTTTATTCTGAATAAATGTTGCAAAAACGTCTTTCTCCCATGCAGCGTCTACTGTACTCAGTTTTGTGCTGAAAGAATGATGTGTGGGGGTGTGGCTGCTATAAAATACAAGTAGCTGGCACTAAAGAAATGAGAAGTCAACAGTGTAAAGTTATAGAGCTGTCATGTAATCATTCTCCATGAAAAAATTCTTGCAGGGATAGACAAAGCTTTTTCCAAAAGATGCCGTTTACTTGTCTGACAGCTTTGAGCGCTTTATAAAAGGTCTGTCCCTGTCACTCACTATTTTGTGTTATTACTTTGCAATGATGAATACTGAACTTTTCTCCTTTTAGTTGAAATTTTTCTGCATCCTAGATATAACAAAAGGCAACCAACGTGTATAACATCAAAATGAAGCAGATAAGGAAAGCAAAAAACATTGTTTTTAAGCTTATTCAAACATATAAATAGCTTTCAAGAATATTGTACAATGAACAGAGGGCTGCCCTGTGGTATCATCACTAAAAACCTGTCCAGCCCTAGAAGCAGGAGATATAGACCTGCAGGAAGACATTATATGGCATAGTATATCACCATACCTTCTATATGAGCAGGAATTCTGAGGATTTTCAGGCACCAGGTGTAGTGGACCCACTGGACCACCACAGACAATGATATAAGCTCTGGTGAAAACCTGGGAGTGGGTCTAAGTGGGTTGCTACTTTCTGCGGCGTGGTACCACCAGGTCGCTCCACAGGTGGGACTTTTTTCTGCGGAGGTGGCCAAGGCGAATTACTGAGACTTTGGGCAGAACCATAGTCAGGGACAGGCAGGAGGTCAGGACAGGCAGCACAGGATCAGAGTCGGGGAGGTAGTGGAAGGTCAGGGCACGCATCAAAGGAGCATACTCAGGAACAGAACCAGGGTCACAACAGGAATTCTGAATATGACCACAGGGCATCAGGAACACAGCTTTCTCAGGGGCACACGGCACACAGATCCGGGGGGTGTGTAGGGAGTGACTGGGTTATAAGGAATACTGGGAATGGCCAGCACCAATCAAGGGTGCGCTGGCCCTTTAAATCTTCTGGAGCTGGTGCGTGAGCGCCCCTTGGAGACGGGGGCTCACGCACGACAGCCAGAGCTGCAACAGGAATGGGGACAGGTAAGTGAAGCTGGGTCCGCGCTGGAGCACAGAGAGGGACTCGGGTGAGCCCATGACCTGAGATGATTTATGCCCATGCAATCTTGGAACTTATAATGTTATGGTGTTCTAGGGTGGAAACGTTCAGTTAGAAAATCCTTCAACTTTCCAATTTAAGCTTATTTAAAACGTTTGATGTATGCAAAGTTTTTACATACCTTGGTAGCCAACAATCTGGTAAGGTATATTTCTGATACCATTTTACTTCCTCTGTCCCCTTCTTTTTGGTCTCCATGTTCATGGTTTTTGACTAAGTGCCAAACTTTAACTCCACTTTCTAAATCTGGTGTTATCATTGGAGTGCGAGAGCGCAGGCTGTCAGGACTTCCAGTATACTTGATCATATTCTCTGCAAAAGACAACAATTCCCAGATATAAAATTGTATATAACAAATTAGCCTACAAACAATTTACTTCTGAACTTTTAAACCAAGTACTAAGCTTAGAGGGGGCAAGAAAAATGTAACTTTCTTGCTCCTGCCCCCATTTCCTGCTGTTATTTTCTCTTCTGCTCTGTAGAGCTTGGCCAGTTATAAGACTGCTGTATCAAGTAAGAGGCCACAGTGGTCACAGAAACAGGATCGCCATTGTTGTACTTATTTTTTTTTTACCCCATTTCAGCACTTTCAAAGAAAATAAGAGAAGGCCAAAAAATATTTCCTTCAGTATACACAACCTATCAAACACATATAACAAAACAACAAACCTATATCAAACACATAACCTGTTTGATACCTATGCTTAGTTTTAGCTAGCGGGTTGAGTAACATGAACAGTTAGGTCAAGTTCACACCATCCCTACTAGTGTCCAATTCTTTATTCTATTATGAAATGGAAAAACAAGCACTTTAACCAGAACCTATTAAGATTCCATAAAATATTAAAGGGGTATTCCAGGAATCAGCATAATTCATATACAAATGGGTACTCAAAATATAAGCTTATATGTAATTAGTTGTTATTTAAAATTTTGCTCCCCTTAGCAGAAAATGCTGGTGACATAGACTGTGATGAAGAATTAAAATGCTACCGGCCCTTTAATCAGTCCGTTAATTTCCTCCGTGCGGTCCGTTGCAGAGCATACACAGGACAGAAGATGGCCGCTGGTCACATGTCCACATCACATGTCCTGCATCTGCCTGGGCAGGTCATGTGATCATCGCTACGTTTGGCTGTAGTTGGTTGGTTGCAGTGCATCCAGTATGGCCAGTGTTGTGGTAATGGCAGTTACACATCATTACTATGGTAACAGAGCAAAAACGTGTGTTATATCATTGCCGGGAGCAGAGGATAAGAGGGAGGAGGAGTTACTGAGAACTAAAGGATCATGGAACTTGTAGTTTACAGTGGCAGCCATCTTGGTGATAACTCTGCATACATTAGAGAGGCCATAAAATTTTGTGAATCATAAAATCAAACTATTTAAGCTCCGTTTTGTGACTAATGACATTGCGTTTTGTTACATTCATTTATTTAAAACATTATGGGTTTTTGTATCAGACGTTCATATTCCTAGAATACCCCTTTAAGTAACTGAGCATATTTACTGTAATATACAGTATTCTGTACATTGCAGATTTTAGAGGCAGATTGTAAACTCTGAAGAAGTTGTAAAATGGTGTGCTAGCAAATGCTCATTCCTTCCAAGGCACTTAGTCAGCATTTGTAGAGGTATCTGATTGTTATGAAATGACATGTGTGAACTCATTCACAACAAATTTACTGTTATTCGAATCTGTTATGGTAAATATTGCTTTTCTGATTTTTCTTATCTGGACATAACTAAGTTTACTGATTAAGTTTATATAATGCATTTAGAAACTGTTTGTAAAAAAACTCTTTTTTACACTTTTTGTGAATGTAACACCAATTTACGCGCCTTTCAGTCTGAACATTAACTGAAAGTGACTCTTCGAAGGTCACTAACTTACTGGAGGGATGGCAACCAAATTTATAATCAATACTAAAGCTAAGATTGAGTAATCAATTTCCATCTTACTATATGAAAACAAGATACAATACTCATTTAGAGATTTGTTTATAAAAACTAAAGGATAATACACTTCAAGCCTCAAGCTATTTATTCTGGTTATGTAGACTGGGAATAAAGCGTGACAGAGTAAATTGATTAACTGAATGTCGATGTGTATTGAGGGCAATTCATAGTTCACTTGACATACTGTATATTGTCTACTTCTTAATCAATTCTCTAGATAAAAATTTGGGCACTAGGTCTTTGAAGCTAAGTATTTGGGAAAGAAAAAAAAATATACAGCAACGGTTTTAAGAATTTGCACCCTAGAAACAAATTCTTACAAGAAGTCATATAAAAGGAAGCAAAAGATTAAACATATAATTCAGCAAAGGCAAGAAGAACAACAAAAAGAGTAATTGTGAAGGGACATTGATTAGTTTAGAACAGATTTACAATCTGCCTCTCTAGCCTCTTGATTCTCTTAAGTCATCAATTTGTCTACTGAGCTTGACATTAATACAGCTATTAACGATGTTACTGCAATACTAATCACATTTGCTGCATGTTGGGAACCTTCACAAAGTACTGCTTTTATTGTCTGCTACATACACATCCACACCTTTATGATGTGCCCACTCCTTATTCATATGCCTATCCTGAGAACAGCAATGCCTCTGGAAGTATCACTAAGTCTCTGCAGCTCCATGCTATTCCTCTAGACACAACATTTATTTATGCCCTTTGTTGACTGCAATTACATTATCTATGGATATCTTTGCCAATCCTGCCCAGTTCTTGGACTTTGTGTGACAAGCCCTGAAAGTTCTGATGTGGCAAAAGAGGGCATGTCTATGGGCTAGTAGAACCACTTTTTATGCTATTGATATCACTACATAGATAAATAACATTCTGTATAGTAAGTGACAACAAACTAATGTTCCTCACTATTGTAGTTACTACTCCTGTAGGATGACAATGTTCACTTTCTCAGCTTTATATCAAATGCAATAAGCTCAAAGAACATTTGAGCAGATGGTTTATGAAATTGTACTTTTTGTATTGCAAAAGTTATTGTGATAGTAAAACAATAGCTACCCTCCCTACATGAGTCATCCATTAAACATGAAAATCCTATCTACTTAACTAAACACACGCAAAAACAAACAGAAAAAAAATTCTTAAAATCAGATGTTTACATAAAATCTCCAGGTTAACTTTGGTCCAGCATTGAATGTTGTTGTTTTCTCCATGTTTTCAAAATTTTTCTTGAGTAAATGAATGCTAGACATTTTTAACAATTAAAGAAAATATTTAGCCAAAGACAGTCCATTCCAAAAAAGTATACAAATGTTCTACATGGGGTTATAATAGTAAATGACCTAGAGTTTCCCACCACTCTGTTCTACAAGCAGCTTCACAACACCATAGGATACCAATGGAATAGTCACTCAGCCTATGACCCTGGTTAATGGGGTCATCAGGAAGCTGAGTGCTATACTGTTCAGGAGAGGAGGTAACGAAACGGAACGTCAAATGGTAAATTGGGTGTATTTTATAAACATTTTATTAGATAATCCTTTGAGTTGCATTATTCATCAGCTATCAACAACACTGTCAAAGGTGACCATGTCTTGACGAAAACCCTTCACATGTAAACATCATAATATTTTAATAAACTAAACCATGGTTACTTCGCTATTATTCTGTACCAGACAAAACTTCACAACGGCCCAAAAACACTACTTTTGTCTAGTCTTTAAATGTATTTTTCTTAAATAGGCAATCTATGATCTTATCATGTCAATTTTCCTCATTCTTTCTTTGTTCCTCTGAGATTCACTCCTTAGATGTTATCTGAAGCAGATTTACTCTTAACTCTGCTATACTAGTCCTTTCACTTACCCTGTCTGAAGGGTTTCTTAAATCACTGCTATTGTATGTGTAGGAAATAGAGTGCATCTAGAAATTATGGGGCTATACTTTAAATCTATTGCATTTTACATGGGAATGTCTTAGATCGTCCGCTACATTTACTCACAGACTTATAAAACATCTTTATCAGTTATTTAGAAAAAATCAGGAAGTCTTAAGTCATAAACCCTTTTAGAGTCAAAATTTAAATAATTTGATGGTTGTTAGATAAGCTTTATGAAAACTGTGTACATGACGATGTTTGTAAATTTTCATTCGTCTGGATGTTTTCACATTGGACTTCAATATCTGCCCACAATTTATAGTCTTCTACAAATAATGTTGTCTGAATAATGATCTCTTGTTTGACTTTGACAAATAAATGCCTCAGCTGTGTTCTCTGAGTATTTCACATATTTTGTATTACAATAAGATACCGACCTAATCTCACAGTTTAAATAAATAATGTATAAGCATTTGTGTCCTATGAAAAATGTTGAGGCAAAGTTTAAATATGTAGTGACATAGAAATACATAAAGTAAAGTTTCAAGGCTCGATGAATAAAAGAACCTAAACAATGAAAAATAAATCAGTACTTAAAGTCCATCCAGTAAAAGAGTAATACATTATGAGTAAAAACAATGGTGTTATAAAGCACTAGAACAGATGACACATCAATCGTAGAAGAGACAGAAGGATGCGAGACAATGAGATACTGTATAGATAACAGATACCATGGTTTGAAATGATACTGTATCATTATTATTCCCAATTGAACAAACATCGAACACTTTCATTTAACTGCTACCTGTCACCTTCCTGACAAGAGGAATATATCTGTGAGTGCCTGTCAAACCTGTTATAACTTAACCTAGTATAGTAGTTTTCAGTTGTGAATCCCACACTGGTTAGAAGCCCTTGTAGCATTCCAACTCAAACTATCCAAATATCAAGCAATACATATCAGTATGAGGCACAATCTTCTGTTCATAAGTGGAATGGTGGTTTCTGTATTATTTGGAATAATTGAATGGTTCCAATGTTTGAAATGCACAGATTGGGTATTTATCATTACTATTTTATATAAATGTTGTATATGAAAGCAGGGTGAGTGTAATATATAATATGAAATGTATAGTACATGCACTTTTAATGTGTTACTACATGTTTTGTGCTGAGAAAGCGCTATGTCACAGGATGTAATTGCACTGGTTTGGGCAAGATTAATGAGAACATTAACACTACTTTATAAATGTAGCACTTGGGATATGATTTTAACACCACTGAATATTATAACCTCTACATTTTTACACCTGTTAAACTACAGAGGTTCATAATTTCTTCCCACGCGTCTCCCTCAGACCTTCAAAAGAGTAATAAAACAATAAGACATTCTCAGTCTAAATGAAGTATGTGCTGTACTGAGCATCCCAATGCAATGAGGTCACATCATTAGGCAAGTCAAAAAAATGGGGAAGTACCAGTGGTGTTTTATGGCAATGCTCCACTGAATGAAATTAATACTGCTAATTACATCCCTGTAAAGTTTAACCATGTTTAATGATGTATTTTATGTGGTTATTAACACACAGCAGCATTACAGATAATTCTTCCATTGTCTTAAAGAGCACTGTTAACGCTTCCTGAGTTCCATTATAATTACCAGGTAAGTGTCATTATTTACACACCAACTGCGCTCGACGGAAATTGATGATTTTTCATCCTATAACTTTTTGCCCAACTTGGCGATAACAAGGAAGGGAAATATCTTCGAAAAGGTCACAGTGTCTTTCATTAATTGCAGCAACACTTCAGAAATTAATATTAATGAGGCTTCTTGGCTCATTCGCATCAGTGGATGGTGCTCCCCAGGAGATTAAGTGACTGCAGTATTTCTCTTATATGAGAAGGGAGCATGGGGGATCAGGATTTCTGTGTACTACCAATAACAATGAGCTTTCATGTGCATTGCATGTTACTAACCCTGTATGTCTGCAGAAGTTCACTCAAAATGCTCAGAATTATTTAATAATGTGTGTTAGTGCCATGACTGCAGCCTCAATATAGTGACCTTGACAAAATGCAACAAAAGAAAATATTGTACAGTACTATCAAATAGTTACCTGATATTAAAATATGCAGCCCCTATATTATTATATTGCTCTAAACCCCTTTCTCCATGGGAGTACCCAAACTTTTTAATACACCACAAATAAACGTAAAGTTGTTCCATATGAGGTGTTATATTAGACCATCATAGATTTGAGGTTATTGTTTGCTATGACTATATTGTTATTATACTAAATAACTTCACATATAAATATCTGCTTGGCTCCTTAAGCTACTTAAAAACATCTTTTACCATTTCCACCAGCTACGACTCTGCAATCTTTTACAGGTACCACTCTATTGATTTTTGACACCGAATTTTTTCTGTAGCCTCCAATGTTTCAAAATCATCATTGCTGCCAGATTTGTTACCCAATGTGATCATTAGGGTCTCTGCTGTAAGATGGGTGGCTCTGGGTGGGAGCAGGTAACTTGGCACCACCCACCAATAGAGAGCCTTAATGGCTTACAAAAAAAGCTAACAGCTCCTGGCAAAATGCACACTACCAAATAATTCCAACCATGTTGTAACAATTGGTCTGGTGAAAAGGGCTGGAGTTGGAAGAAATGGTAAAAGATTATTTTCAAAAAAAGACAAAATTAATCAAATCTTAGCTTTGATCGGCATAAAAAGTAAGTTCATGGGGGTCATTTATCTAAAATTTTTCTATATTTGCATCTAAATTTGCAACTTTACCACTCACCTAGCAAAGTTGGTTGTGCAAGGTTGGCCATAGCATTACTTGCACTACTGCCACAAAGCATTTACGGTATTTGCAACAGTTGTGTAGACTCAATTCAGGAGTCTTTTCTCTGCATTAATTTCTCCATTATTAAAACACTAAAGGGAGATTTATAAAACACTATTGTGTGATGTGAACACTGCTGCCCCAGGTCCTGTCTAGCATAGAATTGTGCTATAGCCTGCAGCAGTTCCTGGTCTTCTTCATGCCCACTTGGTGTGAAAGTGGCATAAGGGGGAAAATAGTTGCAATTCCTGGCAATGCACAAACTGGTGTACTGATAAGTTCTGATAAATCTGCCCCAATCTATCTATACATAAATTGTATCATATGTTAAATTACAATGTTATATACTATGCTGAGGTTGAAATATCATCACTTTTGTTTTATCTTTCATGAAATTTAGATATAAATTTGAATTGCTCGATTGAAAAATTGTAAGTTCATCAATAACAACACATGGACAAATTTCCTTTTTAAAAAAAGGGGTAGGTGCGATAGGTGCTTTATAATCAAACACTCTCAAAGAGGTACAATACTGGCATTGTCCTCATGCTCTGCATTTACTCCTCTAAAGGAAATCTCCCATAAAAATGAAACATGATAAACCAGGGGCACTTACTCATAGATCCAGACTTATATTTTATTTCCAAGGACTCCTTTCTTCTAAGATCAACTTGCAAACTTATGCAAACTTCACAAGCTGTTAGATCTGCCTCAGCCTCCCCCTCCTGAACTGTCAGCATTTCCCCATTACTTTGCTTGATGTAATCTCACTGCAGCAGATGAAGTTTCAGCACACAGTAGGAGGGGGGAAGTGCTCCTTGCACACTGTTACATCCTGTGAATCTGCAGCATGGAGGAGCTATGGTAACGCCGCCCAGAAGACCTTCAGGCTCCTTAGCTCCTCCTTAGCATAATTTTAAATGGTGAATTTAGGAGTTAGGAAGCCATGGATACCAATTATAAGAATATTACCACAGTCACGGTTGACTGGATCTATGACTAAGTGCCCCTGGTTTATCTTGATGGATTTTGATGATAGATTTCCTTTAAGGCAGTATACCACTTCTACCAAGTGTTATAATTAGTTGGTAGCATGTAGTATAGAAAAAGACTGATATCATATCTTTATTATGCATGTCTAATATGTGATTTCCACAATGTTTTAAGTTTGATCTACACTCACCGGCCACTTTATTAGGTACACCATGCTAGTAACGGGTTGGACCCCCTTTTGCCTTCAGAACTTCCTCAATTCTTCGTGGCATAGGATGATACCCCTTTCCTCACTACACTAACTCTAGTCTTATTCTCCTTAAAGTACAGGGGCTAGGCTCTTCCTGCACTGGTCCGGTGTGCTAGAGACTCTCTGAGCTGCTGCTCAGCTAACTACTCTCTGCATGCGTCCTGCAGACCCAGAGGGCCTGACTAGGACCGGCCTCTTCTCCCTTCTGGGAGAGACTGCTCTCCTGGAGTCATCTCTAGAACATTCCTGGCCAGAGGTTTTATTACCTCCCTTTGGTCAGGTGGTGGCTGCTCCTCCAATTACCTCTCAGTTTACAAAGACAGGATGCAATACATATGATTGGACAACAGCATTTTGTATCATATGAAATACTTAACTTCTGCCTTGCCAGGCAGGATTAACCACTGCAATGTCCCCTGTATGATGTGGTGACATGTTATGGGGCTTATTCGCAAGCACTACCTCGCCATTGCATCGGCGAGGGTGTTGCACATACTTCCAGGGGCGCCGCTAGGTCAAAACATCCGGGGCTCGTGCCCCGGATCTTTTGGCCTTTGCCCCCGATCTCCCTGGGTCAGCAAGACATTTGTCCCTCTGCCCAGGCACCCTCCTCTCTCTCATCACGATCCGTGTCCAATGGACATAGATCGTGATGAGAGTGTACACTGCTTCCTCTGCAGGACCTGTGATGATGTCACGATCACATGACCTGCAGTGGGAAGCCGTACACAGAGCTGCACGAGTGAGGTGAGTGGGAGAACTGTATGGGCACATTACAGGGTGGCTGTGTGCTGGGGACATTAAAGGGGGGCTGTTTGTGGGGGACATTTCTTGAAGCGTGTTCACACGTGGCAGTAGCATGGGGCCTCGGTTTGGTCACACATGAGTTTCCAGTGATGGTTAAGTGATGGATAACGAGCGCCTGGTGTCTTGTATTTGTTTAGGGCAGTAGCAAGATAACACTATAAGGGCGTGTTCACACGTTTCGTTTTGACCTGCGTTTTCATTGTGTTTGAAACGCATATACAACAGCTGAGGAGGGGTGATTTGCCTAATTACATCACTGTTAACATTTCCATTTACAAAACGCATCGTAAACGCGTTAACGCATGTGTTAACACATTGTTAACGCATGTGTTAACATTGCATTTACAAACGTAAACGGTAATGTAATTAGGCAAATCACCTCTCATCAGCTGTTGTATATGCGTTTCAAACGCGAGGAAAACGCAACCAAAACGGGCGGCGGCTCATTCACGATCCCAGGGCCGAGGCCCGCCCGGTGGGCGCGACTTTGTCTGCGTTTGCAAGCGCAGACAAAGCGCTACGTGTGGTGCCGGCCTTAGATGTCTGTGTGGTGAACTCCACAGGAAGGAGAAGTGGTGATGCCTAAGGGCGCATTCACACGTTGCATTTTGGTTGCGTTTTCATTGCGTTTGAAACGCATATACAACAGCTGATGTGAGGTAATTGCCTAATTACATTACCGTTTACGCTTGTAAACGCAATGTTAACGCATGCGTTAACAAAATGCATGCGTTAACGCTTTGTTAACACACACGTTAACATCGCGTTTACGATGCGTTTTGTAAACGGAAACGTTAACAGTGATGTAATTAGGCAAATCACCCCTCCTCAGCTGTTGTATATGCGTTTCTAATGCAATGAAAACGCAGGTCAAAACGCAACGTGTGAACGCTCCCTGAGGGTGAAGACACACGTGGCGTTTCTAGGCCGTTTTTAGTTAGTGCGTTTTCACATCATTAAAAACACATGCATTAAAAAACGCATCAGTTTTTTAAAAAAGCATGCGTTTTTATCCGATTTTCCGAAATTGCGCAATAAAAACCGGACAAAAACGCATGCGTTTTTAACGATGTGAAAACGCACTAACTAAAAACGGCCAAAAACGCCATGTGTGTCTTCACCCTAATAGTGAAGTGGACATGTCACCGGCAGTCACTGCATGTAACATGTAGGGATTTCTCCTACAAGTCTTTTTGTAGCTGTATATACCCTCAGTAACGTTGTTATTGGCACAACCAAATATGAGAGGGTTATGTACAGGAGGGGGTATTACTGAAAGTGCAATACACATGCACTGGGGCCTGTGCCCCGGATCTTTTACCACCTTAGCAACGCCACTGCATACTTCCCAGAATTCCCTAGTGGAGCATCTAAAAGTCTCCACACACCTATAAGGCAAGCTCTCCATAAGGAGAACTCTTACCTTCTGACCCATGTCAACATAAAGCAGACATTTAGAAAATGTTTGATATCAAGTTATTTTGGTGTGTCAGGAAGCTGCAAAATGGCCAAGTCGTTTAGACCTTTGAGACTTTTACGAGATTTATCATGCTGCAGTCACACGTCAGGTTTGCATTGTCTTTAGAAACGCAATGCAAATGTAAGTGGATGGGGCTTGGCCTAATCATGTGATCCGTAACGAGTACCCATTGTGCATGTCAGCAATAGAACCACGTGTGTGTTTCGATCAAACCCCGCCCACTTGGTTTCGCATTGTGTTTCTAATTCAACGCAAAAGCAATGTGTGAATTCAATGTAAAACTAACTAACAAAACTAGAAACACATTTTCAGAATTTAGATAAATGTCCCTCATTGTGCAAAAAACACATATGCTTTTCTAGGATGCATTTTGTGGATGCGTTTAGAATGCGTTTCCAAACTGCAATGAAAATTCAATGTGTAAATGCAGCCAAAAGCAACCGTACGAAAAGAAAACACCAGTGTGAATCCAGCCCTAAACTTCAGCCCTCAGCAAGTGATATAAGGAAATCCCATAGAGAGAACATCTCTGGAGATGTCAGATACTCTGCCACTTATTTTATCTGAAACAATGCAGAAATGTTCTCGCCAGTAACTGTACTGATTGCAGTTCTACCTCAGTGAGATCCTGGCAGGAAAGGGTTGCAGACAAAGTATACACCCAGATGGACTTCCCCAATGGGCGGACTGAAGCTGGGAGTGCTCAGGTGCTGTGTGGCGTACTGTGTCATTCAGGAAGCCTGGCCAGCAATACATGTATAAAAATAAGCCATGTTCATGAGAGGATTGTAATGTAACCATGTCTGGTTGGCTTAAGTGGATTGTCCTGTTTGTCATCTGCATAGCGGGCTATGTTACAGGTAAGTTATACATTATATATAATTGTAGTAGAGCACAGCATAACAAATAAGGAATGTAACAGACATTGTTGAGCTGGTTTGTATCAATATGGTGAATATATGACTAATTATTATAACAAACTTAGCTTACTACATTAAACAAGCAGATAGGGAACAAGAGTCACTGAATGGGGGAGCAAAATATATTGTCCTCTCTCTACAGGTGTCCGTGTGAATACCAGGCGTCACACATGAGTCATACAGCTCTGAACTTTCAGAAACTATTACGTAGCTAAGACTCCCACGTAAAAGATATGAAAGCTAAGAGAAGTTTCCATGTGACTGGAGTAGTAGCTAACACTGTCACTCTGATATGTCAGTATGTAACATAAGATGTAAAAGCTATACGCCTTCACTTTTCAAGAGTTCTCCTAAAGGAAATCTACCACCAGGAGGAATGATTGTAAACCAAGCACACTTGCATGCAGTCAGCGGGGATCTGGGTCTGTTAATGGAATGTGGAGCCTCTCAGGCTTAGTTGCATAATTTTGGAACCCTTTTTTGTAAAAACAAGGGCAAAAGAAGCTAAAAGAAGAGCTGATCCTGCTAGATGGGCACACACCTGTATGTAATTGGGCTTGGTTTACAACCCTTCATCCTGGCGGTAGGTGTCCATTAAACAATTTAATATTCAGCAGCTGAGTAGGAAACCTACAGCATACATAGATATGTTTTATTTTGTGGCCACTCAATGGTCGGGTTTAATGTTTACGTTCAGCCTCCTGACATGGACTTTTTTTCAGGATTGGTGGGCGAACAACTAATCCGGCAAATTGATACCCTTAGCAACTAACTATGATTGGCCAGGGGGAAGCCTCCATATGGCAAGGGGAAACAGCGGTGTGAGAACTGTGTACCCTGGGTCGTAAGTCCTTCATACCATGTGTATAAGGGATTTGGATTCTGGGATATCTCCTTAAAGGAAACCTACTACTTGGAAATGGTCATTCTGACCCACACTAACTTGCACTTAAGTGGCGCTAAGCTGGTGCAGACACATATTTTGGTTAAACATATAATGAAATGGATGGATTATAACTTTAGATTCTTATCTTTGCTAATAACCCAATCGGCACTTCTCTCTACGTCACAGCATAATAGGGGAGGCATGCAGAGTGCCGTCCCCGCCTCCCCACACTCTCCCTTCTTCGCTCCTGGAGCCCTCAGGAGCATTAGGGTATGTGCATCGCCGGCTCACATGGTGGCTGCGCCTACTATCGCCGAAGTCTCGTGCTATCGCGAGACTTCAGCGAGGAGACTGCCAAAGTCTCGCGATAGCACAAGACTTAAGCGATACTACGCACAGCCACCGGCGAGACTTCGGCGGTCTCCTCGCAAACACAGCCCCCATGTGAGCCGGCTTTGTGCATGGTCTAATGCTCCTGAGGGCACTCTGCATGCCTCCCCTGTTATGCTAATGCCCAAGCGCTATGTGACGTAGAGAGAAGCGCCAAGTGGGTTATTAGCAAAGATAAGAATCTATAGTTACAATCCATCCATTTCGTTATATGTTTAACCAAAATATGTGCTTGGACCAGCTTAGCTCCACTTATGTGCAAGTTAGTGTGGGTCAGAATGACTATTTCCAAGTTGTACATTTCCTTTAAGAAAATGATAGAGAATGGGTAAAAAAGTTTTGTAGTTTTACATAAACCAATTAAAATATTGGTGTATATGAAAAAGGTTTACTGGCGTAATGTACTTTGGGAGAAATGTGAGTGACGGTTAGAAGTCTGTACACCAGAAAAGAAAATCTACTCCAGCAATGAGCTAATGAAGATTTGTATGATAATTTATGCCAGACCATGTAAGGGCACATCTTTCACTGTAGGCATTGCTCATTCATAAAAAAAAATCCTGAGCATTGCATAAAAAAACTGTTTATTTTAATACAGAGTTTGGACAGAAAGTCATTACTAATCATGTGACTCTTGCTATGGCTTGATACAGATAGACGCAATGCTGTGACACCATAATTTTTGGAGAAGACATGCAGACGGCTATGTTTGGTGTTGGCATGAGGCTATGTTTTACTTTTTTATATTCTATGGAGCATTATAGTTTGAGGCTGCACTGCCATTTTTCTGTGTATGATTCACAAAGGTTTAAAAAAATAATTAATATGCATCCCCTATCCCTGCTATTTACTTCTATCCCTGCATCTCTAGACACACAGCAAATGGCACGAAAATGCGTTAAGCATGTCTTGAGCAGCTCAGCAGCACAGTGGCAAAAAAGTTGCTTAGCAAACATTTACAATTTTTCAAAGGACAATAGAAAATTAAGACAGTGGAGAAAAGAGCCAGAACAGGTGACTAAATATCACATGAGAGTAGATATGCCATTCAGCCTTAAAAAAAAGTTTTTGGAGCTCTTTTGATCTACACTCACCGGCCACTTTATTAGGTACACCATGCTAGTAACGGGTTGGACCCCCTTTTGCCTTCAGAACTGCCTCAATTCTTCGTGGCATAGATTCAACAAGGTGCTGGAAGCATTCCTCAGAGATTTTGGTCCATATTGACATGATGGCATCACACAGTTGCCGCAGATTTGTCAGCTGCACATCCATGATGCGAATCTCCCGTTCCACCATATCCCAAAGATGCTCTATTGGATTGAGATCTGGTGACTGTGGAGGCCATTTGAGTACAGTGAACTCATTGTCATGTTCAAGAAACCAGTCTGAGATGATTCCAGCTTTATGAATGGCGCATTTACCGCTTGAAGTAGCCACAGATGTTGGGTAACATTGTGGTCATAAAGGGATGGACATGGTCAGCAACAATACTCAGGTAGGCTGTGGTGTTGCAACGACGCTCAATTGGTACCAAGGGGCCCAAAGAGTGCCAAGAAAATATTCCCACACCATGACACCACCACCCCAGCCTGAACCGTTGATACAAGGCAGGATGGATCCATGCTTTCATGTTGTTGATTGCGCCAAATTCTGACCCTCCATCCCAATGTTGCAGCAGAAATCGAGACTCATCAGACCAGGCAACGTTTTTCCAATCTTCTTCTGTCCAATTTCGATGAGCTTGTGCAAATTGTAGCCTCAGTTTCATTTTCTTAGCTGAAAGGAGAGGCACCCGGTGTGGTCTTCTGCTGCTGTATCTGCCTCAAAGTTCGACGTACTGTGCGTTCAGAGATGCTCTTCTGCCTACCTTGGTTGTAACGGGTGGCGATTTGAGTCACTGTTGCCTTTCCATCAGCTCGAACCAGTCTGCCCATTCTCCTCTGACCTCTGGCATCAACAAGGCATTTCTGCATACACAGAACTGCCGCTCACTGGATGTTTTTTCTTTTTCGGACCATTCTTAATTTCTCTAATCAGCCAATCACTGGCGGCAACTCAGTGCATTAGGCATGTAGACATGTCAAGACAATCTCCTGCAGTTCAAACCGAGCATCAGTATGGGGAAGAAGGCTGATTTGAGCGTGGCCATGGTTGTTGGTGCCAGAAGGCTGGTCTGAGTATTTCAGAAACTGCTGATCTACTGGGATTTTCATGCACAACCATCTCTAGGGTTTACAGAGAATGGTCCGAAAAAGAAAAACATCTCGTGACGGCAGTTCTGTGTATGCAGAAATGCCTTGTTGAGCCAGAGGTCAAGGAGAATGGGCACTGGTTCGAGCTGATGAAGGCAACAGTGACTCAATCGCCACCCGTTACAACACAAGGTAGGCAGAAGCAGTCTCTGAACGCACAGTACGTCGAACTTTGAGGCAGATACAGCAGCAGAAGACCCACACCGGGTGCCTCTCCTTTCAGCTAAGAAAATGAAACTGAGGCTACAATTTGCACAGCTCATCGAAATTGGACGAAGAAGATTGGAAAAACGTTGCCTGGTCTGATGAGTCTCGATTTCTGCTGCGACATGCGGATGGTAGGGTCCGAATTTGGCGTCAACAACATGAAAGCATGGATCCATCCTTCCTTGTATCAACGGTTCAGGCTGGGGTGGTGGTGTCATGGTGTGGGGAATATTTTCTTGGCACTCTTTGGGCCCCTTGGTACCAATTGAGCGTCGTTGCAACACCACACCTACCTGAGTATGTTGCTGACCATGTTCCCATCCCTTTAAACCACAATTGTACCCAACATCTTATGGCTACTTTCAGCAGGTAATGCGCCATGTCATAAAGCTGGAATCATCTCAGACTGGTTTCTTGAACATGACAATGAGTTCACTGTACTCAAATGGCCTCCACATGTCACCAGATCTCAATCCAATAGAGCATCTTTGGGATGTGGTGGAACGGAGATTCGCATCATGATGTCAGTCGACAAATCTGCGGCAACTGTGTGATGCCATCATGTAATATGGACCAAAATCTCTGAGAATGCTTCCAGCACCTTGTTGAATCAATGCCACGAAGAATTGAGGAAGTTCTGAAGGCAAAGGGGGTCCAACCCTTACTAGCATGGTGTACCTAATAAAGTGGCCGGTGAGTGTAGATCAAACTTAAAACATTGTGGAATCACATATTAGACATGCATAATAAGATATGATATCAGTCTTTTTCTATACTACATGCTACCAACTAATTATAACACTTGGTAGAAGTGGTATACTGCCTTAAAGAAATCTATCATCAAAATCCATCAGATAAACCAGGGTCACTTAGTCATAGATCCAGTCACCGTGACTGTGGTAATATTCTTATAATTGGTATCCATGGCTTCCTAACTCCTAAATTCAACCATTTTAAAATTATGATAAGGAGGATGCTAAGGAGCCTGAAGGTCTTCTGGGGCGGCGTTACCATAGCTCCTCCATGCTGCAGATTCACAGGATGTAACAGTGTGCAAGGAGCACTTCCCCCCTCCTACTGTGTGCTGAAACTTCATCTGCTGCAGTGAGATTACATCAAGCAACAAGTAATGGGAAATGCTGACAGTTCAGGAGGGGGAGGCTGAGGCAGATCTAACAGCTTGTGAAGTTTGCATAAGTTTGCAAGTTGATCTTAGAAGAAAGGAGTCCTTGGATAAATATAAGTCTGGATCTATGAGTAAGTGCCCCTGGTTTATCATGTTTCATTTTTATGGGAGATTTCCTTTAGAGGAGTAAATGCAGAGCATGAGGACAATGCCAGTTTGTACCTCTTTGAGAGTGTTTGTTATAAAGCACCTATCCGCACTACCCCTTTTTTTAAAACAATTTGTCCATGTGTTGTTATTGATGAACTTACATTTTTTCAATCGCCAATTCAAATTATATCTAAATTTCATGAAGATAAAACAAAAGTGATGATATTTCAACCTCAGCATAGTATATAACATTGTATTATACATATGATACAATTTATGTATAGTAGTTGGGGCAGATTTATCGAACTTATCATACACCCAGTTTGTGCATGCCAGGAATTGCACTATTTTCCCCCTTATGCCACTTTCACACCAAGTGGGCATGAAGAAGACCAGGAACTGCTGCAGGCTATAGCACAATTCTATGCTAGACAGGACCTGGGGCAGCAGTGTTCACATCACACAATAGTGTTTTATAAATCTCCCTTTAGTGTTTTAATATGGAGAAATTAATGCAGAGAAAAGACTCCTGAATGAGTCTACACAACTGTTGCAAATACCGTAAATGCTTTGTGGCAGTAGTGCAAGTAATGCTATGGCCAACCTTGCACAACCAACTTTGCTAGGTGAGTGGTAAAGTTGCAATTTAGATGCAAATATAGAAAATTTTAGATAATGACCCCCATGAACTTACTTTTTATGCCGATCAAAGCTAAGATTTGATTAATTTTGTCTTTTTTTGAAAATAATCTTTTACCATTTCTTCCAACTCCAGCCCTTTTCACCAGACCAATTGTTACAACATGTTGGAATTATTTGTAGTGTGCATTTTGCCAGAGCTGTTAGCTTTTTTTGTAAGCCATTAAGGCTCTCTATTGGTGGTGGTGCCAAGTTACCCTGCTCCCCCCCAGAGCCACCCATCTTACAGCAGAGACCCTATTATCACATTGGGTAACAATCTGGCAGCAATGATGATTTTTGAAACATTGGAGGGCTACAGAAAAAATTCGGTGTCAAAAATCAATAGAGTGGTACCTGTAAAAGATTGCAGAGTCGTAGCTGGTGAAATGGTAAAAGATGTTTTTAAGTAGCTTAAGGAGAGGAAACTGGCTTTTTGGCTCGGATCTAGCATATACTCTATGTATTAATTTTTCTGGAGGGCTACCTACCCGGGTCTCTGTTTTAAGCAATTTTTGGCCGAGGCCCACATACAGGCCATCAATCTATTTAATTTTTTGGAGGACCACCTACCGGCTCCTCTGGTGTGAAAACTTTTGGACTGCCACATAACAGGCACTATCAAATTAAATTGTTTTTCTAGCAGCCTCCACATGTCGTTCTTTTAGCTGGACTCCCACACGTTGGTCTCCATTGCTACCTCCACACGTCATCGCCAGCTGCCTCCAAAAGTCAGCCCTATAGCCGCATTCCATAACATGGTCTCCTTATCGAAACTGTGTCAGGCAGAAATTTTGGGTTGTGTTCATGGCTTCCACATCAAAACTTGTTAACTTTGTCACCCCCGGCTGTGTAATTCCACAAAATATACTGGCAAACTTTTATCATTTACCAATATTATTCAGCGCTTTCTTGCGCATCTGTTTACATTTCACCTCACCGCCATATCCCAAACTTTATAAGAGACGCTACTAACTTGATCTTATACAAAAGGGTTCTTAGAAGTTGATGTTTGGGGATAGTCGCCTAGCGACAGGGGCTTGGATTGGCGAAAGCTCGCCTGGCAAGGGAGCACCAGCTCCAATCCAAGATCCAAACTAACATAGTTAACTGCCAGCACCTTTAATTACACTACTAGTTCACTGCTCCATACCATGGCCCCTTATCAAACGACCTGTGTCAGGCAGAATTTTCATTTGCTTCACCAGCTACATAGTTGGATGGCCCATCTGTCGCCCGCCATGCTGGAGACCTGAAGTTGCAATCATAGAAGGCAATATGAATCCCCCATTCATACTGTCGCTCTAATCAGGAAGTAGTCTCCAGGCTGCCTCCACATGTCGCCCCTTATCAAGCGAGCTGTGTCAGGCTAATTTTCTGGTTTGCTTTGTGTTTCACCAGAACGTTTGGAACTTGGTCACTATGTCGCCACCATGCTGTGTTATCGACTAAATATACAGTAAACCTTTTGTTCACATAGGAAATTTCATTTCACCTCCTTTGGTGAAAATGAGTTCCATTAGGGTATGTCGCCATGACACTCTCAGCCTGCCACTGCTGCCGCTGCTCTGCATTTGACCGTCCTTATTAGTGTCAGGGTCAATTTATGGAGTTTTAGATTGCTATCTAGCCTCATTCGGTCACTCTTTCATGGCCATTGCTGTTGCCCATAATTTTGGCCATAATGGTTTGCGAATTTATTAAGCAGCCTCAGAGGCAGCTATGAATGCTGCCCCTGCTGTTCCTGCCATTCCGTGGGGTTTCCATCCTTTTCTGAGGTTCCCAGGTGTTTGGCCAAGCTTCCCTGTGCACGAGCCTCGGTTCCCCTTGAAAAAAATGCTCGAGTCTTCCCCATTGATTCAATGGGGCTCGTTTATTCGAGACGAGCATCGAGCATCGGGAAGGGAGAAAAGGTCGTCTAGACTAACGAGTAAGTAACCGAGCATTATTTTAAGTGGCTCGCTCACTATATTACTGAGTGTTGCCACAATTCGGCCTAGCACAAAACAAAGTGCACAGAAAAAAAAAAAAAAAAAAAATAGGGAACACACTTATAGAGCAGTGCAGGGGGTGGTACCAGATTACGAATACCGTGCACCCGTTTTGATTAATCTGGCACACCCCGCACACATAATGCACATAGTACAGACTGCACTAGTTTTGATAAAGAGGGCCACTGTCTCCCACTTAGGAATCCTATTCAAAGTGTGTTAAGCAATGTCAGCCTCAGTGAGCAGGGGGAGTAGCGGACTTGTATATTGAGCGGCCCGCCTCTATGATGGACAGAGGACACTCAATCGAGATCTTCTAGAAGAATGGGTGGCTCCAAAACCGATGGATAGGAGTATCAGTGGCACATGTATAAAGGGACATCTGAAAGGTCTTGTTTACTTGTGAGGTTTGTGGGGAGGGGGTGGGGGGGGGTTGTCACTAGTGACAGGAAGGTTTATATAAAATAGTAACTGTAAAGTGTTTTGCTGCCACAAATCTTGGGGAGGGGATGCCTTTGTAATTAAAACAACTTTGCCGATATCTTTGCTACCTATATCCAACAGTTTCTTTGACTAAATCCTCAGGATGTTTCCTGCACAGAATAGTGAGTTACAAGATCTCCCCTGGCCCTATCAGTCCTCCATCCAGTCTGCGGTTTTCTACAGAACTTTCTGTTCCCTGCACATAGAACACAAGAGACAGTCAGCTGAGCTTGGTCACTTGTCTGAAAATGGTGGGGGCCCTTTAAAAGTGAAAGGGGTGGGGGCCCCGGGCGCCGCACTCCGGGGGAAAGGGGCCCCCCCCAGTCTTTTAATACAGCCCTGCAGAGAGGTAATCCAGGACATGGGCTAACAAGTGTTGCTTCCATGTGTCAAAGCCACTACTGGACCAATCGACACCATGCTGCACACCTCCCTCCCCCCAAATTGTCATAAGCAGGATTAAAACCCTGAGTGCTCCACACAGCACAGGAAGAGAATCATGTAACTGATTTACTTATGATTTCTTCCTTCATTAAATGCTCCCTGCTCCTCCATGTGATGCAAGCTGCCAGGGCTGGTCACATATGCATCCTGTATGTGAACTAGCCGTGTTCAGGGGATGTACTTTTGGGAAGCTAAAATTAGATTTAATGGTAAATTACTTGAGAGAGAAAACAGGGCATCATTTTGTTTGTTTTGGGGGGAGCTGTGGGCAGCTAACTAGCTCAGCTGAGGCATAGACAGACAGACATTAGTCTCCTTCACTTCCCTCTGGTGAGAGGAGATTTGGGGTCAGACACTTTCGGGAAAAAAAATGCTTTAGAACTTGGAAAGAAAGGACTAGGCAGCACAAAGTAGGCATTTGTTCCGTTTTTTTTTTTAAAGGGGTAAAGTGGGAAATCACATATCAAATTTTCTGTTGAAATGACTAGTCCTGTTTAATTTTTTTTTTTTTTTACTGGACGTGGTATTGATTGACTTGGTATGTCTTTTGACACAATTCAAAGTCATTATAGTTAAAGCTTAATAGGGCAACATAAAAATACGTGCCAAAGGTCATGATAGTAGCTACAACATTCTCAGGTACACAAAACCTTATGTGTGGATATGTTTGTGGCAGATAGCCATCTCGGCTGCTAGGTTGTGACATGCAAGAATAAATGAAAAAACAAAAACTAATATATCACGATATATTAGCATACTGGGTAAAAAGGAACCCCATCACTCCAAAGTTTGCAGAAATTAATTGTTAAATTAATAATAGTCTGTTTGTCCCATTCTCTCAATTGTTATCGTGTCCGATATATCCACCACACATGACAAAAAGAGCGTACTCTGTGAATATTTGTATACAGAAAAAAGATGTGCCATGCAATTGTAAAAATTACACACAAAGTATGACTGCTGATTGGCGGTGTCGCCGGACTAATATACCACCACCATATGCTGTTATCCCACTGTTAATAGTGACCAGTAGTGTTCCAATTCTTAGGTTTAGTGGCCACACAGCAATTGGATTCAGGAATAGAACTACTCTATTTAATGGGCACAGCACTCTATTCCATTAACAGGTGTAATTCACTTAATGGAGGTCCCCCTCTTAGTTAGCCCCCTTATTGTCCATTATACAATACCTCCTTATTTCCCCGTCTTATTACAATCCCTTTTTGTCTCCCGTCTAGTTAGCCCCCCTTATTGTCTCCTTCTTATACATTCCCCTTCTAGTTAGCCCCCCTTATTGTCTCACTTCTTATACAATCCCCTTTTTGTCCCCCTTCTTAGTGAAATTATCCTTACAATTAAAACACAAAACAAAACTTAGTACTTACTTGTTCCGGATCTCTCCCGACGCTAGTCCGGATGTCTTCTTCTCCTAGCTCAGCACCAGTGCAGCCATTAGTCCACTGCAAGCGACGGCGCCTTGGTTGCCTCAATCACTGGACTGGTCACTAGCGGTTTCTGTTGACTAGACAGTGCTGGGGCCTCCTGGCCAGTGACGAGTGAGGAGTATACTGATCTCGTCTTACATCCGCCATGCACTGCACATGGGAACCACATGTCACAGGGAGAGGAGGGCCCACGAGGTCTGAGGTAGAGGTCATATCAACACTAGCAACTCTGCGCTGTGGACCCCTACCCTCCGTGCGGCCCAGTCAAGGTGCCCCGACCTTTTTATCTAATGTACACTCCAACATCTGTGCGAAAGATACATATAGAATGCATCTTAGAATGGTACAGAGAAGGAGCAATGGCCAGCCTGCAAGCTATAAGCTATGAAAGAAAAGAAAGAAAAGAAAAAAAAACTACAGTTCGTGGTGTCTTTTTTGATGAGGGTTATAGTGAGCATGAGCACTGGATGATTGCAAATTGAAAAAATTGAGACATGATTTTCAATAACATTGTATCTTGGAAGCCATTTCTGTAGTTATCTACTACACTGTAAGTAAACCCTATACCTGTATATATCATCAATTTCTGGTGTACTACTGATGACACATTTTCACAAACACTTACACGAGAGATCATTAATTTTCCCTTTACATATTCCATGAGAGCTTTCGCGAACGGATAGGGTAGTGGGGAGTGATTCCACATCCCTTTCCAAATCTAGACTAAATCTATACAGAAAACCTGGTCATATCACACTAACCCCTTTGATTTAAGAGAACGAAAGCTACCTCAAGTTTGGTATGGGTGTGGGTAGAGAAATGGAGGGTGTCGATTTTAAAAAAAGGGGGTGTTGCATAATTGTAACCATTTTCTGTAAAGAGTTTTTATAACAATCACTTGAAATTCAAAAAGTAACTCACGGGGAGCTGTACAGTTCACGTTCATATATGAAAATCACTGCACTCAGTGACGTCACAAGTCAGAGGGCAGGGAGGAAAATCCATAAAGTATCAATTATTGGGTATGCACATGGCCTATTGTCAGTATTGAACAACCATTTTGAACTGGAGAAGCAAAGTTTCTTCTGCCAGCTCCCGTCCAGATAAGTCTTCTGCCCCTCAGTAGTTAAGGTTTTATTTTAATTTCTTTTATTTGACAATTGTTCTGTCTGAGTGTTTTGTGTATTATTTGTAACACTTTTTATCTGGCACATTGTATTTAATTGTTATTCATAGCCCTATTTGTAGCCTTAAGGGCTTACGGTTTCTGAAAGAGACTAGTGTTAACGATAGTAACCCCTTCAGTCCTCCACACATGACTTCTCACATGCGCTAAACACACTAATAGTTGTGTTGGTTGGTTCTTGACTCAGTGGTTCCACTAGAGTCCTCCTACATGCCCCATATGGTGGCCAACTGGTTACCTGCAGGGGCAGTGGGTGGCAGATGCAATACACACAAAATTACACATTGCACCTAGTTCCCTATTCTTTTAGCTTACATTACATTCATGTCTTGGATCTCTACACACCTTATCATGGGAGAATATTGGCCCCAGACAGTCTTCCTATCCAGATTTATTATGACACAGATTTTTGGAAAATGTGTTGTCACAAGTTTTTTTTTTTTTTCCTGCTGACCCCGAATAAGTGAACCTGCAGTGTTTACCCCAAGTGTTCTTGTTGCTAGTCTTGGACCCAAACTGTTTGTGTAGAGCCGATTTTCAGGGTTTCCTTGTGACATTGGGTTTTTGTTTCCTCCTCCCCCTTTTAACCCTGGCCCCTCCTCTTCTGACCCTAATTCCTCGGGGTGTGGGACACACATATCCTTTCGTTAAACATATCTTCATAGGGGTAACCCATGACAAACCCTTAATATGACGTTTAAACGCAAAGGTACTTGCTTCCAAGAGACACATTTTCATTCGACAATAAGAACAAATTACTATCCTATTTTATTCATAGTATGACCCAGAGGGGAAATCTCAGGATTCTCTATATTTCTATAAAATGCACTATTCTACACATCCTGACAAATGTGGGTGATACACGCATCAAGGATGGTCCTTTGACGGTGACCCCCCCCACCCTTATCTCACCATGTCACAAGGTATTTATAGCAGGACCAATATATGTCAGCCATATAGTTTGTTGTGCCTTGTACTTACCAAATTCTGCCTTGTATTCGCCATTGTATATTATATATCTATATTGTATAGTGTTAATCACAATAGATTGGTATATTTCGCAGCTGATAGTTGTACTATACATTATACCGCCACAGTATTGGCTATTGTTCTAAACAATCAGATTTAACCACATAAAATTTCCTAGATATTTTATAATTGGTATAATATAGGACAGTGGTGGCGAACTATGGGCACGGGGCCAGAGGTGGCACTCAGAGCCCTTTCTTCGGCCATCCACCAAGATGATCCAGGTATCTTCCTAAAGTTCCCAGACAGCCAGGACTGGTCGTGCACAGAGCTATTTAAAGTGAAAGAGCTACCTGGGAACTATGGATGGGTGGAAAGGGTGGACAGGATCTTGGTTATCATTGGAGCTCCTGCCCAGCCTGACAATTCTCCTTTGTTATGGGACCCTGGAGGGAAGAGCTCCAATGATCATCTAAATTTCTTCTATTTTGCTGTATTGATGTTCTCAGGGTGCTGAAATGAATGAAATAGTGACAATGACATTCTGGTTGGCAATTTGCATAAATAAGTGGGTCTTGTTGTAGTTTGGGCCACTCGGTCTCTTAAAAGGTTCGCCCGCACTGATATAGGGAACATAAGGTAGGTACCATAGTCCCTGCTCACATTGTAGATACTGATGATGAATATGGGTAGCCTAGTCATTTTATCATGTTCACCTTATAAGTTCCACTGGCTTGTTTTTAGCTTCAATGTTGTCCCAGTATTATTCTATTACAAAGTTGTTGTTGGTATACTCTACAATTTTCTATAAATCTTACCTTTTTATTATATTGATTATATTTTTATTATATAGAGGTCATTGCCTCGCATTGTGTGATTTTTTGGTTTGAACTACTCTTTACCTCTGACGACAAAAGAATGACCCGCAGCTAGTTATGTTTTCTTCTGGGTGATACTTAATAAGGCAACATACATTTTGCAAAACATCTATTATGCCCCCAATACATCACAGACAGACTTTCTGATCCGTATGTTGGAGATTTGTGCAAATTTGCCAAGGGCCCTATAATCTCGTGTGCAGATTTCAATATCTGATACTCCACTGCTGATTGTCCTCTGGCAGGTCCACGATTTCTTTCAATAAACAACGGGTTTAAGAGATCCATTTGAGGCCAATGCAGATTATGTGACGTTTGGATTTGAAGAACCCAAAGCAGGGGACTAGTGTTTCTTTGCTCAGGTATACAACTCTTATTGCCGAATTGACTATATCTTTACACATTCTAGGTTTCATTCATGTCCTGCCAGCAGGGATTCCATAGGGACCTTATGTCTTGCCTGAACTTTGAAACCAAGTGTTGCGGTTTTCACTGGAGCATTCAATGACACTTCACCCAAGAGTCTATTTCAAACTTGAAGTGATTGATGCAAGCATCCTGTGATACATGGTTATAAGTGAAACTGAAGCTGCCACGAAAAAGAAGAACAAATCGCTCTTGGCTTGCCCCTGGAGCGTCTAGAGGATAATATAAACAAACTCTCCAGCAAGAGACTTTTCGTCAGTCACAAATTGAAATCCACTCTGATAAAGTGGCCAAAAGTGCCGACTGTGCCAAACTTACTATTACTTTGCATGGAGCCACGAAGTACATGCAGCAATGCGCCAAGGCGTTTGAGCTTTGAGAGACAAAAGGCAGGCCACCTCAGATGTTGTACCACAATAAAACATGTTGGGCAAAGCAGGTATATTAAGACAGGCAAGGAGTCTTATGTTCTTGATACGACCTCCTTATAACCTCCCTGTGACTCATTGACATTCCCCCATTTTACTCTGCCGCCACAAAAGTCTTTGATACAAACTGCAAAAAAAAACAGCCCCACCCAAAGGTTATAAGACTGAAGGACAGTTCTTGCCTAGAAACAAGCTTGAGCCTACAAGAGCTGGCTGAACGCAAGTACGCACCTGTGGGCCCAGGAGGATTCTAGCCCCGTTCTTCAACTATGGCAGGAAGAGTATCCCCCATAGGTTATCACATCTAAAGTATACTCAGAGACATCATTTACCCCCAAGACTTATCTCCATGTCTAATGTCATTGTACAACTAAGAGGAGGAGAAGGGACCCTCACTTTTGCGCAAGCTACACATCGATTATTTCCAAAACGTAGAATGAAAAATGTTTGTGAAGGCTTGTGGTACTCCTAGTCCACCAGACCAGGTTGTTTCATAACGGCTAGAGAGCAAACGAAATGTTAGATACTTAAAACCTTTTCCCGAATCAATCATTCTCATAGATCTAAGGATGCAATTTTTTGCTCACTGTCCCTAAAGGCAGAGAAGGTTTCGACCAGAGGATTGGGAAATTCTTGGAGGCGACCCCTTGGGACCGTCTGTATGCCTCGAAAACATCAAAATCTCTATCAATACCAGCTACAATCGCAATTTGTGTGAAAAATTTGGATCCCTCTTGGGTGCGTGGGTCGTTACTATACAAAAACTGCACGCAACAGGGATGTTCCTTCTGTTCTTCAGTTGTATATGTACTAGTAAATGGAGACACCTGTTAGCAGAGTTTCGAGCTAATATCGAATCAAGGGTGCTGAGAACGGCGGAGTTCCGCCAGTACAAATACTCCTGCAGTTTGACGTGATCTGCTTTCTTCTATATATTCGTCACCTCATCCATGATACTCTCTCATTCAACTCAACATTTGGCTATTTCTGTCTAATTATAAAATACAAAAATAAATATCAGACAAGTGGCGTAAAGAGGCTCAACTCTGTGCTGACTTCCCCTTCTCTCAATGGCAAAGAGAACTCGATCAACCTGGGTGTTCATGTCCTGCCGACCCTAAACTACGTACTTCCACTTCCCTAACTAATTTACCCCTTCATCGTAACCAGGATCGATTCTGTGCTGCCGCTAGTCCCATAAATGCGTCTTTCATGCTTAGGACGAAGACAGCTGCATTGAAATACGATTATCTACCCAAACGAATGTTTTTCAGGATTTCCTTAACCAAAAGGCTCTTCTTCCAAGTGCAGAGGACAGTTTAAGCAACTTCTTGTGGTCTGCTTGCTCTCTCCATAGTAGCTGAAGGTGCCCTCGTAGAAAGGAAAACAAGTGTGGGGCCTTGGTCTACCAGACTCAGGGGTTACCTAGGTGGCATTATTTTTTATGCCAGAGTACTTGATTGTTTCACTACAAGTACAAGATGTTGCTGGTTGCGCTGTGGGGCCTCTGAGGGCACATTGCCCATATTTGGTTTTTTGGATTTTGCCTAGATCCTCCAACCCTTTTGGCGAGTTGTGATTGCCCTTATAGCACAATCTCAAACAACTAACTTCGTCTGAGAGAAAATACCACCTGGCGAACCCTACTTTCCTTGCCACGGCTGGGGTGTCCTCCATCTCAAGCCTTTAAATACTCCCTAGCGGGTTCTTATGCTTATTCCGGCTCGCACGAACTTACAAGATTGTGGAATGACCACTCCCCCCCCCCCAGGTCCCCCTCGATATTAATTATACAGAGGAAATCCCTTCACCTTAACGTTGAATGAAGAACTCTGTTAGTACCAGAGAGCAGACTTGAGGGCAATTCCCGAAACTTCGCCTTTCCATTGCATCACAAGGTTGGAGATTTGTCGCCTAGATATAGTCAGTAGCAGTGTCCAGGAACCCCTCCTCCTGTCCTCCCTTTCTCCCGTACAATGTTTTTTTAACTATTACAGGTTCATGTGTTTCCTGTGAAAACTATGTTTTACCTCTCTTTAGCTTTCGCAAGTCCCACCAGAGTATACTATTACAGATAGCGTAATATATACGTTTATAGTGGAACAGGCTATCATTGCTTGAAGTCTTTTGCCATGCCCACCCTTTACTAGAATAAGATGTGAGCTGTCCATTGTTACTTGCACTTTTTAATATGAGTATGTTACCACTTCTGATAATATACTTTTGTAAGAGACCTCTGTCACGTTAATCTCGTAATAGTATGGTAATTTTACGAATGTTCGTGTATATTTTGGTTCCAACCTTAGTATTTGTTTAATAAAGTTTTGAATTGATCAAAAGAAAGTAGTGTTCAAAATGCGTACTGCGACCGTGAAAAAGTAACAACTCATCATGCAAAAAATCAGCCCCAAACAAGTTTTTTGTAACCAGAATCAAAAAGGTTGTCCTACTGAAAAGATGTGGGATGGAAAACTAATATAGAGAAAATTGTTTTAATTTCAGTTAAAATTGTAAAAAATAACAAAAAAAA
This sequence comes from Engystomops pustulosus, assembly GCA_019512145.1. NCBI lineage: Eukaryota > Metazoa > Chordata > Amphibia > Anura > Leptodactylidae > Engystomops > Engystomops pustulosus. The sequence goes on along the minus strand of CM033644.1, from coordinate 85,939,809 downwards.
TCTATACAAATCAGGTATCAGTATACATAGAGATCCAATAGCAAAAGACATAATCTTTTTTATGGTAAGGTGAACGCACCAAAAAAAAAAAAAAATACAAAACCAAATGAATTATTTTTCTTTTTCTCTGTACATCAAGAGTTATAAAATCGAATCAATAAGCGAAAGAACACCTAAACTGAAGTATTTTTAAAATGCACTTAATTGTAGAAAATAAGCCCTTCTATGTTAAAATGCACAAAAAAATAACAAGACAGAAGATTGTATAGATTGGCCCCCCTCAGAATATTCAGGAACATTATAAGTATTCAAAACCACCAATTAGTGTTTCAAGAGGTAAATAAATGTGAGTGAAATTAACAGAAATTTAATTCTTATTAACAATATATTTATTTAACATAAAATTGTTCAACCTACACAGTGGGTTAAAAAGGAATATGCAACTGAGTATGGCAATACCATTTTTGGTCATTGTACACTTGCGGTACGGGACACAGCGGGGGCATTGGAAGGGAAATAGCGTTGTTTAGTTTTGAGAGAGAATTCTATGGCACTGAAAAGTTTTCAGTTTGTCAGGGATCATTTGGGAGAGCCCATAGTGGTACCAAAGTAAGGCCCCAACAAGAGACACCCCTGGAGACTTATCAAGGGTGCTTTAATGTGTATTGCCGTAAAAGGTATTTGATGCAATCCTAGGAACCCAAAAAGGAAAAAAAAAGGGTGCTAAATTTTCTTGAAACACAGTCTAGTTTCACCCCTAATTCTTATCAGCCCAACAAGGATAAAAAATTGTGGTGAAACCCCCCAAAAATTTGGTAAAAAAACTATATTTCTGCCGATTTGTAAAGTACCAACATGTGTATAGGAAAATTTGTATGGGTGCACTGTAGAGGGAAAGGGAGGTTTCTCCTTTTTGAAGCCAACTTTAAACAGAATTCCGTTAATTTAGGATGATTTGGCAGAGCCCTAGTGGATAATAAACCAGAGGTGGAACCTAAAAAGGGACCCTCAATTTTTGAGCACAACACACCCCTTGGAATTTCAAAGAGATAATAATGTGGGTTATGTATACAAATGGGATAGTGGTTTCCAAATATGAGGTGAATGGAGGCTCAAGATGGAAAATATCCTATTTCTAGGAAAAGTCATTTAGATGCCTTCAACAACAGTCTTCTAATCGCTTGTGGCAAAGCCATATATAGGAGCTGAACACAGTGCAATGCAGAGGAAGTTGCCCATGTGCTATGTGATACACGGTCCTACTTCACGAAGAGGAGGCACACATAAGAAATCCATGCCAACATAACCTAACATGCTTTAGCGAATACAGCTTTAACAAGTTATATTGTGTTTGGGTTGGCAATTATGTGTGTCAGAAAAGTAGAAATTTGAATTTCAAAAAAAGAGGAATTTTTCCAAAATTATTCGCACATACTGTAATCGGTGTTTTGTCTAATAATCAGCGCAAATATCCAACCAGACTTTATTCTACTGAATTTAGTGCTTCTAGCATAAATTGCAACCCTGTGGCATTCACAACACCAGTTTTTGACCAAGCTGAGAAATTTCACATGCTGCCGTTTAGAATACACAAATGAAATCCTGTGTCAAAACATACTAACTCAGTTGAAATTATACCTCATTGGGGAGTTTTGGCTCGTAGAGACTGAGGCAGTAGAGATTTGTTATGGAGCTCAAGACAGTGGACCACCAAAGTTTAGTCAAAACAGATCTCCGCCTGCATTTTTTCAAGTAGCAGGTACAAAATAAAAACAGCCTTTCACATTCAGGCATCAAATAAAACTATATCCTACCTGTCTGGTTGTGTAGTAAACAGAAGATTCCTTAAACCTCACCTCTAAAAACATAAAGTCACCTGCAAGGACATCGCTTTATTCCTATGAGCCTGCCACCACCAACCAGGGCTGTACAACAAACACAACAAACCTGCCCTGAGCCTAACAGGGGGGGAAGGAACCCTTCCCCATTACCAGACTGCGAATGCCATTCCAAGAATTCAATCCGCCCAGGAGTAGTTAAGTTTTAATCCCTTTAAACGCTCTGCGCCGTGGCATCTCGCGCGCAGAGGTACAGGTAAGTGTATGAAGGAGACAATCACGGGCTGTAGTCTTCTTCACACAATATGGGGGTTGTTTGCATATTTGCAGCCATACCCCCCACCACTACACTAACGCGGGTGGGTGCTGTGTACCGATCGCCCAAAGCTATTAACACCGCCGCGATCGGTTGCCCATGGTAGACCTTGGCGGTCTTCGCTTTACCCGCTAGGCTAATGGCTTCTGCAGATTCGTTACACGAGCCAGTTGGTCTTGTATGAAGGAACCTGCAAATGCCATATATGCATACAGAAGTATTGCAGTCATTGGTGAGGAACGAATCTGATCATCTAGAGTTAAGTGTACCGTAGTGCTAAGAATATTGGAAAAAAAAAATGAAAAAAAAAAAAGTTAAAAATAAAAAAATTAACTAAAATATTAAAAATGTCAAATCACCCCCCTTTCCCCCTAGAAACTGGTATAAAACATAATTAACCAGCAAAAAAAAATACGCAACAAACCTCACTTTAGGATCGCCGCGTCCACAAATGCCAGATCTATCAAAGATAAAAGCGTTACGTGCCGGCGGTGACCTCCGAGAGGGGAAATGGCGCCCAATGTCCTGAAGTGCGTCTTTTACATACAAAAACCTCACAACACATTTTAGCATCACATAAAAATTGAATAAAAGTGGATCAAAATGTTACAACAGACCTCAACAAGATAGCAATGAAAATGACGTCTCATTTCGTAAAAAATGACACCTCACACATAGCTCCTTACCCCAAGATGAAAAAGTTATTAGCGTCGAGAAGTGGCAATTTTTTTTTCTTTTTTGTATCACATTCGTTTAATTTTGAAATTAGTAAAACGCAATAAAACCTGTATAAAATTGGTATACACCGTGGTCGTACCGACCATAAGAAGTAAAGCTGAAGGTGTTATTTGGAGTGCCAGTCAAAGTCGTAAACTGAGCCCACAAGAACGTTACGTTTCTTTAAACAAAAATTTCCACTTTGGAATTTTATCAATATTCAGCTTCGCATACATGGTATGGTTAAAGAATAAATAACATCACGTGAAAGTAAAATATGTTGAAGCATAAAATAAGCCCTCACATGGGGGATTGGCAGCTTGTAGACGGAAAAAGAAAACTTGGTTATTGGATTTGTGAAGGTGGAGACGAGGCGAAATTAGCGAAAAAAAAAACCCTGCGTCCTTAAGGGGTTAAACCTCCACTGCTCCACAACGATAAACTGGTTCGACCATACTTCCCTGTTTCTGTGTTTGCAGCGGACAAACACAACCCACCCATATACAGGCATTGTATAATAGTAAACTCAGGCTGGAACATAACGCCCATCTAAGCTTTACGTTAACTAATTAAATAAAGGTCAATTAATTCAAGGTCAATCATGTATAATCAGTCTTTTCAACCTTTGCTTATTAATAAGGAGTCTGCAAGGATTGCTCGTTTCTTATATACAGGTTCAGCTAACCCACAGTCATGACACTCTGAATTTGGAAGTTAAATCAGAGACTGTCCGTGTAACATATTAATCTGGTGGTTGCACTTGAGGATACTCCCCTGGCCTACACATCTGTATTTCCCGTAGGTGGATGGTGAGTGAGAAACTTGGGTAAAACAATCTTTTCGTTATACAGTACTATAGTAAATCTGATGTGGCCTTAGACCATTCACTCTTGGGCTTTTTTTCTATGTTATGCAACTCTCTGGACAGCTCCAGTTTCTGATCTTGGCCTAGTTCTTGATCTTCTATTCTAGTTTCCTGTTTCCCTGACATTTGCTTTTACCCCTTCCTGACTGGACTCTTCCTATTTCAAAAAAAAACCACAGCCTGCCATACTTCCTTGCAAGATTATTGTGCTTCCACCTTTCAGTTCTAGCGCTTCTCCTTTCTCTCCCTGCAATTGACTCTACTAGTTGTTGCAACAACTCCTACCCCGGCTTCTTCCCATCCTTACATGTGCTACCCTGCCTGCTCCTCGTACTGCTAAGTCTTCCTCCCGTGTGTTTGCTCTACTCTGGCTTCACCAACTATGATCCTGGTGCATACCCAAGTACATTGCAACACTTAGACTCCAAACCAGACGCAGATCGTTACACTACATCCTTCAAATCAGTAATATACAACAGTCACTGATGGGCCGCCACCCCCATTTTCGTTGTACAATTACAACTCCCATGATCCCTGTTGCCAGGTTCTCAGTAATGCGTCCCCCTTCCTTTTATATGCTCTCGGCCTTTTTTTCCCAGTGATGATCTACAGTATAGGTGGGTCTTGCCTGTTACTTCATAGTATGATTTGAGAACTGCCACTACACATGACCTGTCAATCGGAGATAAAATCTCACCACATACACTGACCACACTGCAATCAACCGATTAACAGCCAAATTTAGGATCATGCACGCGAATGTGTGCCGCTGAATGGCACAGACAGCACACATCAGGCACAGCTGGAGAGGAGGAGAACGTGAGCACTTCTCCATAGAAAATCTCACGTCACAGCCGTTCTTTAAAGCGCAAGCTAACACGCTCTATCTTTTTTGCCTTCATTTGCTGGCTCATCCCGTACAATGTCCCCGGGCGCATAGACAACTAGGGGAGGAACGGATATGAGGCCATATTGTATACAGACCCATGTGTTCGTTCGTGAATTAGAGCCCTAAGTAAAATCAGCCCAGTTACAGTCGCCGGTGGTTACCAGAAGAGCTGGCAGAGGATCTGATTGCACATGTGACCATCTTCTTTGTCGGTGTCTCTTCCAACGGAAGTAAAATCAATAACTGATTAAAGGGCAAGTGGTCATTTAATTCTCTATTATAGGGGTGTGACGCACAACTATCAAAATCGTGTTGTATGTCCCTCTGCTACGGGGACTGTGTACTTGGCTGGTCGGCCACTGTGGATAGTAAGGCTTAGTAATGTCCATGCATAGCCTCTGCGGTTAATTTTTACAAAATTACTAAATAAAGTTTGTTGCAAATTTAGGTTCCAGGATTATTAAATTACAGATTACAGACAGAGCAGACAGGGAAGGCAACTACCATCCTCATAATCTTCTTAATATTACCTTGAAATTACTTTCGTTCAATCTATACGTGAAGGTCCCGCATTACACATGTATTTGTGTTATCAGAAATGGATCCCCGTGATCAGTCAAGGCAGCGACAGCCATAGGAGGTGGTTAGAGTGCTGGACCAGTCTAGTTGGCATGCTGGAGAAAACACAAATAAAATAAGCTACTGTGAAACGGTACGGACCTAGACCAAGCAGTTCTCTTTGCATCCGGAAAAAAAAATAATCATCGTGACAAGAACACATGTGAAGCCCAGCAAGACTTCATAATTGGAGCAACAATCTTGGTCACCAGCTTGGGGGAAGGTACAATTTTGCACCTCCACCTCTTGCTAAAGCATCACTGTCTAGCTACAGATCACATGTATCATTTTCCTCTTCTATCGAACTCTCTTCGACATAAAGATGGCGGACACCGAGGAGATACTTCCTAGCCTCCATTGGAGAGTTTGGTTGGCGAACCCACCTCGATGTTCCTGACTATAGATGGCAAAAGATGCAATGTGAACCTAAGCCTTATCTGTGTGATTGTATACCTTACAAAGTAACAGAGGGTACCAAGTGTGTGTTGTGGGCCTATTCTTGTGATGATTGTATAGTATGTTGAAATAGTAACTTTTGTATTTTAACTTTCCTTAATTGTGGTATTAAGTAACTACAAATCAACATTCAGAATCTGATGCTATTGTTTGGAAAATTGAAAGGCCCATCTACTTGTTGTTTATCGCCAAAAATCCCTAATTATGCTATTATGTATAATGTTTATCCATCAAAAAAAGTGTTCTTTAAAAAACCAGTTTATTGAGTTGGTCAATCAAGTTTTGGTAACAGTTAATACCCTTCCTAATACACTAAAGTAGCCCCTCCCAGTTGTTGTTATTTTATTGTCAGTCTTCCAGTGATCCTATGGTGCACACTGCTCAGTAGGATATGTAGTTTGGAAAGCAGTGACACACCATTAATAAAGTTTAATTTTAATATGGTATTATAGGCTGTGTGAGCACATACACAGAAAAAAATGATAACCAGAAAAACCCTACCTTATAAACCTTAAAAATGGCCATCACATCTTGACCTTTGTGGCAACATAAGTTAACGCTGTTATATCTCTGCTTTTTTTGTGCGCAAGTGGGTATTCTACCAAGACACAAACCTCATTTTGGCTACTTACAAGTTTTATGACATCCCCAAAAAATGATATTCACAGAAAACAAGTGGTGAGCGCAGGTAATATCCTGGAGGTGACCTTGTGAACATCCATAAACTGAAGCAACTGAACTTGGCCATCATAAACGCCATCATAAAGAGAATATTACAAAGATTTTCAAAGGTAAATACCCCCACCTACCCCGTGGTAAATGTGTAACGGGTGTCTTCAAGGGTTTTTCTAAGATTTATATTTTTGGTCTTACCTTAAGTGGTTGTGGGTCCCTCACACGCTCTCAAATCAATAAGGATAATTGGAATGGTCTGCAACAACACAGTGCAAAAGGACTCCATGCCACATCTGTGGCGTCTCCTTAATTATTTGTTGATAGCAAGGCTGGTTGATGAACCTCACTCAGCTGATATCGATCCAACAATTCAGAAGATAGGTGATCAATAAAATAAAAAGAAACACCTTAAATACACTTTGACATTTACGTTTCACCCCATTAATGAAAGTGTATTATATTTTTTGTGTTTGTTAAACCATATAAACAAGTTATCTATGTCTCAGTACGATTATTTACAGAATAATGGGGGGGGAAGGGGGAAAAACATGTATAGCTTCTTTTGCTTTCTCTTCAGGTGGTAGACACTTGTTTATGGAGCTGTTGAGGGCTTGATTTTTGTGAAAAGCTACACTCGTACCATTCGTATTAGATATGTTTTTATCATTTTGTTTTATATGGTGCAAATAATAATTTTTGAGTTAATTTTGTTTTTAAGGGAATTCATTATGTGGGTACAATAATGATTAGTGTTTTATGTAAGGGTTGTTATGGATGCATCGATAAAATATGTGCAGGTGTGTTGTGATTTTTCCTTTATATTTAATTTCATGTGGGTAAATTGAATGTCGCAATGCAGACACACTAGGGCTTATACTATGGGCACAGGCCGCATTTTTGTCGGTCTCCCAACTTTCGCGGGAGGGATTCGAGCGGGGGCTTGGCGCATTGAGGTCGGATTTTGTGCATCGGTGCTGGTTTTCATGCGACAGAAATCGGGGCGAGGGGAGGGGCGGGCCATCGGACTTCCGACGGATTCGGACAAACCACGGGATCTTTTAAACATTTAAATTGTTGTCACAAGCCAATGCAACTTACAGCACCGGGAAAAGAAGGTGAATGAATATGGCGGGCCTGATCGAGGAAGCAAGAGAGGCAGGACCGCGGCAAGATGTGATTATCGTCAGGGAGGACCGCACTTCGGAGATCGCGCACAGGGAGGATTGAGTAGTAAATCTGCCCAATGGCTGAAACAGTGCCTGTAAGGTCTGTAGGGTAGAATGATTGGGACATTTAGGCCAACAATGAGTGCCACTCGAGAACCCTGCGGGGAGGGGGACCCCAAGCGTAACAATTATAAATGACTGTGGTCAAGCTGACCGCTGTATTTAGCTCACCCCAAAACTGGGCGTTACATAGGGATGTGAGTGTATGGAGCTGCAGCCGCATCGGCACAGAGCACAAATTAACAGTGCTCTGCACTGTACACGTATGATGAGAAGCGGGAGAAGGGGTTAATCATGGTGCCACTGCTAACCTCAGTGGAGTCTGCTAAACACATCTCAATCAGAGGAAAAATAAAAATGTTTCACTCCTAATCTGATCCAATGCTACCTAGTACTTCTCATAGTTAAGACTTGTGTGGTCTGCAAGATGGGAATCATTTTGTTTATGTTATGACTTGGATAGTGACCAAACCATCCAATTTGGACTCCCCCAGTCTTATATGGATCCAGATGTTTAGACAATTATAACGTAGACATATTAAGAAGCCCTCAGTGGTGAAAAATCTCATAAAAAAACAACTTTTTAACCCCTTAAGGGTTTTTCGGCCAATTTTCGCTCTCACAACTTCAAAAATACATAACTTTTCATTTTTTCCGTTGGACCAGACCTGTGTGAGGGCTTATTTTTGTGTCTTGTAATATAACAAATGTACTTTCCCGTAATGTATTTATTTTAACAGCCGTGTTACTGCCGAAGCTGAAAAAAAATTTCCAAATGTGGAAAAAAATTGAAAAAAAACCAAACGTTCTTGGAGGCTCCGTTGGGACGACTTTCACTCTTCGCTACACATAAAACATGCTACTTTATTCTTGGTTCGGTCGCGATCCGGTGATACCAAATTTATATAGGTTTTATTGTGTTTTAATACATTTTCAAATATAACGAATGTGTACAAAAAAGAAAAAAAATTTGTGACATCTTCTGACGCTAATAACTTTTTCATACTTTGGCGCACTGAAATGTGTGAGCATTTTTGCGAATGAAGCGACGTTTTCATTGCTACAATTTTGAGGTCTGGGCGACATTTTGATCATTTTTTATTATTTTTGTTTATGTAAAAAGGGTGGTTGGTAAAAAGTCGCAGTTTCGAGACATTTTGGGGCGCCATTTCCGCCTCTGAGGTCACCGCCGGCCGTACCACGTTTTTATATTTGAATAGATTGGGCATTTGGGACGCGGCGATACCTAGCGAACCGTTAAGAGGTAGGGAGTAATTTTTACTGTATTATGTTTATATCCGCAGCCTTAGGGAGAACGCGGCCCCCCCCCCGCGCCCCCTCAGCGGTGAACGACGAATTTTTATATTTTATTAATTTTTTTATTTATTTTGATAACTTTTTTTTTCACTCATCTTTTAGACCCATCTAGGGTCTCCTACTACCCTAGATGGTAGATCGCTGCTTACATATACGCAATACTGCTGATTGCAATATTATGGCCTTTTTGCAGCACATTTCATTATCAATGAGCCACTGTGGTTAATATAGGGGAACCGAGGGACGCTAGACCGAGGAGCGGAGAGAGACGGCACCGACCGCGGTTATTAGCGGTGGGGGTTGCCTGCCAATATGCAAAAACCACCAACTTTGTTATGAAGAGGACTCAGCCCGTGAGCCCTCTATACATCCCTTCTACTCTGGCCGCTTAGAGCTACGGCGCAGGAGCGTTAATGGGTAATAAAATATGCCGTGCCAATTAACTCACCGGCCACTTATTAGGTACAACCTGTCCACTGCTCGTTAACAAATTTCTAATCAGCCAATACATGGCGGCAACTCAGTGCATTTAGGCATGTAGACATGGTCAAGACATCTCCGCAGTTCAAACCGAGCACAGTATGGGGAGAAGGTGATTCAGTGTTTGAGTGGCATGGTTGTTGGTGCCGAAGGGCTGGTTCTGGAGTAGACTTCCGCACACACACTGAAAGTTATTACGTTCAGCTGCTGTGATGTGCTACCTCGACTACAAACACACACATCACCCACACGTCTACGCGATATGACTATCTATAGACTATGGGTCCTCATCCATTTTATGTGTAATGTTAACGAGCAGCTGGACAGGTGTACCTAATAAAGTGGCCGGTGAGTGTATATACTTATTAGGCAGTTGGTGCATAGAGGCCATGTCCTTGGAATAGGTGTGCCCAATATGGAGAAGGCTCAGCCTGTGAGCTCCCTCCACCTAGCCTTAACAGCAGTGCCTCAGTAGTGGATTATAATATAGGCAGTTTGGGCAGTAGCCCAGGGCCCAAGCCTTCTAAGGTTCTATGGGCCACCCAAACCCCCCACCAAATTTTGTTCATCCAAGGTCCTGAAACCACAGAAGAAAGCAGTCAGAAGAGACGCATCCTTCTTTCTCCAAGAAGCTTGACTATGATGATGAAATAAATTCCAGACATTTAGGGGCTATAATATTCATACAGCCCAGCGCCCCTGCAATGACTTGTACTATTATGTGTAGTAAATATCTCTTGGTATGAAATGACATTAAGAATTATACTGCAGTGACTGTAGTAATTCAGTTTTTGTACAGTCTTAGAATTAGGAGACAGTGAAGAAAGTTTGGGTTGGTTTCAGTCATAGGGTTAATGTACCAAGGGAGATTAATTGAAAAGATCAGCCAGGCTCTCTGCTCAGCTGGGTAGACATCACAAATGCCTCATTACTTTTGGTTTTGTAAGTGGCAGTCCTAGGAAAAATATTTGGGGTCAAAAGCAGAAGCTAATGATCCTGAAGATTCTTGCAGACATGGCATGTCAGTAATAACTAGCCTAGATGTTTTCTTTTCATATTTAATGACAGTGAAATAGGGGAGATTTTTCTTCTTCTCAGCAGCCTTCTGACTTTTTATGATTTTTCAGCTGAAGATTATAAAACAAATCACTGCATTTCAGATGATCTTTATCGCTATATACATTTGTTTGGGAAGGAATAATAAACTTATATTTAATCAACAAGTTGGTTAAATTACTGATTTCCAGTATTATCTCCACTTGTATTACAGAGCATAGCTTTTATTGAAACCATGGGGCACATGTATCATAGTTTTGTCTCTCTGAGGTGAATTTTAGAGACATTTGGCGGCTAGTTTTTGTACCTTATGTATGATCCTGTCTTTTTACTTGTGATACATGTTCAGTTTTTCCTATCCTTGCAGGCGCACATTTTGGCTTCTTTTTGAGACTTTTTGTTGCAAATGTATCGAATCCACATGGACACAAGTCACGTGAGGGAGTTATATACAGGAGTGGACACAAGACACATGAGGGGTTATATACAGGAGTGGACAAAAGCCATGTGAGGGGTTATATACAGGAGTGGACACAAGCCATGTGAGGGGGTTATATACAGGAGTGGACACAAGTCATGTGAGGGGGTTATATACAGGAGTGGATACAAGCCATGTGAGGGGGTGATATACAGGAGTGGACACAAGCCATGTGAGGGGTTATATACAGGAGTGGAAACAAGTCACGTGAGGGGATTATATACAGGAGTGGACACAAGTCACGTGAGGAGGGGGTTATATACAGGAGTGGACACAAGACACGTGAGGGGGTTATATACAGGAGTGGACACAGGTCACGTGAGGGGTTATGTACAGGAGTGGACACAAGTCACGTGAGGGGGTTATATGCAGGAGTGGACACAAGACACATGAGGGGTTATATACAGGAGTGGACACAAGCCATGTGAGGGGGTTATACACAGGAGTGAACACAAGTCACGTGAGGGGGTTATATACAGGAGTGAACACAAGCCATGTGAGGGGGTTATATACAGGAGTGGACACAAGTCACGTGAGGGGGGGAATATACAGGAGTGGACACAAGCCATGTGAGGGGGTTATATACAGGAGTGGACACAAGTCACGTGAGGGGGTTATATACAGGAGTGGATACAAGCCATGTGAGGGGGTGATATACAGGAGTGGACACTACTGTTAATTTGGGATTGAACATGTTTAATTTTTAATGCACTTTGAAACTAATTACAACAGCTCAGGAGAGGAGATTTGCCTTATTTCATTACTTTTAACATTTGAATGTACAACACGCATAGTAAACGTAATGTTAACACATTTTATTAACGCAGCGTTTATATTGCGTTTTGTAAACGCAAATGTTAACAGTAATTAAATGAGGCAAATCACCTCCCCTCAGCTGTTGTAATTAGTTTCAAAATGCATTAAAAACGCAGTTAAACCACTACGTGAGACTGCACCCTTAGAAGTAACCAATTAAAAAAAATTTCAAAAATGTAATTTTGACAAAAGAGGTTAAACAGTTAAAGCATGTGAAATAATTCCAATTTACATGTTAAAATCGGGTCCATGAAAAAAAAAATTTCTTTGCACCTGCACCTGTACTAGTCTGTCAGAGTGGATATGTATTGCTACCCAAAGCATCAATAAAGAAATCATGGTGTTTGGAGTCTGGCTGGACCAGGAATTCATTATTGCTAAAAGTGTTACTCCCTTGCAGAGGGGTGGTTCGTGCTGGACTCGACACTACTAAATGAGAGGTGAGCTGGTATCTTTTCCAAATTGCGCTTCCCTGTTTTACCCTGAAGTAATTGTAGTTATTTGCAAATTTATTCACCTTATTATTACCAAATAAGGCTACATTCACATGTATGGGGGACGTATTTATGGCCGATGTATATACGGCGTATATACGTCCCCCATACACTTCTTTGGGCTCACGGCCCTGTATGAGAGCGCTACGGTACAGCACATGTGCGGCACCGTACCGCTCCATAGCCCATAGAAAGATAAGACATGTCCTTTCTACGTAATATGGTAATACGGCGTCCCTGCTCCTCTCCACAGCCCCGATGTATGCCCACCATACTACGGTACGGCGGGCATACATCGTGTGAATGAAGCCTAAGATGGGGAAGATTAATCAAAAATGACTTAAATTAAGTCAGTTAGACTCTGAAAGGGAACCTGTCAACAGCTTTCATATGCTCATGTAGGGATTGAAGTATCCTTTTAAGAGTTTGCTCTTTTATGTAATAATCTCCCATTTGTAAATATCTGCAAAATGGTATATTACCTAGAACAATGGGAGAGGTTTATCAGAAGTGTCTGATGGCAAATCAGTTGCTTAAGGCAAGCAATCAGAGCTTAGTTTTATTTTCCCTTGGCAGTTTATAACATGAAAGCTTAACTTTGATTGCTTGCCACGAGTAAGTAGAACAGTTGTGCTCTTAGAAAATTCTGATAAAGCTCCCTCAATGTTTTTGGTATCATATTAAAGGTAAAAGTCAGCCTGGTTCTGGGAGCCACAGAACCACAGATATAGGCAGTTAAAGACAAAACTAGTGCAGACTATGGAGCAGATTTATCATGCTGTCTAAAAGTCAGAATATTTCTAGTTGCCCATGGCAACCAATCACAGCTCAGCTTTCATTTTACCAGTGCTCATGAATATTTTAAAGGGGATTGCCATGGGCAACTAGAAATATTCTGACTTTCAGACAGCTTCATTAATCTGCCCCTATGTGCCTGTGTAGTGTGTAGTGTGCCCCTGATTCATGAATTGTGGTGCACGTCCTTCATGAATCTGGCAACCCTGCACTGCTCTAGTAGTGTGCACCTTTTTTAGTGCAAAGTCAGAAAGAAAACGGTCTCAAACACTTTTCAAACACAATTCTGCCTGTATCTGCATGTAGCTCATTGAATGACAAACCTGGCCCAATTTGAAATAGGAGATTGCTACCTTTAACATAATACCAAAAACATAGTTCTAGGACCTAGAATCTAGGTGCTAAAGAGCCAAGAATATGGGTATCTGAAATGAAGCACCCTCTTCAGCTGCTGTCATTAGATGTTCTGGCTGTAGCCCCAAAATATTGAAAGAAAGTATTTCAATCTGTCCTACAATAGATGCACTGGTAGCATTGAAAGATATGTGACCATACAATGATAGAGTTTATAACTCTCACTGGTGGTTTTTGAATGATAATTTCTGTAATTAATCTCATTTTAGCCACAAGTGAAGAGAAGACATAAAACTTGTGTTATACATCAAAGTAGACATCTATATTAAAAGTGACATTAACTGTCCTCAGTATACACATAACACTAATACGGGGAATCAGAGTAGGATAATAGCTACTGTCATAGCCAATTAATATTCCAGCAAACTGTGTTTGGCTTGGACACTTGATGGTTATTCTCCTGGCAATAGCGGAGCACATCTTTCTGTAAGTGTAATTTAGCACAGTCTACACATACCCTGTATGAATGGCAGAGATCTAATATGTGCTGTATACTAATCACAAGACAATGTATGGGGTATGATGCTGAGTCAAAGGGACTCTTGTGAAGATTAGTAGTAGAAGCCAACAGGGAAACTGTTCAATGAAATGTTAGGTGACAATTACACCCAACCTCTACAATGGGTAAGATGTTCCTTGCCAGAATTCACATAATTTATTAACTTTATTCACGCAGCTGAGTAGTCCTGTAAGCTTTTAAAGTGTCTTAAATGAATTTCTTTCAGAATTCAGAGGTACTGTCTGAATTTTACAAAACCATTAAAAAGCCCCCCAAAAAAGATGTGATTTCCATGTGTAAATGTGAGGCTCGATTCACTCATAGTATTTTTAGCAGTGTATTGCATTGCAACTTTTTTTTTCCAGCGGTCTCATATCCATGCCTTTGGGACCACAAAAAACTGAAACTTATGTAAAGTGTGAAAAGATGAAAACCTTGCCATTAAAATAATTTAAAAATGTGTGCTTTCCTACCATATCTACTGGCAGACGTCCTTGACACAGTAGAATTATTTACAGCATTGTAAGCGGTGACCTGTTTAGATACCAGTGCTACCACTGCCCCATCTGGAACCTGTTGATGAAATAAAAATATTCATGAGTCAATGGCTTAATTCCTAATACAATATTGGGTTACTTTCACATCTGAGGTCTGCTCACAGGTCGTTTACAGAAGAGACTACCAGAGCAGCTAACGCAGTCAGGAATAGGACCTGGCCTATAATTTACATCATGGGCAGTCGGCTCATACATGGGTCCATGGAAAACATAGCTGTGTGAGCCCATAGAAATAAATGGGGACATGACTTCATCATTTCAACAGCTAGCACACATCTCATTTTTTTCTAACGGCTCATACATAAGATGCAATTCATGTGCATGAGCTTTTATGTGTTAAAAATCTCCAAAACTTGTGCCCTTCCCTTTCTCAACCTTATAACTTGCATCTCATTTTGACCATAATGTCTTTTATTTTTGCATTGTACCCCTATACTGCCTTTAGTTCTCCTTTTCTTTTTTTAATCTAAAGAGGATACATTACACTACTTGTGAGTTAAAGGCTTGTTGAACCATTTACTATTATACTAGAGTGTGATCTATCCAATAGTTTTTGCCATTTTGGACTGTACAGTATAAAAACTTTTTTTAGACCTAGACTGTACTAGGAATGCGAAGACACAAGAGTAGAAGGCAGGGTGCATCTGCACCTATGTAGACTGTGTTCTGCTCTTGTACCTACCTTTTATGGATTATAAATATTATTAAATTAATAATACAATATAATTTTGTTCTGAGAGTCAATATACAATATGACTTACTGTACACTATTTAAACATGATTTAATATTGGTATTCATTTTACACCTGGATGTATGCTAAACTCTGCATTTTTGTGAAATCTCTGTATTAATGCTCTCTGCATTTTTTTAAATCACTGTAATAACATTTTTCTTTTTTAATAAAGAAAATTAATTATCACTAGGCAACTGCATTTTGCCATTTCCTCTGCAACAGAACACAGGAAAAATGAATAATCAAACAGCAACAGCCATAAGGCAGAGCTATATAGAGAAATGTCAAAATAATAGGCTTCTGAAGCATGTCATTTTGGTGTTATTACTGGGTACGTGATAATACCATCGATTGTAAGCAATAATACATTTAATCTTGCTGAACAACACTGTAGCATTAGGCCTGGCACTAGAGGTTGGCACACAGCAGGAGATAGCTTTTACTTGAAACCATGGTCTCCACAAAGTACTCTATGCTTATATGTGATATACACTGGATGCTGTGTAACTAGGAACAGATCACATAAAATGTGCAGCAAACATTAACTAATGCAGAAAACAAAACACAAAAATATAAAGTTTTCATTTTGTCCCAATAATCCATGAGAATTAACTTGCTATATGCTATTATTTTGAAAAATATCCTTCCACAGAGTTGACAAACTTTTATTACAACATATACAACAATAAAAGCCAAAGCTTGTCACATAAATGTATAATAAGAATAATTCCAAGTATAGGTCTTCTTATGTATTCTCCCACTGAGAATTTTATCTTAGCTATAGAGGTGATAAAATACAAGAAAAGAAACATCTCTTCAGGAGATGCTGCCTGAATGTTAGATAATCATGGGCCCAGGAGTATGAATAGCTGAACTGTTGGGACAGCGTGCCAGCTCAGATGCATAGTAAGATACATATTCAGGGGTAAGGTTATAGCAGTAGATTGTTCTGAAAACTCTTTACTGAACCATGACATTAACATTCCTTTTTTAATATTCTCATCTCTCATCATGATTATTATAACTAATGCACTAACCTTAATTACATTTGTAATGACCATTAAAAACACTGAATGCGATAATTTACATAAAGAAAAGCTGTAAGGACACATGGATACAATAAAACATAAATTAATTCTGCAGTGCTTTTTTTTTTACTATAAATCAAACCATTCTACATAAAACAAAACTAGAAAAACAAATAAGGAATGTTCCTAATAGGCCAGAATAAACAATATTGTAAGGCATTTGATAAATCTGCCTAACATACCACTGCCTAAATTCAAGAAGCTTCTGAAAGGAAACCTACCGTAATGAGTCTGCCATCAGAAGTAGATCTGGTGGTATACTCCTCCTACCTTCCTCTGCCCTCTTCTGTAATTTAATAATCCTGGAACCTAACTTATTAAATACTTTATTTTAGTAATATGTAAATTAACTGCAGAGGCTACTGGGGTGTGTACTATCCTGACCGGGCACTGGGAGCTAAGGCTACTTCACGCCTCAGTAGCATCTGCTGTTAATTTACATATTACAAAAATATTATTACATATTATTAAAAATAAAGTTAAGTAACGTATATACTCGAGTATAAGCCAAACTGGCTTTAACACAAAAAACTTGGAAAACCTATTGACATGAGTATAAGCCAAGGGTGGGAAATGCATTGGTCACAGCCTCCCAGTATATAGCCAGCCCCCTGTGGTATATAGCCTGCCAGCCCCTGTGGATATATAGCCTGCCAACCCCTGTAGTATATGGCCTGCCAGCCCCTGTAGTATACAGCCTGCCAGCTCCTATAGTACACTGCCAGCCAGCTCCTATAGTATACTGCCAGCCAGCTCCTATAGTATACTGCCAGCCAACCCCCAGTAGTATATAGCCTACCAGCCCCTTGTAGTATATCACCTGCCAGCCCCAGTAGTATATAGCCAGCCAGCCTCTTGTAATATATAGCCTGCCAGTCCCTGTAGTATACAGCCAGCCAGCCCCTGTAGTATATGGCCTGCCAGCCCATGTAGTATATAGCCATCCAGCCCCTCTAATATACAGCCTGCCAGCCCCCTGCAATATATAGCCAGCCAGCCCCCTGTAGTATATAGACAGCCAGCCCCTGTAGTATAGAGCCTGCCAGCCACTGTAGTATAGAGCCTGCCAGCCACTGTAGTATAGAGCCTGCCAGCCCCCTGTAGTATAGAGCCAGCCAGCCCCCTGTAGTATTTAGCCTGCCAGCCCCCTGTAGTGTATAGCCTGCCAGCCCCCCGAAGTATATAGCCAGCCATCTCCCTGAATTATATAGCCTACCAGCCTATGGTGATATATAGCCAGTCAGCCCCTGTAGTATATGGCCTGCCAGCCCCTGTAGTATACAGCCTGCCAGCTCCTATAGTATACTGCCAGCCAGCTCCTATAGTATACTGCCAGCCAACCCCCAGTAGTATATAGCCTACCAGCCCCTTGTAGTATATCACCTGCCAGCCACAGTAGTATATAGCCAGCCAGCCTCTGTAATATATAGCCTGCCAGTCCCTGTAGTATACAGCATCCAGCCCCTGTAGATTATGGCCTGCCAGCCCATTTAGTATATAGCCTCATCCAGCCCCTCTAATATACAGCCTTCCACCCCCTGCATATATAGCCAGCCAGCCCCCTGTAGTATATAGACAGCCGCCCCTGTAGTATAGAGCCTGCCAGCCACTGTAGTATAGAGCCTGCCAGCCACTGTAGTTATAGGAGCCTCCGCCCCCGTAGTATAGAGCCAGACCAGCCCCCGGTATAATTTAGCCTGCCAGCCCCCTGTAGTGTATAGCCTGCCAGCCCCCTGAAGTATATAGCCAGCCATCTCCCTGTATTATATAGCCTACCAGCCTATGGTGATATATAGCCAGTCAGCCTCTGTAGTATACAGCCTGCCAGCCCCTGTAGAAAAAAAAATTAACACTACTCGATGGCGCTTGGGTCCTTCTTTTATATAGACTCTAGTATAAGCCGAGTTAGGGTTTTTCAGCACAAATTTTGTGCTGAAAAACTCAGCTTATACTCGAGTATATATGGTAAATCTGTCCCTGTATATATTCACTCTTCTGTAAACATTTTGAACTTCATTGCGCGACTAGACAAACCTGATTTTTATTTTTATAAAAGATAAATTCCATATAAGCACAAGTGGTCACTGCATACTTGTGGCTCTACTATATACTCATACAATAAAGTATTGTGTCTCCTCTGACCTTCAAGCAACAAATGTTAATCCTTATGATTTCCTCTCTGATGGTAATTACTTTCTAATCTGCTTTTCATTTCCAGTTTTTGCCCCATGCTAAGAGACAACACCCTGACATTTAATTTAGCAATGGCACCAGAACATCACCCAGGGCTCTTGTTTTAGAGGCTAGTCGGCTTATCTCCAAAATTATTTGCACATTAATGAACAACGTGAGATTTTATCATGTTCTGGGCTGGCAAAGGCAGCAGAAAACTTTGCCAGCAGCATTTGGGAGAGAGGCAGGGTGATTGGCAGATGGACTGAGGAGGGAAGGTTTTTCTCTATTCTTTTCATCTGCAGTTTACACTTTGCAATTATTCTATAGGAATGTGAATGTTTCAAACCCAAAGTGTCTATGTTGTTATAAAGAAGAAATATTCAGCACTCAATGCTGTGCCACATCCAGTTACATACACTGTTTGGCTTATAGTATGAGCCTCTGCTGTTATTACTCCTGATTATCCACAGTAAAACACATTTTTAATCTGTGAATTGCATAATAAATGTCTTATTGTTTGAGTGCAATGTTTTTCTAATATAACCCTGAATAGTTCTTTACACAGGAGTTTTACTTCTAGCAATGCATGAATACTGTGCAAGCACATTGAGACCTTACAAACTATGCAAAATACAATTTCATGAACATTTAGTCGTAAAAAGTATTAGTTACTTCTACCTTGCAGCTTCTTCCTCTTTCCTATGGATGCATGGTTAAATCACTGAAAGAGTGCTGCCCATACTGTATAAAATACTGTTGATAATGTAGTCCACAATAGGCCTTCTTTAACAAAACTGACATCATTGCCTATAGTGAAAGTTTTATGTTTCTAAAAAGTTGAGATATAATTGGTTGCTATGGGCAACTAAAACAGTTGACTGTCAGTCAGCAACCTGTCACTCACCCAGCTGTATGTATATTAACATACTATGTGGCTAAATCTAGTTAGTAAATATATAGTTATGTAGAGGTGCTGGGATTCAGCACAGGCATGCACAAGTTTTATACCTCTAAGCAAAGGTTCAATAAATTCCATTATAATTGCTTATAACAATTTTTGCATTAATTTCATATTTTAAAAGTCTATAGATATATTTTAGTAGTTAATTTGTTCACATTTCTGTTACTTTAAGTAAAATTTGTGCGAATGTGCTTTTATGTACACCTACATTAAGGGGCCTAATGACATTGGAATTTTCAGTGCGAGTACAAGTTAATTGCACATAATTATGACAACTTCAAACCAGGTAAATATATGATGACAGAGAGGAGAAGACGTTCATGCTTTCAGCGTTCAACTTATCAGTCTCTAAAAGTAGGGCTTTTAATAATCTTCACAAATGGAAGTTGTAACTTTAGTTAACCGTTTCAAATAGTAGATAAGTAACTCCCTGATGGAAATCTAACACGCTACCATAAGTGCATAAAGCAGGTTCCCTTTTCCATGGAATCCATTTTAACTGGCACCCATCTCTATTGAGAAAGACTATAAGACCATAATGATAATGATGTAATATATCTTAAATTGTATCAGAAAGATTGGGTGGCACTGGCAACAAACGCTTGATAATTCATACGTTTTATTTAAAATAAATAAAATCCTTTGACAGGGATTTTTAACTTATACATTGATAACACATCTATAGGACAGCTCATTACTATCATATCAGTGGGGAAACTGAGCCTGTGGCTCTGAAAGCTATATAGAGAATGGAGCCGGAAGAACAGATCTATTCTTTGTTTAGTGGTAAGGTTAGGTACCTGCAGCTTATCTATCGAGGAAGCTAATAAGTCAGGAATATATAAAATGTGGAGAACAAATTCAAATTATTTTTTTTATGAAATTGGAAATGAATCACAAACCTGATAGTGTGCAATAACATTCAATCTCTTCCAGTCGTTCTCTATTTTCGTGGTAATGTCTTCATCTTGTAAGATCATTCGAGCTCCGCTTGCTTGTCTCCATTCTGAAAAATATGTATAATATCTAAAATATCTGTGCCTATAACCTTTAAAAGTACTGCAGTCCAATGGAACATGACGCTGAATACAAAGTCATTTTTCTCTTTAAGGCGAAAGCAGCATTCGTGTCCTTAGACCATGTCATGCAGTTCTACCCCATCACTTGAATAAGACTGAACTGTAACAGTGGAGACAGACCATGACTAATGACACACTGGAATTGTTTTTGGAAAAATATTTCAGTAAGATGTTTAAAATAATTAATTGAATCAATGTTGGGCCCCTGTGTATGGACATCAAGGAGGCATGTAGAGATAACATTCAGAGGCATAATGTACAGTGTTGACAACGCCATGAGTATGGAGTCAGATCTACTTTTAATTAATGGAAGTTTTGCCACTTCCTTTTAAACAGTCAACACTTGCGATTGGTGCTTGGTGTTCAGTAATCAAACCCGGACCCAGCAAGTTTTTTAAAATTTTATCGAGTAGTTCATGAGTAGTTGCCTGACTTTTTTGTTTGTTTCCATAAAAGGAAGCCTATCAGTAACAAAACAGTTGACACTCTCATTTAGAGAATGGGGAAGCTGAGACCTATATAGGATGAGGGCCATGCTGGTTACAAGACTGATAAATTAATATTTCCCTGTACAGTCTTTGAACCATAAGCACACAAGAGGTAGCTCCATCTTGTGCACCGGTCCAGGCTCTATGCACGGGATGCCACTTACCTGTGCAATAAGCTATGGCTCTATCATCCAATGTGGACTCTGCTAGAGCCAGCATTCAGATCACCTCTCCCCATGGTCTTTATTTCACTGATGATTGACTGACTTATATTTACTTTAAATGATTTGCATGATATTAAAGCACCATTATCCTAATAAGATTCCTATGTTCATGTTTTATTATATCAATGACACTAATAACATTTCCATTTATATGTCTATATTATGTGTAGATTACCAATATAATTACTGCCTTTTTATTCTATAACCTAACATTACAAATGGAAACACAAATGACTGTACTATTTTAAAGTGTCAAGGAACAATAAAAAAAAAATGAAATGGTGTGCTGCAGTGAATGCTGTACATTATATTAGAAATGGTAAGATATTCTCGTAGCTCAACTTTCAAGGTTACATAGTATTTCAGACTTGATTAAAAATATATTATTGTAGAAGAACACTTTAAAGACTATTTTTCCATAATGTCTCTCTTTCTAATGAATGATCTCATAAATGGCTTAGGAAACTCTGCTAAAGGTGACCTCCATAAGAGATTCATATTCAACAAGTCTAAGAAAAGGGAAGTGTGGCCTATGCATTGTCATCAGATCGCTGAGCTCCTTTAAGCGGGAACACCGAAGACAGACACTCTTCATCCAATCTGTTTCTGCTCTACCTTGTAGAGAGAGGTAAGTAAAAATCCCATTATCTTTATCTCTCCTTCCAATCAGAAGTGCCGGTGAAGGCAAACTCTGAAGACAGCAGCTGTGAACTCTTTATATTTCATTCGGAAGATAGTGTATCTTTCACTGCATACATGAATTGCTGAATTTCTTTACCTCAAGTATTGCAGGAAGCTCCAATTCAGAGAATATCCTTAATAAAAGCCAAGGACATTGCCAATAACAAGCTTTTTCATTGCTACTTGCTTTGGGAGAATACAATGGGCAGCAGACTTTTATTGTCAGTCATACACAGACAAACTAATTCTGAATAAAATGTGGAATTAGTGAAGTGGTCATGAAAAATTGTATTTTGTAGTTGCAGCAAACGATAGTAGCCTTTTGGTTTAATACAGACTAGATAATCTTTGGTGATAGCTACTCTAGTACATTGTGCTCTAAATGGGGAGTATCTCCAAAAGTCCCATAAAGTATACATGGAGCAGCAGAACATATGCTCCATGAGAATATGGCTCCATTCTTACTATAAGAAATTTACATTGTCATTCTAAGATCATGCCTTTAAATACTTCTGGGGTAACACATTTCTTTTCTTCTTCCATAGATGACAACTCTTTACTTCTGTAGTAACTAGTTAATGTAGCATGGTTAAATGGTCAAATTTGGATAAATATGTAATTTTACACAAATTTACTGTCAACAGATGGTAACCTATATAATTATCAGCACATCCCACTTGTACTGTCTCTAATATCAGCAAGTGATATTCAGTTACCTAGATCCATGTCAGCTGCCTTAGGTCGATGTGAACAAGGTAGGTTCTTAAATATGGTGTCCAGGATTTTCTCCTTTACTTGAGTAATTGTATCACAGTTGAGGATTTTCACTGGAATCATAGGACTGTTCACATTATCAGGATTAACGCAGTTGAGGACCTAAAGAGAAAAATGAAATATAAGGTGAATTAATATATGTGTGTATTACAAGAAGCCAATGAGGTAGAAGGGCACTTCATAAGCTTCTTTCGATTTACCTAACAATCTGTGATTTTACAGAAAATGCTTTATTGGTAACTCTTTATAAATATAGCCCTTCTATATAGCATTGGGCCATATACGTGCAGTTATAGGACCTATACAGCCATGACATGATTTGTGCAATTTCAGCTCTGCCGTCTCATCATACATTATAAAGTTGTCTTCCAATTTATTACCGCATTCATATACAAGAAAAATCTACAGCATACCAAATATCTGCTTAGAACAGAATTCAATTTACAGGAGTTGGTATTTGAAAAGAGCTCCTTAATGGTATACTAGCTTTCAAGAATGATATTAGTGAAGACACCGCGCTTCAAGGAACTTGTCCATTCCAACTACTTTCTGATTTATTTAAATAACAGTTGCAAATGACATGTTAATATTTAAAAGATAGTCTGTTTTCTGGACTGATAGCTCTGGTATTTCTTCCCTCGAGCTTCATGTGTTTTCTCGTTCATTCATTTTCATCATAGGTGGGTATCTATCATCTACAGCAGAACATCCTATTCATCAATTCCGACACAGCCAGCTCTCTGTAATTTGACCTATTCATTTAAAGAACCTGGTGGGATTTCAATTAGTTTCCAAGACTTGTAATGTACTCTGAGCGACACACAGTACAAAAAACTTCTGAATATGATAAAAACATTTCAAGTGTGTGCTGCAGTCAAGACCCAAGGCAGGGGACAGACTTGCCAGTGATCACCTGAGTTCACCTCAACAAACTTTTGTTCACAATTCATTTGACTAAAGTTTTTGCCAGATATTTTAAAACGAGAAAATCAACAAGTATAATTCTGGTAACATTCCAGGACACACATACAGTTATCAAGGGTATTATTTATTTCAAGTGGCACTGTACTAATTTCTAAATCGCACAAGTTCCTTACAAATTGTAATCCTACTTAACTTTAAAGAGATTTGGTTACACAATTAAAAGTCAGAACAAGCCTTATTCCTAAAGTGTTCTTCACTTTGGGTCACAGTATGTTCGGATTACTAACATAAGCTGAGTATTACTTTTCTCATAAGAAAACTTACTTTTCTCCAAACTTCCAAAACAAGACAGCATTTTGGACTTCATGTTAAGTTTAAAATGTTAAAGGTAAGAATTGATAAAATAATCTTTCTTCAGCCATGTGATTAATCGTGGCTATGAAAGTAAAACACTCATAGGTATGGCTTATTGCTTACACACTGGATTACAATATTAGCATTATCAGTACATTATAACATTATGCATATGTTGTTTCTGTATGTAAGTTGGTCTTCCAAAAACCCAAGACAAAAGTTCAAGACAATTGAAACAGTTGGCTTTTACTGCAAACTACAGAACCTTTATAATATAATGTATTTTAATTATCATTTTTTTATTTTTAGTTATTTTTATGTCACTGTAACTATATGGAAAATGCTAATAATTTGCCTCTGACAGTTCTATTATTTCCATTTCTATTTAGGTTCTCGTACACATAAATTGCTGGGAATAAGAGATAGACCATAATTGTTGTGTTAAAATGTTAATGTCCAGTCCAGCTCAAGATATTAAAATGTGAATTTCCAGGCATAGCAAATATACAAACTAAAATAAGGAGAAAGACAAAGCCAGAATAAAATCTAATGGCTAACGAGTTCTTACTGGCTTCCAAATAACAATATAATTCTATATTTTACATCTGTCAATCAATGATGGAATTTGAGTATAAGCCCTTGCTTAGAACTTATGGGAGGTCATTTATCTTTGTTTTTCAATCTGTTTTATCTGTCTTCCTTGAGACATTTCTTGGCGCATTGCAATTTTTATGCCTTTTTTGCAAAATTTTTTGGCGCAAAAAACTCCAGACTAAACCATACTTAAGGTAAACGTAGAAAATGGAAAGAAGTTACTTGCGACATTTGTGCAACATTTTTGCAACATGTGTAGCAAATGTTAAAAAAAAATCCCCCATTTAACTCAAGGAAAAAGTGTGATTGATAAATACCAAAAAAAACAAAAAACCACAGGCAAAAACTATCCAAAAAAAACAGAAATAAGATAAATGACCCCCGTGTAGTTGTCTCAATGAGACAAGCCTTTCCCATATACACTATTCGAACATTTGAGCATTATTTAAAATAATGCTCAAATCTTCTAATAGGGGGTTCTCTTGGCAAAATCAGCAGTGTGGCAACTGGAGGTGATGTAAGAGATAAACCCTTTAAATTTAGAAGTCAGTAACTTCTAAAAGAACATCTCGTAAAGGAAAGTTGTATTACCAGTGTCTTGTAGTCAATCTGTTGCCTGATAAGCTTGTCTTCGCTCAGTGAATAACGGGCTTCTCCTGTGATGGAATCAATTGGACCTTTTTCCATTTGTTGCTTGATGGCGCAGAAAAGAGAAAATAGAGGCTCCCCGGCACATTCCTGAAACAAAGCAGTAATCTAGTTGAGTGTTGAGAATTGTAGTTTTGTAACAGGTAGAATTTGCTTAACTAAAGCTTTGCCAAATTTTTGCCAAGAATTGATTAGAGTCTGAATCTTTATGGACCAACCTGCTTTATTTGTCCTATAAAATGGCATATAACCCCCTCAGATCTTCTCAAACACAGTTTTTTTTAAATTAACTTATTTTGTTTCAGAATTATTTTACAATTTTTTTAATTTTCAGCTTTTACTAAAATGATAATAACAGAATCCTAACAGACATCAGGCAAAAAGACAATAATGGAAACCATCAAAAACACTGAAATCAATGGACATTGTTATTATAATTCTAATATCCATTAGAATTCTGTTATTACCTTGTATACAAGATTTGTATATAAGGTTGACCGGTATATCAGGAAATAAAATGACAAGTCTGATGTACAGACATAAATATCAAGCATGCCACCTATCTTCTGCAGTCCAACACTTTCATTTGGGTCTTCTGTTTGACAAAGGCCAATGCAGCCAATATCTCACGTTGATGAATATATATGAGCCATAAATAAATCTTATCAATTCATGAGTGCCGATTTATGTTCTATTATGTATCAGAAAATATTAAAATTAAGTGCCAGAAATTGCCACATTCATAGTGTATATATGAAATGATTCATAGATAGGAAATAGATACGAGCCAATCAATAGTTACTGCTTCGAGCCATGTGTCTGCACACTTCAATGTTTATGACAGCTGTCTGGAAATATATGCAAAATGGCTGCTATTAGAAGGTTAACCTGTAGTAGGGTAATGAGCCCAGATCTTTCTGGAAATGTGGCCTGGTTATCACTTGGTAATTACAGGGCACTGACACAAATTACATGATGATTATATGTTTACATGGGCACAAAAGCTGTAGAAATGCCCAGTCACAGTGGGACTCAGTAAACTTGTTTAAGATACATTTTCCAGCTTGTGTGAGATCTGGAGTTGTTTGCTGATATCCTTCTTGTAGCTAAAGGTACGGAGAGCCATGGCAGGTGCCAGGGACAAATACCAGACCTCTGATGGTTTGAAGCACAGCAGTGAGGAGTGGGTTGCATGAAATTACTGCACATTCCGCAATGGTTGGATGATGTAAATAAACTGAAGAATGTTAACACGATTCTGGGTAACTTTCATTTACCGAAACATCAACAACTCAGCAAGAAAAGATAGATAGTAAAGTGACATTTTCTTATACACTAGAAGCAGACACTGTATGAAATCCTCTTCCAACTGAATATATAGAAAAACTAGCACAGCAAGGAAAATAGTTAGAATTTTCTTTTTTCATTTCTGAAGGCTGTCAATAACCATCGTCAGCTCTCTATGGTGATTTCTACAAATAAATATACCACAATATGTTCACACCTATTATGTAAGTATTTATATATAGTATTTATATTTATAATATTTAGGTATAAGAGGATCCATTTAGCAAGTTGAATGGATAATATAGTGGTTCTGAATTCTTTCAGTTATGTAGAAGCCAACATGAAGACAGCTTTGTTATTTCCTTGCTACTTTTTGCTTTTGTAGATGTGGATTTGGTAATTATGTTTTGTGTTTTTACATGTATGTATTCTAGGACCAAGGACAACTCATCACGTGGAGGAGACAAACTAGTTGCTAGATATTACTTATAGGATCCACATGTATAATATTAACAAAAGAGAATGTGGACAGTTCTACATCATTTCCACATAAAAAGTCATAACTACACATATAAGCACAAGTTCTTCATTTCTGTCATCGGAGTCGAGACAGGTAGATTCCTTTCATGGACATCTAGGCTTTTGTGAAATAGATTTGATATATAAAGTTCATTGGCAAATATTTATTAATAGGTCTTCAATAAGGACAACTTTAAACTTGACTAAATAAGAGATAGTTGCATCACTATAATTTACAAATTAGTGCTTATTACATACAGTTTTAAGAGTTTTCTTCATGCAATACTCACCTTCAGAAACTTGTACAGAAGGAATGTAAACCAATTGGTCAACATTTTCTCTGCAACTGACTCTGTTCTAAATGAAGAAATATGTGAAATGTTATTTAACAACACAATGGACCTGTTCTAGTATTACAGAGATATTAATATTCCGTAAAACAACAAAGCAATACTTCAATATAGATACGCCCTTACAGAATAATATTATAGAAAAAAAACACAATATACAATATACACATTATGATGCTACTGTTTAAATATCCTAAAACATAAAAACAGAGTAGGACTAGCAATTTATTGTAAAGTAAATTGTACATAGCTGCATATCTTTGTAACACTTTACCATTTTACCTGCACAGTAAGTAAGGCTTTGGTCTTAGCACTAAAGCTGCTATCATACTGACTTTATATGAAGACCTTTAGTGTCCTCTGGGTTTTCTTAAAAGACCATTGTAAGTGAATAATAGATAAATAATGGGTAAATCTGGAAAATGACAAAGCCAGCGTTCAGACTAACTGGGTACAGTAAGTAACTTCTTAAAGCATACACCACTGGAAACACTTGAATGCCAAAATTGTAGAACCTAAATCTCCACTAAGCCTTACAAATAACAGATCTTCGCTCTGCATCATATATCCTAGATCTGTAGAAAATTATTAAATCTTCTAAGGAACCATACAATTCATAGTTCAGTACCAAGGACAGTTCATGGGCCACACCTTACTGAGAGTAAAGTAACACTACTGGATGTTTTTAACAACTACTTTAGTTTTTTTGTTAATATAAGGTAAAGTTTCAGAATTTCATTTAGATTTTAAGAGTTTCTTAGAGAAATGTTTATTCTATATAAACAATGGGGTACATTTACTAAGAACAGTGAAATCTGTGTGCCAGATTCATGAATTCTGGCACCATTTCTTCATGAATTTGGCACTCCCTGCACTGCCCTGACAGAGTGTGCCACTTTTTTTTGGTGCACCTTTAACATGGGGTGTGCGACACAATTCTGTCAGACTTTGCATGTTAAATCTGATGAATGTGCACTGTTACTCCTCCTTCAATGCAGAAATTTGTGTCTCAATAAGAACAGTGCAGCCGCGACACAAAAGGTTCACGTGTGACACCAATGTGGCGCGGACCCTTTTTCAATACCTGTGCAAGCAGTTTGCACCAGAAAGAATATGCAGAGTCTGACAGAAAACTGGTACACAGAGCTTATTAAATTAGCCCTGATATTCTTTAGATTATGGAGTGTGCATACATAACAATTTGTGCTCATTACCTTAGTATTCTGCTTCTCAATTATAAAGAGGAAAGGATATTGGCAATCCCATCCTGTATGAATAGTCTTTAGTGATACAGAATACAATGTTCTCCCAATTCCTGTCTTTTAAGTGCGAGTATCATCAAGTATACATGAAATATTGATAGAGTTTAATACTGTACATTAACAGACTAATATTTTGAATACTGTACAGTAATGTCCATGGCTATATTACAGATCTGTGCTAGACAGATCCATAATACAGTGCTATGTAGCCGTGTGTGAGCCCAAAAACTGGCAATAAAAAGGTACAAATTACAGAGACATTCTACACAGGCAATTGTAGTCAGCCATGTCAGGGAGCATGGCAGGGGCATCATATGGGTGCATCTGCCCAAGCAGATTTGGCACTATTTTCTGGCATACTCTAAGTGATAATTGTTATCTACATACGCTATGAGCTGTCACAGGGTTTATGCTAGAAGAAGATGAAGCATGTATGTGCCTTGTCATAAATAAAGCACAGCCTCTGAAGGTGTAGAGGATATAAAGACAGAAACGCAGAAATTTACCAATAATAATAATAATAATAATAATATTTATATAGCGCCATCAAATCTGTAGCACTTTACAAATCATGGAGGACATATGCAATCATATGTCCGAATGCAATCAATTTTATCTTTAAAGTGGGTGGCCAGATGTTAAAGGGGGTCATGTTTTTTATAATGTATGTATAAGTGTGGGAGGCAGAATATTAGGTAATTTACCAATACACTTCTATTAAAAGTTCTGCGCTGCTTTCTTGATATGTGAAGTGAAGCCTCCAATCTTTTACCTCATCAGCCAGACAATTCTGACCATAAAATGACCACAGATGGAGGATCATGTGATCTCTTACTGCCCATGAAAAATCTCCATTTAGAGATCACATGACTCTCCATCTACGGACATTTTATCGACAGGAATGTCTGGCTGACGAGGTAAAAGACAGGAGCCTTCACTTTACATATCAAGAAAGCGGTGCACAACTATAGATAGATGTATATTGGTAAATTACCTAATATTCTGCCCCCCACACTTACATACACATTACAAAAAACATAAGGTAGGGTGGTCAACCCCTTTAAGACTCAAGGTCTGTGACAGGTGGCTGCACCTCTAGGGTTAGTAAGGAGTGAAGCATATCATGGCATATCATGGAGCCTTTTGGGGTTGTTAGAGAGCGAGGATATTAGATTAGTAAAATAGACCTGTTTATCAAGGTGAAGGGCAGAGTTATAAGTTTTGAGCATAAATTTGAAGTGTAAAAAGTCTGCAGATGTGCGCGATTCTCTCCACAGACGTGGAGATCCTGGAGCACTGCTGAAGGAAATGAGTTTTCTCTGTGCCAAGGTTGCCTGCGTCAGTGTTAAAAATTTCAGATAGTGAGTGGTGCCATCTCATCTAGCGCACTTCTTACAGTATGATTATAGTGCTTAGGAGCCACGTTTGATGAAAGAGGAGATGGGGGACAGTGCAGACTGTATGGTTTCTGTGTGTTGATGAGTATTAATGACATGGGTTCCGGTATGAACAATTGGTGGAAGGATTCTGAGAAGGTGAAAGATTATTAAAGTAAAAGAAAGAAGGTTATGGTCTAAAAGGAAGAATTGGTAAGATTAGATATTAAAGAAAGTCGGGAGAAGACCAAGTCTAGGATGTTTCCCTCACTATGAGTGGGGGAATCGCAGAGTTGTGAAAGACCTAGAGAAGTAGTTAGTGCTAAGAGCCGAGAGGCAGATGGGGAAACAGGACTGTTAACAGGGTTGTTGAAGTCTCCCATGATAATGGTCGGAATGTCACAGGATAGAAAGTGAGAGAGCCAAGAGGCAAAGTGATAGGGTGAGCCAGGAGGACGGTATACTACACAAATAAAGAGAGAATGGACGAAAAGCCTGAGAGCGTGGACCTCAAAAGATGGGAAAGTGAGCAAGGGTACAGGAGGAATGACCTGAAAGGTGCACCGTGGAGAGAGGACTATGCCCTCCCCTCCTCCCTGCCTATTCTCACGTCTCAACATGGCATTCCTCTAGTAGTCACTTCATACATCTCATGGTAAAGAGATTAACTATAGATCTGTAAAATGTGGCTTTTGGAAGATGCCTCAGTAAAGGAATGTAAAGAAAGAGACTAATATAAGAATATGGTGAACAACAAAGAATAATATAATGGTCGACAAATGTACGTCTACATTTTTATAGTTTATAATTGTAAATGGATTATAAATCCTCACAAGTAAAGACAGTAGAGTACGAAATTATATTATGAATTTTGTTATACAGTACATCTTTTACGTCTATGTCTTTCTGATAAGCTGAATACTTTTTTTTTGAAGAATGTTATACCTCTTCATAACACTAGATGTCAGTCTCTATCTTGCTGTCTATGGAAAGTATTTAACTGATCGTAGATCCTAAAATGTAACCACTAGAATTTTT
The DNA here is from genome assembly GCA_019512145.1 of Engystomops pustulosus. Taxonomy (NCBI): domain Eukaryota; kingdom Metazoa; phylum Chordata; class Amphibia; order Anura; family Leptodactylidae; genus Engystomops; species Engystomops pustulosus. Next base: position 85,908,747 of record CM033644.1, on the reverse strand, counting down.
AGGTGGGATTATAAATCATTGGAATCTCCACCCCTCAAAACGACAGTGTTTCATAGTTGTTCCCAACTATAGAAAGAAAACCAGAGCTGTAATACCCCTTATTACCACCATGCTTAATATTATTGTACCATGAAAATATACATTGTTATACATTGAGTCAGATAGGATTATCAGTCTTTATTCATGCTACAACAGGCTGACACATATAAAAGCCTTCAATGATAATCTATAAATAAATGATAAAATATATCTACAGATTTTGATTTGTTATAACCTAATACTATATAAAAAGTAGTGAAAAGAGAAAAAATGAATAGTCACTACCTGCTAATTTACATATTGATACCAGCAAAATGTTCTTATCATGTGAACATGTTTAACAGTACGTGATGGTAATCTTATAAGCATCTGATAAGCAGAGATTCCAGGTGACAGGGAATGGAGCTCTTACTATACAGCAGTGTATGTCAGAGCACTGCAGCCCTGAGTTATTATGTATTGTTTTCTACTATTAGCATTCGATATGTTTGAGAAACACTATATTAACCAATTGTAGTATACACCAAAAGCTCCAATAAACCTTAACTCCACGGTCATCATTCCAGGAAAAGCTAATTCCATGTGCCAAACCTTGGGGCAGTTCTATGATAAGTGTTCTTTTAATCTATATTAGATGCACCTCGGCTTCAGGCCCTACACTTGCACCACTCAGTTTTACCTGGACTGTCACTTTAAGAAGATTTCTAGCAAGAAGGGAATTTACCTCTAATTCTTGACAATAAAACTGGATATGATTCAGTTAAGACATTAAGACAGTAGAAAGCTAATTCAATGTCTGCTTTTAGAATGCATCACAATAATTGCACCTATAATGGCCATGCAAGAAAAGGCCTTAATGACTTTTAAAGGGAAGTTGTCATCAGGATCACACATATTACCCTAATAGCTGGTTCTTATAGATCTTTTAATACATATTCCTAATCAGACTTCATCATAAACATTATTATAGTAAGAAATATGGTGTGTCCCACCAAGGTTGTTGACCCACTACGTGGGGGGTCATTAACATTAATTATTACTAATTTATCTAAAACAATATAGTATAGTAATTAATACAGTGTGTCCCACCAAGGTTGGTTATTGACCCACTACTTGGGATACGTCTGTTGCATTCCTTGTCTATGGTTTTATATGGAAACGGTTGTGAACTATACTTGGCTGTTAGCATCACTCTCATAGAGAATGAGTAAAATTGCACATTCGGGAGATTTACTAAGCAAAATGTACCAGTAATCTTGCATAAATTGCTGCAAAAAGCTAAAATGCCTTGTGTCACATTTATAATACACCAATATTTGAAATCTTTTAAAGCTTGGAAACAAAGAAGCATGGCTCAGTTTGGGGTAAAGGGCTAAAGGCTGAGACTACTATTGTTTTACTTTGTACTGTGTAACTTTTAAACAATGACTACTACTATGTCGTGTGCAATGCATAACACTGTAGTAGATGAATTAAGGATTATCTTATATATCGGTTGAGCTCCTGTGCCATGCTCCACCCCTTGCACAATAAATAATATACGGTATGAAGTTGTGCCATGTGCCTCCTACCAGCATTGGCTACCTTTGCTTTATATTTTTGCCCTACATTAGTGGTGCATTATAGCTTTCTCTTAGTCTCAACTTCATCTCACAATCCTCTTCTGAAGAAGGCCCATTAAGACAAACATATTACACTACTATTCACTACTACTATTAATCTATTAATCTACAAGACAATTTTGTATTATGTATTACACCTTCTATTTTGATATAGAACTATGCAATCAAATGCAGAAGTGATAGGTTTTCTTCTCTATACAGATGGTAACCTACTTGTCACCTCATTCTTTTGTGTCTATTTCTCTATACAGCTCTAAATATACTTCAATATAAAGACGTCTATATATCCAGACTTACCTTCTCAGCAATAATTTTGGATGATTCTTGCTTTCCAGGTTTTTATCTATAAGATCTGAAAGCAGTTGTTTCAACACATCCGTGGCATATTCTAATTTGCTTTGCAAAACGGTCATGATGAGGGAAGCCACATTGCCTCTATCACGCATGGAAAAACTGCGCTGAGACTCCAGAGTCCGAATAAATGATAGTAAGAAAACTTTATTGTTAATCATCTGGGCAAACAACTTTAAACCTTTCTCTACCCGCTCCTGTCTGTACCCAGGGACCTGTGGAAGCATAAACCAGGAGAAAACTGTTATTCCATGAAATGTATACCCTAAACTTATCTTACTTTAATTAATGGAGTGTTCCAGTATTCATTATGTCCTATCTATATTAGTTCAAATAATACTTGTAATTAACATAAAATACCAATAATAAAGCTTCTTTACTAGAAAAAAAAATCATCAACAGTATCAACAGTTTGTAAACTGGACACTACCATTTCACATGTGAATAGGATTTAACATGTCAGGAAATTTGAAATTTCCACTACTAAAACAAATCAATTAAATTTCCATTCAAATTAACTGTGCAATTTCTAAAATTATTATATGCAAAGTAGGTGTTAATAACAATAATAATAATAATGAAAGCTATTTCTATATTATGGAGGGGATCTATAAAATTGTCTTGTGTGCTGCCATGTCTTTGGTAAAACCAGTGGCCTACAACCTGTAGCGCTCTGGATAAAGTCTTAGTGGAGATTATCCAGAGTTGTATGGATATGGATTATTCCTCTCTACCAATAGAGAACATATGTGCACCTAATTTGCCTGTGTATGGGCAGCTCATCCGAATAGCGCTCTGTCGAGTGATTATGAATATTTACAGGTCGTTTTAAGGCTTCATGAATAAATAGTAATACCAATGTATCATAACCTGAAGTAGGGTATCTAACATGAGAATAATTTATAATGGATAACAATGCTGGATGATACATGTTACCCTAGGCCAGAAAGAAGTTTTTAAGAAATTGCAATAACATACAGATTTGACTAGCTGTGACCAGATTACTATGTTATGATCAAATAACTGTTTTGTTATATAGGCTTTACTAGGAGTATGGGTCTTTTTAACACTTTACCAAAACTTCCCCTGCTCATAGAATAACACAAGATATACAAAAAGATTTTTTCAAATCAATAAAGTATCCTTAGCTGTAAGACAGGATCTGTCATCTTAATGGCAATGGACATAAATTTTCCTAATCTATTGCCATTAAGCTAACATTTCCTTAGAGAAGCAGTCTTAGTTACTGCACCTTTGTTTTAGGATGCCAACCAAATATATCTGCTTGATAAATTACACCTTACTCTTCCAGATGTTTTTTTTTTTGTTTTAATGTTTTCTAAAAGGCTAAGCTAATTATGGAAATACAACATAAACTTCTTTTGGATGTAAAAGAAGCAGGGGCATTTGGTTATCAGGAAAGGTTCCTTCCTGCTCAGTACAAGACTGCTGTAACCTACTGTAATTAGAAAATATACAAAAATTGAGTGGGCTGCATAACCTGTCTACATTGGAATTTACAGAGGAGCCTTTTTCCAACAATTAACTTCAAAAGACATTCCTTCCAGGGAAGTGTTCTTGTTTGTACTAATTACTGTGAGGTAATTAGCAGGAGACTGTAACAAAATTATTTCCATTAGAGTTGCTCAGTAGTATTTATAAATATTTTCCAGTCTATGTTCTTTAATACAAGCAGATTATAGATACATTGGCCATCAGAAAGTGGGGCGTTCAAACTTTGGTTTTTGGCCTTTCCATTCATTTGCTCTGACTGGGAAATGGGGGGTTTAGTGATGTTAATAATACAGCAAAGAGAACTGATTAATTAATATCTGCATGATGCCAATACATTGACAATAAAAGGCAACCTGTAAGATGCATAGATGAACTAGGTCTCCCAGCTTTCATAAATAGATAAAGGTAGCACACTACTCTGTTTGAAAATTGCAAACTACTGTAGTAATATTAACATTAAAATGGACCTAGGGCATATTCATATGGCCGTCTGTGGGGACGTACATGCGGCTGCAAATTTGCGGCCGCATGTACGTCCCCATAGACAGCAATAGCGGCACGGCCGGGATACGGTGCCACACATGTGTGGCCCCGATCCAGGCCGCACACTGCAAAAAGATAGAGCATGCTCTATCTTTTGGCGAGTGTGTGGCCATGTGCCGCTTTTCTCTATGGAGGGAGGAGGGGTCACCTCCTCCTCCTCTCCAGCCCACGGCGGTATGCCCACACAGCGGGCATACCACGTGTGAATGTTATTATGAGGAATATTACAGCACTCAACAAAGAATTGCAAATATAGACATAATATGTATTGCACATCTTTGTCCACTTCCAGGTAGAAAAATAAGTTTTCATGTTATGAACACTGTTGACCAATGACCTGTCTCAGAAAATATTCATCTAATTGTATGAACAAAAAGAGCCAATGTGTGCCACTCCAATGGGTCACCAAAATATTCATTTCCACTTCAATAGAAATTCAGATTTTATTTGAATTCTGGCCATGAATTTTCTCAAAGGTATTTTGCTTGGGGTCTGTGGGTTACTATTTAAAGAGGGTAGGGGTGACTGTCCATGGTCAATTATTGCTCTTATTATTACTGTGTGTTATTAATTGATTAAAGTATTTCATGCTACATATATCATTTAACAACCTTTTTCATTTATCATTATTCCTTCCATTTTCATTCTATGCACCATACAGAAATCTACATTTATTAATATCTAATCTATAGTTTTAGTGTATTCATTCAGATTGTATTTATAAATATACCTCTAAATCCCTCAGTACAGGGTGATCTTCAATGCCAGGGAACAAGACTCTCATAGTATATGTCCGATAATCTAAGAAAGGAATGCCAGCTCCATCCAGGTCACTCGTCAGTTCATGGATATCTGTCTGTAGTTCAGCAAAAGCTAAAAGACAAGAAAGACTCATTGTTAAAAGTCAAATTGGGTGGAATTTACTAAGCCTTGTGCTCTTTTCAGCTGATTCCTGTTTCCGTCCAGCATGCCATTTTGGGTATGATGGGTCGTGGAGCATGGTGGGCGCGCGGGGTGGGTAGGGGGATGGATGGTGGGATTATAATATAGTTTATGTATTTTATAGCTCATGATTTATAAATAAAATGTTTGATTGTCGTAAGAGCCAGGATTAACAATGAATCTTAATTACAGAAACCTGTGATAACTATTATAGCTGTTTATTGTAGCCTAAGGCTAAAATACAGTAAATTCGGAGGTCCATTTGTAACTCTGTAAGTCGGGTGTTCTAAAGTAGGGGGCTGTCTGTATAGGATATGCTAGAACGGCTAGCTCGTGGAGTGGTGAGATACTGTTTGTTTAATGCACCATGACCAGGTGCTATAGACTTCTTTGGGGGCTGTGATGGAGGTCGTAAATAAAATTACACATATGCAATAGGAAAAGACTCACATAGATCTAATAGAGTACACAGTAAAATGACTCTGTGGGTTGTATAATTCATTACAGATTTGTTTTATTTATTCAAATGCTGAAATGTTCCAGTGTTGATGATTTTGTCACATACCTACCTTTAAAATCCAGCTAAACACTAGCAATATAAAAGAAAATTAGAGTGCTATGAAATGTAATGCAAAGGAGAATAGTCAGTGATGGAAAGGTAGAAAAATACAGGGGGGAGGTAATAGTGACACAGAGACAGAGTGAGAGAGGAATAAAGAGAAATGAAGTGACTGATGAAAAGGACAGAAAAAGCAAAACACAAGCAGGATATGTGGGAAAATACACAGAGTTCCTGGGTTTAACACTGTAACCTTCACAGTGTCCATAAAGCCATGGAAAGCCTTTCCTACCTCCCCAACACCGGGTCGCCATGACAACACATTATTGCTAGCTTTACTCTCGCTAATAACGTTGAAAATCAAATTGAAAACAGGTTGTGGAATAATAATAAAATACTTTAGCTGAAACACTTAAAGGTCGTCACATTGAACCCATTTTGAAAATATGTATTTGTTAAACATTTTCGTTACATCTTTCAGAGAAACTAATTCAACATGTGCCTTGACTTCAATGACGTAAAATACCCAATCAGAGTCAGTATTCTAACATGTTTAGAAATAATAAAGTGTCTGGGAATTAAAGAATGGCAGGGAAATGGAGACTTTATTTTATGAAGGCGATTAAACTCTTATGGGGCTTTTAAAATACTTACAGCTGGGTACTGAGCCCCCTATAAACTTGGTACAGTGGGGGAGTTACTAAGCTCAGTATGGGTGAATAAAACTCTTCAAAATACCAGTGTGCTGCACAGAATACAGTTTATTATGATAATCATTTTACAGTTCAAGGTAACATGTATGTAATTAAATCATGTTCTATGAAATAACAGGAAACCCCCCATAATATTGTAGCATACTACAGTGCAAAAATACTCTTTCCCTTTATAGTGGCCAGTAGTGAGAATGCATGTCATGGGCAGCTGTCTGTTCCTGCTGTATAACACATCATTTTATCATGGTGATCTTGCTTCCATGAGATCAGTCCCATCAAAACCAGGATAAAATAGAAAAATAATATGTAGGATAATGTACGCTGGATGATGTATCTGGCACATAGACTGCCTTTAAGCCTAGTTTGTGTCAAGCGTTTACATGAAATGTCGCATTTACAGGTGTTCCCCTACTTAAGAACACCTGTCTTACAGACGACCCCTAGTTACAAACGGACCTCTGGATTTTGGTAATTTACTGTACTTTAGTCTTAGGCTACAATAAACAGCTATAACAGTTATCAAAGATGTCTGTAATGAAGCTTTAATGTTTATTATGTTTAGTAATGTTTATAACAACCCAACTTTTTAAAAAATCCAATTGTCACAGAGAGCAAAAAAATTCTTGTCGGGGTTACAATTATAAAATATACAGTTCCGACTTACATACAAATTCAACTTAAGAACAAACTGCCCTTAAAGCTGCTTTCTCCTTTAATGGAATCATAGCAATCTAAGCCAATCCTTCTTCATGAGCTCGTTTACAAAAATGCCCAAAATTGTACATGGTAGGCCACATTCTATGGGCAAAAACATTTGTAAATATTCATCCAAGTCAGTCTGCACAATAATGTGTTCCAGTAGGTCCCTACTTACCATACTAAAGACTAATAGGGACTGCATATTTCAGTATTTTCTGTAATTCTGCACAAGGGCTAAATAATATATCCATGCGTTCATACTATTGGACAGTAGGAAGAATATCAATCGACGTGTCTTGAGAGAACTAATTTAACTCAAGCTAACAAGTCAAACCACCCCACTAGGTAGGACATGTTAAAGCAACATGTAAGTTAAGTATTTGAAGGAAGCCAAGTCACATCAAATTGTCTTACCTTCTTTGCACTCGAGTGCAACTCTGGATTCCAAGTTGTCCATCTGCATTTGCAACCTTTTGAGGGTCAAGTCGCTTTCTCTAGATTTTCGTTTGTAGGCTATGAGCACAGCCACAATGAAGATTATTAGTAGTCCTCCAGCTGCTGCAATACTGACAATGGCTGGTACACTGAGAGGACTGTCTGGAGTAATGTACACCATGCCAGGAGAGAACTCCATCCCACCTACACGCGCCTACAGGGAAATTTTACATAGAAGAAAGATTAATGTAAAGGCATAATCCTAAATTCACAGCAATTATCAGTTTAATGAAGTACAGATGATATCACCTACCAAAACTATAATTCTTCTGGTGTGTTAAATGCTAGTAATGCCACTGGAACATTACTGCATGTGCTATACTGTTTCATATGTGAATAAAGAGTAAATTACATAATATGTTTATAATATACTGTCAATGCTCCTTTTCTGATAGGATCATGTCATCAGCCGTAGGATTATTAACTGCCTTATTGAAGCCTATGACATGCTAGCAAGGCATGATGTTTTCTTCTTCCTAACTACCAACTAATACAAACAATATTGTACAAGGATTTTACTGCAGCAAGTAATAGATAAGATTAATAGAAGCTGTCTGACTAAGCCCCCTGCAGTCCACTGCTGACAAAAACCACAGGAATACAGTTATGACAAAACTATCTGCTACGTCAATAGTCCAAGCAAAATCCCTAGAGCTTAACAAAACGTGTCACAGATCACCTACATTGTTCTTACTGATAAATACATACTAGAATTTTCAGGGAGATTAAGAGACAGGTTCAGTTACACCTGCTGAGATTTTACACTGTTTCTAAATTTCCGTGAGCTGTTTTCATTCTAAATACATTCTCCCTACATACAGTGGGTTCGGAAATCATTCAGATCCCTTTAAATGTTTCACTCTTTGTTTCATTGCTTTCACTTGATAAGACCATTAATTTTTTGCTCATTAATGTACACTCTGCACCCTATCTCGACAGAAAAAAACTGAATGCAGATATTTCTGCTATGAAACAAAAAAAAACTGAAATATCACATGGTCATAAGTATTCAAAACCTTTGCTCAGTATTGAGCAGAAGCACCTTTTCAGCTAGTACAGCCATGGGTCTTCTTGAAAATGATGAAACAAGTTTTACATACCTTGATTTGGGGATCCTCTTCCATTCTTCTTTACAGATCCTCTTCAGTTCCTTAAAGTTGGTTGGTGAATGTTAGAGGACAGCCATTTACAAGTCTATCAAGAGATGCTCAACTGGGTTTAGGTCAGGGCTCTGGCTGGGCCAGTCAAGAGTGGTCAACAGTTCTGTAGCCACTGGTTTGTTATTTTGGCTGTGTGCTTAGGGTCAGTTTAAGGTCCAGAGCATTCTGTAAGAGGTTTTCATCCAGGATATCTCTGTTCTTGGTTGCATTCATCTTTCCTTCAATTGCAGCCAGTTGTCCTGTTGCTGCAGCTGAAAAACACCCCCATAGCATGATGCTGCCACCACCATGTTGCACTGTTGGGATTGGGATTGCAGATGATGAGCAGTGCCTGGTTTTCTCCACGCATACCATTTAGAAGTCTGGGAGTCCTTCATGTGTTTTATAGCAAACTGTATGAAGGATTTCATATGTCTTGCACTGAGGAGAGGCTCCCATTGGCACACTCTACCATAAAGCCCCGACTGCTGGAGGTGATCATGGGGTTCTTCTTTACCTGTCTCACCAAGGCTCTTCTCCAATGAATGCTTAGTTTGGCTGGATAGCCAGGTCAAGGAAGAGATGTAGTCATCCCAAACTTCTTCCATTTAAGGTCGCTGTGCTTTTAGGAACCTTGAGTGCTGCAGAAGTGTTTTTTTAACCTAGGCAAGATCTGAGTCTTGCCTTAATTTTGTCTCTGAGCAGTTCACCTCTTGATGCTCTGACATGCACTGTGAACTGTGAGGTCTTATATAGACAGCTGTGTGCCTTTCCTTATCAAGTCCAATCTGTTTAACCAGTTCGTGACCGCCCGCCGTGTATTCACGGCGGCGGTCGGGTCGCGCTGCATGGAGAGGGCTCACGGGCTGAGCCCTCTCCATAGCCGGTAAGTCTTTGCTGCATATTGCAGCAAAAGCTTACCGGTAACACAGCGTTTTCACACAGTGCTTTTACAGCGATGGCCACTGGCAAAGCTGCCGGCAGCCTCAAAAAGATAGCGGCGCATGGGCGCCGCCATCTTACCTGGGATCGCCGCTCCCCGTGACGTCATCTCCATGGTAGCCTCGGGTCTTCCGAAGACCCGAGGCTATTTCGTTTTAACCCCTTCATTACAATGTGCTGATAGCACATTGTAATGAATGAGGAGGAAAATCCCCATTTACTGCCATACTGTAGTATGGCAGTATATGATAGGATCGATCAGACAACCTAGGGTTAAAGTACCCTAGAGAGTCTGAAAAATAGTAAAAATAAAAAAAAGTTAAAAAAAAAAAAATTATAATAAAAAAACCTAAAATTTCAAATCACCCCTCTTTCCCTAGAACTGACATAAATATAAATAACCCCGTAACGGAAAATAGCGCCCAAAGTAAAAAATGGCACTTTTTTGCCATTTTGAAAAATATAAAAAAATCTACAGCTCCGTGCACCAAAGTATAAAAAAGTTATTAGCGCCAGAATTTGGCAAAATCAAAAAAATTATTTTTGTACAGGAGGTTTTAATTTTTGTAAATGTATGAAAACATTATAAAACCTATACAAATTTGGTATCCCCTTAATCGTACCGACCCAAAGTAGACATGTCATTTGCGGCACTCAGTGAAAGACGTAATATTCAAGCCCACAAGAAAATGACGCAAATGCATTTTTTCACCATTTTCACTGCATTTGGAATTTTTTTCCCGCTTCCGAGTACACGGCATGGAATATTTAATACCATCATTATGAAGTGCAATTTGTTACGCAGAAAACAAGCCATCACACAGCTCTTTACGTGTAAAAATAAAAAAGTTATAGATTTTTGAAGGTGGGGAGTGAAAAATGGACATGAAAAAACAGGAAAGGGCCTGGTCCTTAACAGGTTAATTAAACACAGCTGGACTCCAATGAAGAAGTAGAACCATCTCTAATTTATAGCACATGAGTTAAATATGAGCAAAGGGTCTAAATAGTTATGGCCATGTGATATTTCAGTTTTTCTTTTTTAATAAATTAGCAAAAATATCTACATTTTCTATTTTTTCTGTCAAGATGGGGTGCAAAGTGTACATTAATGAGCAAAAAATAAATTACCAATTGGATGCAATGAAACCAGTGTGAAAAATGTAAAGGGGTCTGAATAATTTCTGTACCCACTGTACATGCTGCAAATTCTCAACTGATTTAAGTAAAGAACAAGTAGAATCATTCGAAGCAAAATGCTCAATTACATGTCAATAATTTTTGAATAAGGGTAAAATTTTGTGATAAAATCCTTTGGTTACTACATTTATTACAGAGAAACATTATTTATACTAAAAGTATAAAACATAGACAGCAATGCTTTTTTACTATAGTGAAATACTAAAAAAGTATGCGAACTCACACTACCTGAATGTAGGCCATTGCTTTTGTAACCAATAAGACACATCTTTTACACATTTTTGCATTATTATAAAACGTATTGAATTACTATTATGCGGATCAAGACTCATCTCTTTAGCTTTTATGTGTTCACCTGTTGTACTTCGTGTGATACACAGTACAGAACACAATAACAACACAGTAAAGTGTACACTATAGTATCGTTATGGTACAAGGACACGATACCACTATACTCGATTATTTGAACAAGCATTAAAAAAACTAAACAGCAGAACACACAAGGTGCAGATACAATATTTTTTTCTTGTGATACCTAGCTTTTTTATTTGATTTTTTTCGTAAAAAGAAATGCATATGGACAACTGATAAAAATCATGGACTGATCTGCAGGAAAGAGCTTATTTTTCAGGTGCTACAATCTAAATGATCTGCAGATGTTCTATATAATTTATCAAGATACAACCAGACTATTTTATAGCTGACTAGAAAAGTTCAGCTGTCCTCTAGCACTTCTTGGATTAAATCAGCTTTGGCCTTTGGACAATAGTAGAAAGTCACTGGGACGGATATGACAGGGAGGCTGTATATCAGAGACAAGATACAATAAGTAAGCTGAAATCTGTCCAGATTTATCTGTCTTCCCTTTACCAGTATTTCTAACAGATAACCTTGTCGTTTTTGATTTGCAGCTAGCACTTTGGCACACCAATGGTTTTATCTACTTTTATGTCAAACCTTTAACTCGTATTGAATGCTGTGTGTCATATTAATAAAAGTCATTAATTTTGTTTTAATATTATTATCTTCATGTTATGTATAATGTAGTCTCAATGGGTTTATAAAATTTGTATTAACCTAAGCCGGAGAAGGTCTTCCCACTAACTGCTAAGGAGGAACTTAGAAATTAGGTTATAGTAATGATAAGTGTAATTAAAATATGAGATACATTAGTGTAAAATCCGTACATAAACAACAATATACGTTATATTTGTCTTTAATTTCATTACATATCTAAAAATATAAAATTAATGACTTACTTCTAGATTTGACTATTTAACATAACGTAATACTTTTCAGAAACAGAAAAGATGTGAACTATAGAGATACCTGCAAGATTCTTTTTAAGCTTCATCAATGTCTGATAAACAAAAACATCAAGAACAGTATGTTCCAAAAACTAAATAGAAAATTGAAGTTTGGGAGCTGACAGGTTTCCCTCTTAAACTACAGTAAAATGGCATACTGAAAACAATATGTCTCAGTGTTTTCTATGTGTTCCCAAAAATTAGAATATATTTTCAGAACTGACCAATGAATCACATTGATGTACAGATGACATCAAGAAGCAATTTTTTTATTTGCTGAATGCTCCTTTAACAGTCGAGACCACCCACTTATTTTTGGAGGTAGCTTTTGTTAAAATGATGATATGCAAAAGTTGTGGCTGAATAAAATCTACAATTGTTCATATATTATTGTTATCATTTGTCTAAAACGATATTTACAGATTTATATTATTGTATAGATAATATAAATAATATTGAATATATGGATATAATGGCCACTTAAGTGCTTACCATTACTTTGTGGCGACCAGTGAGGTTTGGGGACTCACACAGTAGTTGGACATCAGACACTGTTACTGTGCATGGCTTCTCCCCAATGAACATGTAGTACTTTAGTTTCATATTGCCCCCAGCAACCGGTGGAATTAAATTCTTTCCCTGCAATGAAAGTAAAGATTTAGATGTTTAGTGTTACATCTCAAATAGTGGGTTCAGAAATGGTTCTCCTTTAAAAGCATGAAGCTCTGCAATGCCACATGCTTGACTATTGTTTTATTTGTTTTGATTTTTTACCTGTTTTGATTTTTCAATTTTAAAACTTGAAATTGCAAAAATAAACAAAAAAAGGAAGAAGCTGAATTGTAGTAGGTGCCAAATGATGGACGAAGGCAGAATGGGCAGTGAAAATGTCAGTCAGAGGGTGGGGTTGTCTGACTACTTGGTCGAGCTCCCCAACTCCTTGACTGCATCGTAAGAAGGAATAAAAGCACTTTCTTTGGACATGCAACAGTGAAAAAATATAAAAAGACCTCCGGTGGACTAACAAACACATGAACAAATTACTGTTTGAGGGATTGGGGGTTTCAATGTGGTGTCAGGTTTCCTTTAATAAATAGATTGTATTGGAAATAACTATAACAATGCTATAAAAAGTAAAAGAAAAAAAATCCATTCATTCAATTACTGACTCATTACAGAGTACAAACATTCAAATGGAACAATAGAAGTGAGGACCCTGGTCGCAAGAACTTATAGTCTAGGAGGATGAAGGGGGTGACCCAAGAGTTATAAGAGCTTGTATAGTCTGGGAAGGAGTGAATCAGAGCAACAATTAGCATGTTAAAGGTTCCAATTGTAAGAGAAGTGTGGATTTTAGAGATGTTTCTGATGTTTTTGGTGCAAAGGAGAGTCCAGAGTTCAGCAGAACCCCAAGACAGCGAGCCTGCTGCCCGGTGTTATAGTGATCCCACAGACCAAAATGGAGAGGTCAGGGTTTGGTTGGTTAGTAGATGGTGTAAAGGTAAGAAGTTCAGTCTTAGAAAGATAGGAATACATCATGTTTTATGGGAGTTTAAAATACTGACTTAGGGCTCATTCACACAAATGTGTCCCCCGTAGACAGCAATGGCACATGGGCTCGGCATGGTGAGCGCAAAAAGCACTCACCATTCTGAGCCGCAAAAGGATAGAGCCTACTTTTTTCTATGCAGAGAGATGGGGCAAACAACACTCACCCCCTCCTCCTCTCCTGTGCGCTGACGGGATATGGTTTAAATACCACATGGTGGGTACTACAGCAACATTGGACAATGAGAGTATTAATGCCAGAGGGTGATCTTAGGTCACCAGCTGAAAGCTATTCTACGAATGTTTAAGCAAATATATATATAGTTACAAGATATGTAATACGGTAATCTCATTTCCATAGATTAATTCTGATTGAAGGTCGAAAATATGTAACCTTGATTACAGTATTGTTATCTAAAGCATTTCACTGTAAAGAAATATTTTCCTGTGTATTAAGGTATAAAAAAACGGCAAGCCAAAAGACCTTAGACTCATAAAAAAATGCAGATGTTTAATAGAGATAAAAGAAACACGTTGTCCGGGGCTGACATTTTTCAGATGACTTTGCCATTGAATCAATGAATTCAAATTTATTATGCATTGCTGGATTATTTGCTAGAGAAAATGTAAGATTTAGGACTATTAAACAAACCTTACAGATGAGTGGCACACATTTAGTGTGTTATATTCAAGTTGTGGCACTAATTAGTAAAGAAAGGAGACATGTTTGACAACTCTAAGTTGCACATTAGTGTATATTGCTGAGGAATGAAGCCAGTATGGAGGGGGCTCGCAGAATAATCCATCTCCATACACTGCAAGAGTCTGATGTATTATATAGCAGATAGCCAAATTCCAAGATTAAGCAGAAATCCCAAAATGATATGTTTATTCTACCAAATGTAAACTGCTCGAGAATCCCTTAATTGAGAGGGTGAAATGTTGCAGTTTATATTAGGTAGAATAAACTTATCTTTTTAGGAATGCTGCTTCATCTTGGGATTTGACTTTCTATGGATTGGTAAGGCCAGGCCAGCTTTTCAAAGCTTACATCCATTTTTGCACATGGGCTACTCCAAGAAACCTTGGAGCAGACAACTTTATACAGCAGACACCTGCTAATAACTGCTTGATTTTTCTAAAAGGAATATAAAAGGAAATCAACAAATAAAATCATTAACAAGTTAATTATCCACACATTCTAAAATGCCCAATCTATGAAAATGAAAAAATAAAATGACTCCTCAATTAGCTTCAAAAAAACTAAATATTTTAAATTAAAGACACTTCAGAATATGGTGCTGCCAAAAACTATATAAATTTGGTATCTCCATAATCATACTTATCTAAAGATGTAAGGAGATGGCAAAGTAAAAGACAGAATAGGAAAATGGTGCAGCTGCCTTTTTTGTCTATTTCACCATCTTGAATTTTCTTTATCCTCCCAGTAAATTCCACAGACTATTACATGCTGCAGCTAGGAAGTTCAATATCTCCAATGGACAAAAATCACTCATAAGTCTTTGTAAATGGAAAAATAAAAAAAATCATTTTTCCTGAAGAGGTAAAGACTGAGCCATTCTAGTTACCTTTAATATTATAGGGCTTCCTGGTTTTAGTTCCAAAATCCCAGAAGGGTTGAAAGACTCAAACACTGGATCTGGATAATATGTGAAATTAGTTTTGTTGAGGACCAGTAACGTCTGCACGTTGTCCATGATGAAGCCAAACTCCTCTGGTCGCTCTGTGACATCGGGTTGGTTGTAAGAATTTACCGAAACAGCTGGAGCTTGACAAGTCATCTCTGTAGAGTTCAGCACTGTGCAGATCTGCGCATGGATAATAAGTGGATGTCAATAACAATTTATATCACAATTTCCAATAAAATGCAATCATTCAGATTTGATGCTGTTAAATAATGATCCACATATACAATGTTGATTAAGCCCAATGTGTCACATTGTTCTAGGTTTTCCCTGTCCAATACTCTTAGAGCTGTACCTCAGTCTAATTAATCTTTCTTTATAATAGTAATACAATACAAGTCACTCAGCACAAAACCATTGAAGATTAACAAGATACTCTTAAATCAGAGCCATTGTGAGATCTGATGAAATGACTCAGACACAAAACTACTTGTGAGGACAAGGCTGCATTAATAAGACTGCAGCAATATGCCACTGGGAATGTTACTCTGTTAGTCTATATTTATCTTATTTTTGGTATTTACGCTCCTGCTATATACGCTGAATGTATACATACATGTACTGGCAGACGCAGGCATCCTTATCCTTTTATCCTGTGGAAAATACAGGATGGAAAGACGCAGCAAGCTAGATCTTTCCATCCTGCTGAGTGACATATAAGCACAGCAGAGGCCATTAAAGGGAATGGGGAATGGATGCACATATCACACATATCCTTTCAACCTGGAGCCAAAAACTTGTTTGAGGGAAATTCTGTTTTCTGGGATCTCTGGAGAAGCAACATTAATTCTGAGTAGCAACGTTTACTTAATTGAAAAACTGGGCACAAACTGAGCCCCTACCAATTTGTGCTCAGGGGCCTCCACCATCCTTAAACCAGCCCTGTTGAGGAAAGATCTACATAATCTGAAATGACTTATTTCTCCCACCTCCCATAGCTATAGGATTTCTGTGTAGCCTGTGATGGAGCATTTGGATCCATGTGATTTATGGTGACCCCTATCTTGTTACACAATTGTTACACAGAAGGGTTATATTATTGCCAGCATGGCTCTTTGGTGACCATACATGGCACATTTAGATTGAACAGTTAAACCTTCTAGTAACATAATATATAATCAATTGTAAAACATATTTTTGTTGTTTATTTAAAAAACTCTGTAGAGTGATTATTATTTAGGCGATTATTTGATTACTCATTTTACACAGGTAGATGAAAAGGAAACAGTAATCTGTTAGGGGTTGTCTTTCTTATAGGTTGATAGGTTGATCCATCAAATTCAATAATGGACTCCAAACATTTCATACAGTGGCAAGATTTCATTCACTCCTAGGTTTGAATAAAATTCATCTACTTTATTCTTTTATAAGTGAACTCACAAATAACAACATATAAATACTGTATACTGTTTGGCCAATATAGAGTCAACTAATCAAGAGGCCATTGCTTTGTATACTATATGAAAGTATTCATAGGAAATTCTTCTGAATTCCTCACTTAATCCCTAATCACTTGTATATATGTATGCATCCAACACTTGAGAGGAGAGATGATGCATTATCATAAAGCTGGAATCGATCCAGCAGAAATCATCCCGGCCATAAAATCATTTGGCTCACGTGTCAGGAGAGTGATAAGCCAGATGTGACATACAAAGCATCCTAATGGCCTTCATTACTGTGACTATAATCCTTTGTGAGGGACTGAGAAGGAGAAATGCCACATCTGTACATAGTTTAAGGCAGCTATGGTGAAAGACTTTGCAGCTATTTTTCTATGACTAAGTTTCATAGCTCGTTCTGTTACATGTGTCCAGCCAAGTGCATTACAAGGAGTATCTTTTAGAGCCACTTTTATTGATATCATGAGTTTGTCATTCAATTTAATGATAAACCTTTGCATTGTTTAGATATATTGGACAAGTTTTAATACAATGTATAAAGGAGACAGGATGAATGAATAATTCATTTTCAGAATCATTAGTAACATAATATTTTCATTTTTTCTGTTAGTTTGTCATGGGACATGCTGCTGCAGCCAGTTGATGGCTATAGCTTGTCACAGCTGCAGCCAGTGTCGCTGTACGTGTATAACTGGGCTGCACCTTTGGGGGAATAATAAGGTAAACATGCAATTTCTGGGATAAAATAATTCCCGTTCTCTGAATTATTCTATTTGTCAAGGACAGTTTACTGTAAATAAAGCTGATTTATGAAAGTACAATGTGCTGACACTATCTTATATCTCTTCTGCAGCAATTTTGTCAGAGTGAGCAAATACAGCACATTCATGGGCTGAGATAAGAGAAAAGTTCTGCTATGTAAGGATCAAATACATCTGACTGAACTGCAACTAAACACAGTCCATCAACAAGTATGACAATGTTTTGGGCTAAAAGGCACATTTTTGTAAGCCAGGACAGCCTTCAATCTGTTTCATACAATAGGGATAGAAAACTTTGCTTTGACTGTTGAATCTAGGGCTCATTTCCTTTTCTAAAGTGCACATACGCCTTCCTTTTTCAGTGTTATTTTTTAAGAAAAAAAATTATATTACTACTACATATTGCTATTTTCAGTATATGCATTGGCCTTATTTATAAAGAGGAGTGAAATATGTTGGCACTGTCCAAAAAATGTCTGTGGGCGAGACTATTCTAGTTTCTCATAGCAACCAATCGTAGCTAAACTTTCATTTTCCCACAACAGATTATGAAATGAAAACTGGGCTATGATTGGTTTTACTCTCAGACACTTCTGAAAAATCTCCCCCATAGTTTATAGGCACCACTGAATGATTTGGGAATACATTTAAATAGATGATTCACCATGTCATGAATGTGCATACAGTTCATTTGTCTATATAGATTCTATATTGAAAACTTCTCAACTTTAAACACCAGTAAAACCTTTTTTACTTAAAATGAACATTAAAATGGTAAAATGGTATCATGGTATCAAGTATTTTCTATGCTTCAATTGTGTTAAGCAGATAACATTGGTGGACAGTATGTTATAGTAAGACAACCACCACTAACACGTGACATCAACATAGGTCAGAAATGCATAAAAGATATACAAAACATAATGTATTGTGTGAACCACTTACATTGATGTGCTCTTTTCCATTAAACTTGGCCCTTATTTGGGGGTTTCTTATAATGTCCAGATTAGTGCCCCATACTGATATAGGAGTATTCCCACTACACAGTGCACATAAAAAGAGATTTTAAATTAGTAAAGGCTCGTCTGAAAAGAAAAACAGCAGGTATGCAATTAAATAAATGTTAATGCTGGTAACACAAGCTGCTCTTTTCATAATACATGATACATGATGACGACTCAGAATCCAGAGGATTAGTGTATGAGGCATGTCATATATTCACGGAGCTCTACAGATGTCCAATCAGTTCAGCCCTGCAGTGTATACACGCACTGACTAATAATAGAAGGGCAGCAGTAGGAACATATATTAGACTTGTGATTTTCTCAGCAGGGAATGCCATGTAAAGAACAGCGAATGCTTTTCATAAAGGAATACTGTATATAAGTAGGCATTTTGAGCAGTATATTTTATTGTATAATATCATAATGACTTAAAAAATAGACATACAGTAGGAGATTGCATATAGCACATTTCTTAAAGAGATTGTCTATGATTCAATCTAGACTTCTGTTGGAGTTTCTTGAACTGTATAATTAACAGAGCTAATATCATTACATTTATGGATCCTAGTGATATGTAGAATATAACTCCTGTATGGTGTTACGGATGTTATCATCAATAGAACTCAACTACACTAACTGGATAATTGCCATTGACAAGTGCACCATATACACTCACCGGCCACTTTATTAGGTACACCATGCTAGTAACGGGTTGGACCCCCTTTTGCCTTCACAACTGCCTCAATTCTTTGTGGCATAGATTCAACAAGGTGCTGGAAGCATTCCTCAGAGATTTTGGTCCATATTGACATGATGGCATCACACAGTTGCCGCAGATTTGTCGGCTGCACATCCATGATGCGAATCTCCTGTTCCACCACATCCCAAAGATGCTCTATTGGATTGAGATCTGGTGACTGTGGAGGCCATTTGAGTACAGTGAATTCCAGCTTTATGACATGGCGCATTATCCTTCTGAAAGTAGCCATCAGATGTTGGGTACATTGTGGTCATAAAGGGATGGACATGGTCAGCAACAATACTCAGGTAGGCTGTGGCGTTGAAACGCATTCTCAATTGGGTACCAAGGGGCCCAAAGAGTGCCAAGAAAATATTCCCCACACCATGACACCACCACCACCAGCCTTAAACCGTTGTATACAAGGCAGGATGGATCCATCTTTCATGTTTGTTGACGCCAAATTCTGACCCTACATCAAAGGTCGCAGCAGAGAAATCGAGACTCCATCAGACCAGGCAACGTTTTTCCAATCTCTACTGTCCATTTCGATAAGCTTGTGCAAAGTGTAGCCTCCGTTGGTTTCTGACTGGTTTTTCTGCTGCTGTAGCCAATCTGCCTCAAAGTTCAACGTACTGTGCGTTCAGAGATGCTCTTCTGCCTACCTGTTTGTAACGGGTGGGCTTTGAGTCACTGTTGCCTTTTCTATCAGCTCAAACCAGTCTGCCCATTCTCCTCTGACCTGGCATCAACAAGGCATTTCCGCCCAGAAACTGCGACACTGGACTTTTTTCTTTTTCGGACCATTCTCTGTAAACCCTAGAGATGGTTGTGCGTGAAAATCCCAGTAGATCAGCAGTTTCAGAAATACTCAGACCAGCCCTTCTGGCACCCACAACCATGCCACGTTCAAAGGCACTCAAAGCACCTTTCTTCCCCATACTGATGCTCGGTTTGAACTGCAGGAGATTGTCTTGACCATGTCTACATGCCTAAATGCACTGAGTTGCCGCCATGTGATTGGCTGATTAGAAATTAAGTGTTAACGAGCAGTTGGACAGGTGTACCTAATAAAGTGGCCGGTGAGTGTATGTCTATATAATACCTCTTGTAACAAAGCGCAGCCTCTTCCACTTAAATGGAGTGGATCAATGCCAAACAGGACTCATAGACAAATCTAAAACAGTTTCTAGCTAAAACCCTTATATTGATATGACTCACCAATCTCCCATGTATCTCCAAATGAGTTGAACTGATGGTCATTCATGCATACTCTCACTTTAGTGGGAAACAACAACTTTTTGGGCTTTTTGAATGAGACTTATCAAACCCATGTTTTAGAACACTTGCATGAATTGTTGTAATAAAGGGAGGGGGTATTTCAAGAAAGAAGTAATAGACTAAATATGTGGCAAATATTGTGTGTCTTTTTATAAATGTGGCACAAATAACTGACCATAAAGAGTGTGCATTAGCCATAACCAGATGGTGGGCCAACTGGTTATGGTAAAGCCCGGCTAAGCTACAGAGCCAAGTGGCTGGTTTTTCAGGTATATCTCAGTCTTACCTGCAGAATCCCATGGCTATTGGAAACCATGGGTATATATTGCTTTGGCCATGTACTGTTGCCAAACTTTTTTACTGTATGCATAGTAATACTTCTAGTAGTAATTCTCTGAGGTCCCACTGAACTTGGACTTTGTATACAAGATGGCGGCTGATATCTGGTTCAAGCAGCAGCATCTTTATTTATTAAATTATTTTATTCCGTTTACTTATAAAGATTGGCTGGATCATAATAGAAGCTCTTATACCTCTTGTGTCACCCCCTTCATCCTCGTCGAAAGTAAGCTCTTGTGAGCTGGGCCCTCACTCCTATTGTTCCATAGGACTGTTATTACTCTGTAATGTAGTATTTTATTTATATATGTTCCCCAGAATCTGTAAAGCGCTATGGAATTATTATTATTAATAAAATTAATATGCCTGTCCTACATTTTTGATCACTCATAAGTTGGTTATGAGATGTATAAGGTCATATGTGTTAAGCATTTCATTGCAGTGTTTATAACATGAATTTAAGACTAACATGGCTGAAAAAAAGCAGCCGCACATAGCATGGCTGAAATTGTATTCATTTCACATTGTATTCAGCATACTGACTGCTTTTTGATGGACTAGTGTTAATGTCTGGCATGCTGGCTGTCGTCCTGGTCGGATATAATTGCGGTGAGATCTGCAGGATCTGCAGCTTGTAAATTGTCCTACAGCGTCTAAACATAGAGATGTAAACACATTGCTGGATATTCTCTGTGCATGATGCACTAATTGGAAGGATTTGTAGGGATGTCAGCGGTTTTATCCAAGTCACATATTCCTCTGCTTAGATCTTTGGCTTGGCATACAATGCTAAATACCTCTTTTAGTATTTTTTGGCTTGTAAAGGAAATAAGTGACAGGTACAAAGCAAAAGGCTGTTTAAAACATCTGAGAATTTCCTTAATGTTTATTTCTATATTCCCCATCCTTACATCTTCAAAGGTGTCTATACTTTAGATTTTAAATTGTAGCAATAATCAATGCATAGACGGAAGCCAATAAGTGCTACTCTATATGGCACATCTATTCATGGAAGCAAGGTAGAAATGTGTACCACTGTGTATTTGTAGATATCACATCTGCTGTAATAATAATAATTTCTTTATGTATATAGTGCACACAGATTATGCAGCGCTGCACAGAGTTTGTCAAATCTGTCCCTTTCCCCATGGGGCTCACAATCTAATCAACCTACCAGTATGTTTTGGAGTACATGACATATAGCCATTTTTCATTGCTGTACATTTTAACTGATCTAAATGTTTTTCTAAGATCTCAATAAATGGACAAAATGCACTTCTATATATTTAACCAACTTAAAACGTATTAATCTTCTATAAAACTTTGTCTAATACTCAATAGCCTCTACTGTACCTGAAAATACTCCACTCTGGTTCAATTTTCACAATTCTAGGATCTTCCACATACTCAAACTGCAGTTCTTGTTGGATCTTGGCTCTGTCTATCTGAACAGTCACTTCTACCTTCTGCAAACCTTTAAGAGAAGCTGTGGTGTTACAGAAGATCTCCGTTTGTGTTCTCCTGACAAGGCAAAAAAAAACAGAACAATCTGTAAATACTGAAAGCAAGAAACAGTTCCTACAAATATCTGTAATAATGTTGTGTCTTCTTTCATTTCCCATTAACCATTGACTTCAATGTAAAGAAGGTTGCCTTCCATTGCAATTCCAATATAGTAGCAGAAAAAAGACACTGGCTGCTACAATATTTTTGCACTATTTAGACAGAAGGGGGAACAGAACATGAGGAACACAGGTGTTAACTGAGCCTTACAAGTAAATCATGATATGAATCTGCATTACATTGGAATGAAATTAATGTCACACACTTCTATATTTGATTAATGAAATATTCTATTTCTACTTAACAGTTTGTGTTTTTTTATTTCCTTTTATTCTTAGTACAACCTCTTGTGGAAAACTTATTGTAGAACTTGTAGAAGTCTATGGGTCATATTTTATCTCTTTCCACTTTATACATGGTACATGCCATTTGTCATCATATTAACAAGGCATTGAATTTCAGTAAGAGTATGTATGCAATTAAGTTTCATAGCAGCCTGTTGTGTCAATAAGACTCAAATTACTACAGAGAAATTTCTGAGATGAGAGAGGTCTGAAATTGACATCATAGGTAGACCTATACTATGAGAGGCTAAATAAGAAAACAAATCCAGATTATCACATTGGCCCACATTTACTAAGGGACTGCGCAAGTTTTCTGTTGTTCTTTGAAGTGCAAACTGCTTGCGCATGTATTTAAGAAATGCCTGTGCCACATTTGTCAAGCACGCAAACGTTTCTGAAGCGGCTGCGCTATTCTTCATGTGACACATATTTCTTCACTGAAATAGGCATTCTGGTGCGAAGTCAGACCGTGCACCAGATTTAACATGCAAAGTCCTACAGAAGTGGGTCACACGGCCCATGATGCACTCTGAAGAACGGGCACCAGAAATCCTGAATCTGTCACCCCCTGCACACTACACAGGCAAACTACACAAAGTACAGTTTGCACTGTCCTTAGTAAATGTGCCCCATTGATTGATTTTAAAGAATGTATTTCCAAATTGTGGTAGAAAATAATTATTTCGTCAATAACAAAAGTTCATCTCAATACTTTGTTATATATCCTTTGTTGGCAATGACAGAGGTCAAACATTTCACTGTTGCTGGTATGTTGTCCCACTCCATGAAGATCTCCTCTGGAGCAGTGATTTTTTGGGGGCTGTTGCTCGGGCAACAATGACTTTCAACTCCCACCAAAGGTTTTCTATAGGGTTGCGTTTGGAAGACTGGCTAGGCCACTCAACAAATTATAATACACCAATCTCTATACAGTATGCAGCCTTCATAAGAACATTACATGTTTTTAACACATAATACATTTTGAGGAATAGCCTGTAATCGTAAGCTGGAAATAAGTTGAATAGTAAATTCTCAAGAAAAAAAAAACTATTTCAACTATCCTTTTATCTTATTTTAAAGGGAATTGGTCATGGATATTTGGGACAATAAGCTACTTTTTATTAGGGAGTTGGTTTAGGTGTTTTCAGAGGTGGAAAGCATATTTGGACATTAGAGCAGTCCTTGACCAAAAAAAGTCTATGGGACACAAAAAATTAAGTGAAAAAAAGGAATAAAATTGATAAACACAACTAAATGATATTATTTTGATCAAACTGATTTACAGAATAGTATTGTATATTCTATCTATGCTGGTTGGGAAGTTGCAAGAGAATACTATCATTCATGGGCCTGCAACAATCTCAATCCACCACTGATAGATTCAGTATACAAAAAAAAAAAAAAAACTAAAAATCTGAGCACTGTAATTTCATTATGGCGCTCAAGAACATAAAGTACATATGTAGTACTATATATTTAAAATTTTACAATTTAACATACCTGTCAAAAATACACGGTTGCTCTCCAAACATTACTACCACACTGCTCCCTGCATTCAAGTTGGTTCCGGTAATTGTCACTTGAGTCCCTCCGGATACTGGTCCTTGCATGGGCTCCAATCTGGATAAAGCCAAATTCTAAAAAACAAAAAATGACATTGTTTTAGAAGGATAAGGTTTTACACAATATTTTGCATGCATCTGCATAGATCACAGTAATCTATCTTTATGTAACAAGTCAACTACAGCAAGCCTATTGGGTTAAACATTGTCCCATGGTGTTCCCTAGTAATAACCCAAACATATATCTGCTTATACAGAAATCCGCATGAAGATTTGTGTTACCCTATTGTGGATTTAACCTTGCCACCACCAGCAAAGCCATAAGCCCGAAGGGATTCATTTTTGTATTTATAACGTGGGAACATATGATTACAATCTGATACTGAAGATCACAATGATACAAAAATAAACCATAAAAATGTCTATTTCAGAAATGAAAATGTAGAGTGTACACTTAGATTAGCATTTTAATGGAAAAACTCCTGAAGACCGCAAGAGAGGAGAACATCTGCATTCAAGTGATGAGTTACGCAGGAGTGACAGGATATTCAAAAACAATGGAGCCAGTTACTATGTGAAAGCTGAAGTAGGTATGCTGTGACTATGTGTGGGTTACTACATTCTGATCTGGGGAATATCAACTCTACTATAAATGTAAGTGGCAGTTTTAGTGCTTGTAGGTACTGTTAGAGTGGATAACCAAGACTATAAAGGTCAGGTTACATGACACATAGTTGTTTTGCACAGTATAAAGATCTTATTCCTGACAATGTTTGAAAATTTGGCTTTTTAACCTATTATTTTACTACAAATAACGTATTATTTTTTTGGAAGGTATATATTTGATGATAACAATTAAAATATAAAAAAATAACTTTAGGCATTAGCATTTTAGGGGCCTGACGATAAGAAGCTGCTAGTCTTTGTTCTTAAGAAAGCATAGAACTTCCAGATAAACAAAACCTTTACCATTCTGTATCTCTATCTATCTAATCAGTCTTCCATTCACTGTGTTTTTTTGTTATCGACCGCACTGGCACCATTTGTGTAGTGTCCCCTATACATGTCTGTCTAGTCTGTGTCTGACCGGTATATTTTCGTTAATTGCTTTCCCATACGCAATGTAATGTGTTCATGTAGCCGGTATTATGCTACACTGCAATCCCATGTAGTTATGTTTGTATGTAGCCAAGGAACTAACAAAATATAAGAATGCACCTCTCAAACTATTTATGTATTTGTATCTGTGTCTCTAACTGTGTGACAATTGCTGGAATACTATGTACAAAATAACCCCCCAGGGGATCAATAAAGTTGTATTGTATATTGTATTCTTAGATTGAATGAAATAACTTTGCGGTGTATGACCACCTTCAGAAGTGAAGCTTATTTGTGGTTCATTCAATATAACTATTATTACTATTTTAGTAATAACTAAGGCTATTTTTACAAATGGAAAAAAGAATCTTTGAAATTTTTTTTTTTTTTTTTTTTTTTTTTTGCGTAATATATATATATATATATATATTACGCATTGAGGTCAACAATATAAGCACTTACTCCGCCAATACAAACAATAGGTAACTTACAGTACAGCTAGATAGTAAATGCTTGTGAACGGTTGCATACCAAATTAGTGGGTAGATGGGGAACATACAAAAAAAATATCAATTATTCAAGCCTATAGTTATGAATGTTTAAATGACTATTTGCAGTATGATCAGAGAGGGAGCTATTGTATTTAATTGTTTAATTCACGCAAACAAGAGAATACCTCAGAGAGAAATAAAATTAAATAACAGGAAATATTTCTGTGCAAGTTGAAACTTTTAAAAGTTTAAGTGACACCATTCACTCTCACCCATATTAGGCCTTCCAAAATTTTAGCTTAGGAGCAACTCAGATGAAGGGGGCTACACATGTAAATTTTGGTAGTCTTTTGTTACAGCCCTAACTACTTTAGCTGCATTAACATTGAATTGTTCTGATGATGAATTATGGCTCTTTAACAGGCAACAAAATCAAGCTATGGTTCAGGTTTAAGACGCATTAATAAATAAATGTTGGATGAGATACAATGGTCTTGGTTAGTGATTAACGAACAAGTTTGGGCAAACCTCGAACAAAAGTTCAGTTTGCATACCTGACTCTGGACGTGAATACCTGCCAGTGGGTATTAACCCTTTAAATGCTGGCATCATATGTGCACTGCCATTTTCTAAAGGATGTTACCTGATGTCGCTAAAGCATTTAAAAGATTAACACCCACACCAATCGGCAGAGGTCACATTCTGGTTCGGAATGTCTTGGAATGTATTTTATGGTTTTCATCTGGACAACTTTTACTAATTGACATGAAAGTATAGTTTTATTTCCAATGGGTCGTAATAGTTTAGGAGAATGATACATAAAGTTAACTTTGCTGCACAAGTCCTTGAATATCAACCCATTAAACAACTCTGGAGTAATATTTAACTTTAGAAACCCAATATAAGTGCCTGACATTGTTTAACAACATCAAGCTCAATAAGTGATTTCAATTCATAAAGTCATAGTTTGGGAAAAGACTGTTCATAAAGCACACATTAAATAATTTTTCTGTTACCATTATCTTGTCCTCATTACACAGTCATCATGAGGACCAACCCTTCAGGTGATAGGTTGGGGTGTGTATTGTTCCTCTTTAATTTTGCTATGTCGTGGCCACCATTTTTTACATTTTTTTCTTCTTTTTTTTTTATTTTCTTTTTGTTTTTACAAAATACACAAATATATAGTTCCAATATTAAAGCATGCACATTTCATACAATATTCACTGCACCGTGTAAGAAGATGTAGAAGATGTAAGAAGAGAAAAGAAGAGATGTAAGAAGAGAAAAGAAGAAGATGTAAGAAGACAATTTTTTTCTAGAATGCCACAGTTACTGTAACTTTAAGGGAACGCACAAAACAATGCTTTCATCTAAAAAAAATTACCATACCCATTTAAATCCCTTACAAAGTGGCCATACCAGACATACATACACCTTTCCTCATCACTCACACATCTGTAATCATTACCAGCAACAACATCGAGACTCATTACCATCAAATCAAAAATATATTAACTCTACTACCCTGGAGCTGAAATTATTCATTTTTTATTAAACTAAAAACTGCAATACCATACACAACCTGTAGAAGAGTTGGTGCTGATGTAAGCTCCTCCCTTCCCATCATTGGAGCCCGATCCTTTTTTAGACATTAACTTATTCACTTCATGCATTTAACGGAAATGGCTTATGAAAAATAACTAATTTTAGAATACATGACCTTAGCATTGTACCAAGTCTGCACTTTTACTTCTTGCGTCACCCCTTCCTCCTCATAGATTGTAAGCTCTGTGGAGCAGCCCAATTGTTTCATTTAACTATGCTATTACTCTGTAACATCTTATTTTGTTTAAATTGCAAAGTGCTGCTTAATATGATGGTGCTAGTGTGTATAAATAAAGATTTATTATTATGATTATTTATTTTTATTATTATTATTATTATTATTATTATTATTTGAACAGTTTAGTTATTCAATTTTGTCTAATTGTGTGTTTCCATGTCCCCGGTGAAATACATAATGAAACTGCATAAGTAAAATTATTAGAACCAATTTTTAGAACAGTCAAGCTTGTCTTATCCTGCACAATCCCTTTAAATTAATAAATCAACTATTTAACGTGCAGTTAATGTACATAAATCTTATAGCTTAAGAATTATTACAAAGTGCCAATATATTCCGCCACACTGGCGCCTTCTTATTGCTGCGCATAACGTGATAATCGTAACGAATCATTACAAAGGAAAAGCACAGGTTTCAGTTTTATGGAAATCTTGCAATCATTTTAGTGCATTGTATTGTATCTGCAGCACATAGTGACTTTGGTTACAAACCCTTTTTACTGGTGTCAGAACTTTAGATAATTTGAGGCAGAAGATCTTAGAATGTATTTTGCATTCCATGATAATACAGTAGGAATACCTGTGATCCTAATACAGACAGAGAAGACTGACATCCTGTTATATTGACAAGCTCAGCTTTGCTACCTTGATACTTTCCCCGTATACCTATGTGGGGAGGTTATTATAATGGCACTGCTATAGTTAACATACAGAGTAAATTCTAAAGAAACATTGCTGAGCTCAGCGGGCACATTGGGTGCCAATCCTGCTCCTGCTTAGTGCTATTCATGAGGAAACGAATTACTCAAATCAAGTTGCATTACCCATCACCATGAAGAAGCAAATTCTCCAAGAGATAAACTCTCTTGCCTAATGTGCCCTTTTCAGATGAAATAATTAAGGAAAGTGTGCAATGCAGTCAATTTTCAGTAACACTTCACTTCAAATGTTCCATCATTACAAACTCATTAGACGCTTGTGCAGATCTCGCATGCTTTTCCCACAGGCATTCCAATGCAATTTAGTGTTAATGAACACTTAAAAACACTTCCGGATTAAGTTGTTGCAACAATAGAGGTGATGACCTATGAAGTTGCATTAAAAAATCAGTCTTCCATTCACTGTGTTTTTTATATGCCCCAGAAATAGGATGGGTTAGAAAAGCTAGGCATGCAAATCTCCACTCTCCATATATTTAACACTGCTGATACCGCAGAGATCAGGTAGTGGTCCTTACATTCATTTTACTCTGGATCTCAGCTTATGTTGAGGCATCCCTGCTCTTTCATTCCATAAGTATAACAGTCCAACAGCTATTGAATGTTGAATTATTGATGTACACTACATGAGCCCAGAGATTTGCTGGCTTTAGCTGACCTGAAGATTTTGTATCACCTAAAATCCAAGTAATGCAGCACAAGGAACCAGACATCTCAACTTTTTAATGTGCTGGCTTGCTTCCATTGCTATGCGTGACCATCCATGACAAATGGCCTCTGCAACAACATGTTAACATCAAACTAGACTAAAAAAAATAAAAATCCATATTTGGCTAGAGTCCATTGACTTACTGTATAGCAGATAAAACCTACTGTCACCAATTCCTCAAGGAAATATCAGACATTCAGAAGTTACTGCTGTATTCTCTTTATACAATGTCAATTCTACATGTCCATAGCACAGCTTTCCATTGTCTAGATCTTTGTAATGGGTAACTCAAATATAATTGCCTAGACCCTAAATTACATTTAGAGAATTTTAGTAGCATTTAGTAAGCATCTGGTTTACAATAAATGCAGAGGTACAATACCTAGTGTCTTCCTATATAATCTTTATGGCTTACATGCATGGGAGGGTGACCCTTTTTCATGAACAAACAACAAGTTGCCGAGATGGTAACATTTATACATTATAGCGATGATGATGATTTGGGGAAATGTGTACCAGGAGAGTTGATAGATTGGCTCCATATATGACAATGTATTGTAAAAAGTTAATAACAGAATTTTTGTTCTGTAAAGAATAATTTATAAAAGCGTACCTATTACCCTTGTTAGCATTATATACCCTTATTAACATTGCCTTATCACGTTTTGAGGAGTCTCCCGGCTCCTGAAAGTATTCACAGTGGCAGTGCAGGCTGAAGACATACACAGAGCTGCACAGCCTCAAGCTTTTTCCTAAATATGACATGACACTGTTGTCATCACTACTCCGAAACGCGTCAACATGATTATTATATTTCTGTGTTTTTTAATATGAGAAAATATAAAACATTTTAGAAGATCTTCGCTAGTGCTGGATTCTGCATTTATCAACGCACATGCTGATCCGGTTAGTTCTATGCACATAGAGTTCATTGGCTGGATTGGGAAGTGCTTGTTGGTGTGAGAGAGAACTGGAGTGTGTTTTTCATGGAGTGATATATATATATATATATATATATATATATATATACAGGCAATCCCCGGGTTACGTACAAGATAGGGTCTGGAGGTTTGTTCTTAAGTTGAATTTGTATGTAAGTCGAAACTGTATATTTTATCATTGTAGATCCAGACAAAAAAAATTTTTGCCGCAGTGACAATTGGAATTTAAATTTTTTTTGCTGTATTGGGACCAAGGAATATCCATAAAGCTTCATTACAGACACCTTACAACTGATCATTGCAGTCTGGGACTATAGTAAAACATTCAGAGATCTTCACCAGAGGTCAGAGGGGTCTGTCTGTAACTATGGGTTGTCTGTAAGTCGGGTGTCCTTAAGTAGGGGACCGCCTGTGTATATATATATGTTCAAACATGTACATATATATATATATATATATATATATATATATGTTTGAAAAGCCAATACAAAGAAACAATGCTTTTACAAGAAAATTGATGTGTTTGTAGTCCTTATAATTGTACACAAGTAGTACTGTTTCTGTTAATCACATAACCTTATCTAAATCTACCATTAAAACCATCATGATAAACCAGGAACACTTATTCATAGATCCAGGCACTGTGACTATGGTAATCTTCTTATATTTGCTATCCATAACCTCCTTCCTTCTAAAATCAGGTTTTGTTATTATACTAAGAGCCAGAAGGGCTCTGAGGGAGCACATAACGAGGAGAGGAGGGTGAGTGGTCATAGAAAAGACATTGCTCTGATAAAATAAATTATTAAGTAAATGCAAAGTTAGCTTCTTTTAGTCATTTATCCTTTTGATTTATGGAAAAGTTGTTTAGTTAAAGACTGCTTATCATATAACTTATGGCTATAGGGGCTTTATCATATTCTCAATCAAAGTGGACGCGGCACTTCCTTAAAATCTTGCAAGATTAGCATTTTAGCAAGATTTTAAGGAAGTGTCGCGTCCACTTTGATTGAGAATCTACCATTACACCTGCAGTCCTAGCAGGCCACGCGGGCACACCATTAGACGTGTTGGATTCACACGCCACTGCACTCCTCGAATGGTTGATTACTGGAAACTACTGGAGAGGTGAGCTGCACGACAATTGTTTATCTACATTGTGGGCTTTATCATATTCCCTGCTTCTCCAGGGGATCATTAAGATGATATTTTTCTGTCATTTTTAGTCATGTACTACTAGGCACATTTGAAAACTATAATCCATTGCCCCTTATAACATTTCTATCCTTGAAAAGGTTTGCATTTGCCATTAATTTTCAGTAGGTACCGGTAAATATATATTGAGCAACACAACACTGATTTTATGTTACAAGCTGTATTTATGTTAAAAGTATATGCATTTAACTTACCACAAAGTAGTACAGCAATGAGGATTTCACCATAAAGCCGTCTCTGCACTCTCCCACACAGACATCTACAAATCCGGCATGCTGACTTTGCTGGGCACTGCCCATTTCACACACGATTCTGGAAAAGAAAATAAATTAGGGTGATATGCAGAAAATACAGTGAAGGTGTTTTGGGGGAAATATTAGTAAGAACAAATTATGAAGTTGATGCTTTTTCAAGTAGCTCAGATATACAAGAAGTATATTCAGGATTGGATGCATGTTAATAATATGAACTGTATTTCAATCCCTGTATTTTCAAGATCACTTCTATGTTTAATTCAGAGGTGATTAACACTATAATAAAACTATGCTGATCATATCAGGCTGAAAAAATAGAAATGTTGGTTTATGGAATTAGAGCTTGTGGGTCACCATACAGGTTTTTCAAACTTTGTACGTAAAAGTACATTGAACTGAAATACAATACAATATAATATAAGATTACACTCTTTGGTATGGTACATTGGTCTCCATACCTATACCAAAATCATATAGTGATATCAACATAATGGAATATTCAGCACTAAGATAAGAACTACTAGAAGGAAACATATTCCTACACATAGGGGGAGATTTATCCTACGATGGCACTCCTCCATCGGTGTATGATAGCAGCCACGTCCCCCGTCTCCGGCCTGTGACATCATAAGGATTAGGTTTATTGATGTATCCCGTGGGTGGTGAGCAAAACGACACCAGGTCCGACCTGGCAATGTTTTGCGTGAAAACATTTCACTGGTTTCTCAAAAGAAAGCAGGTACGGGGGGTATTCACAATTCTAATCTCAAATTGTTCACTGCGCAAGTATTTACAATTAATTCACTACTTCTACTACTTCGGCATAAAACTGGCATAGAAGCAGTGATAACTCTCGCCCATAGTATCTATTAGATCATGCCACAAAAAATGTGCATGGTTATATTGAAATGCATTAATATAATATTTGGAAACATTTGCATATATATTTATATGATATCCTAAATATTTACATTTAGCAGGGAGATATCCATAAAGGCTTATAATTATTAAGAACAACTTACTGCTCTGCTGGGATATATTCTTCAATGAGAGGAATGCACTTGACTTCTGCCACTTTCACATTATTCTGAATTTCCCAAAACTCAAGGCCCAAGTTTTCTCCTCTGATTGTTACTTTTGTGCCTCCATCACGGGGCCCAGTTACAGGAATGATCTGCAAGAATTTTTTTTTCATATACATAAATAAATACTAGAAAAGGCTGATGTTCAAGACAATTTTATTTTCTTACATGACCTAGACATGTGTGAAGTAATCATTCTATAACCTCTGTTGCCCTACAATACTTTGAATGCACAATCTACTAGACAATGGTATAATCCTTTGCAAACAGAATTAGTTATAAGCGTAACACAGAAAATTAAAATTCCTATCTCATGATGAAGAAACATTCTGGTGAAGGGAGAGGTTATGGAAAAGATGTAGATTATGTAACATCATCGCTCCCTGTTGCCTTAAGCCAAACACAACCCCTTGTAGGTCTAAGCACTGAATTCATAATTAGCTCTCTGGTGGAAGTCTGCGGCCCCTGAGACTTGTGATAAGCTTTTATTGAGCTCTGTAGCCTCCAACTCTTCTGCAAGCAATGCTAACCTTTATGGGATGTTATTGAATACACTACAGTTTGATGGATTGCTTCCCTACTTATGTTTTAATTAGTACGAGAGTGAAATGCAGTAAAGGACTATACCATTACCGGCTTTGTATGTGTAACATAACTTCCAATATCAGACTTAAGTTTTGCTCCTTTTAAGAACAATTTCAATTCCTTAGAACTTTTCATTAGTGATCAGAGACTCCAGGACCTTAATGCAAAAAATATAATATGCAATTTACAATACTGATAGAGTATAGTCTCATATCTATCACAATGGGGGTCATTTACTAAGGGCCCGATTCGCGTTTTCCCGACGTGTTACCCGAATATTTCCGATTTGCGACGATTTTCCCTGTATTGCCCCGGGATTTTGGCGCACGCGATCGGATGTGGCTCATTGGCATGCACGCGACGGAAATCGGGGAACGTGGCCGAGCAAAACCCGACTGATTCGGAAAAAACGCCGCATTTAAAACAATAAAAGTGTCGCTTGGGACGCGCTTACCTTCACTTGGTCCGGCTCGGTGAACTTGAGTGCGTTCAGATGCTTTTCAGCGCAGCAGTGCCACCTGGTGGACGACGGAGGAACTACCTTGATGAATCCCGTCCGGACTCGAATCCACCGCAGAGAACGCGCCGCTGGATCGCGAATGGACCGGGTAAGTAAATATGCCCCAATGTCTATGACCATCATGCAAACTGAAAGCATTTTCAAGCATATTTTACTATCAGTGTTGAATATAGCAACTGTGTACTGATGTACTGTGAACTGAGTATATAAGTCATTTATATGTTGTAAATGTAGACTAAGTATCTGGTAAGACTTTGGGGCACATGTATCATAGTTTCAGCTAGGCAAATTATGTTTTTTTTGTGACTCTTCTCGGGTTTTTTTTGCAACTTTTGTTGGCGCTCGCTCAAGTGCACCTCGGTCTGCACCGTTTGCAGTGTGCCTCATGTATCTTAACTTTCCAGATGTTCCGTGTGACTTTTCACCTTTTTTGCAATGTTTTAGGTGCAAATCTGCACCTGGTCCAGGGCAAGGGAAGTTTTTAACATGTAAATTGGAATTATTTCACATGCTTTAGCTGTTTAACATTTTGCACAGTAACCTCTTTCATCAAAATTCTTAAATTTTAGCACATTTTTTTCTTTTTTATTGGTTACTTCTAAGGGTGAGGTCACACGTAGCGGTTTAATTGTGTTTTTAATGCATTTTGAAACTAATTACAACAGCTGAGGGGAGGTGATTTGCCTTATTTCATTACTGTTAACATTTGTGTTTCCAAAACTCAATATAAACCCTGTGTTAATGTATGTGTTAACATTGCATTTACTATGCAATTTGTAAATTCAAATGTTAAAAGTAATGAAATAAGACAAATTTCCTCTCCTTTAATTAGTTTCAAAATGCATTAAAAATGAAACATGTTCAATCCCAAATTAACAGTAGTGTCCACTCCTGTATATAACCCCCTCACATGGCTTGTATCCACTCGTGTATATAACCCCCTCACGTGTCTTATGTCCTCTCCTGTATATGACCCCTCACGTGACTTATGTCCATGTGGATTTGAGACATTTGCAACAAAAGTCTCAAAAAGAAGCCAAAATTTGCACATGCCAGGATATAAAAAAAACTGAACATGCATCACAAGTAAAAAGACAGGATCATACATAAGGTGCAAAAACTAGCCGCCAAAAATCTCTAAAATTCACCTCAGAGAGACAAAACTATGACACATGTGCCCCTTTATGTTGCGGGGTCTATGGGAGCAGTAGAACTATGGCTGTTAAATTCTTTTATCCTTAGTATATCTCCAGACTTACTATCTCTAGTATGATGAGAGGGATACTTTTGGAATTTCATGGTTGACAATCAGTATGAATATGTTTTTCTGGCATAAATATGGCATTCAGAAAAAATCCTCAAATCGATATACCATCTCTAACCATAACTTGCTTTATTTGTTATGGTGTCAATTACACAACCTTTACAACATCCTATGGAAGAGTGTTCCATAGTCTGAGTGAACTTACAGCAAAGAATCTTTGTCTATGGTGATAGTCAAACCATATTTCCTCTAAATATAGAGAAGGCCTCTTGTTATAGTTACAGGTCTAGGCTTAAGGCTATCTTACCGTACTGGACTGTACTGTCCATTAAGGCTATGTTAACCCCAATTTGATAGTCTGTTTGGATCCTCCAAACCACCTATTCCCTTTACTACCATGGTTGATCTTCTGTGCAGCTTCTTTTATATCCGTCTTATACCAGGGATGCCCACATTTTGTAAAGGATTTCTTGTGTGATCTTTTTATTGATGTGCTTGAAGGCTAAACTATGTACCCATCATGTGCATTTATGTCTCATTTATTGTGTCTCATCATTTTATTTGCCTTTCCATCAGCTGCATGGCATTGGTTGTTAATGTTTACAGCCCACCAGTATCCCTAAGTTTTTTGCAGTTTTATCCAGCGTGTTATGAAAAATCTGTTTCAATGGCCCAAATAGATGATCTTATCCATAATCTTATTATTTTTTGGTCTCCAGCTATCACAAATTCTTTTGTTATATCACTTTACAGAACTTAGTGCAACCTGCTTATATTTAAATCAGGGCTAATTTTAATGTGGGAATTAACACCCTTTTTGCACCTTTTGCACCTTTTTGCATGTTTTGGCCTATACCCCATTGCTTTGTCACCCCAATTATTTACAATAATTCAGACAAAAAGGTCACAGGTGGTTAAATATGACTACAGTGTTATAATCATTGGAGAAGTCTGCTCCGAAAGTGCATTTTAATTAAGAGACATTTCCATGCTAATGTCTAGCTAGCTCACCGATAATGTGGCATGTACGTTACAGTTTAATAATTAATGGACCATGAGGAGGCTTATCCAATATCATATATTATTCAATAAACTAATTTGATTCATTCCTAATCTATCTGAATAGGACTTTAGTTACATTAAACATTTCATAAAACACACCATATACCCCTATTTCATTCTATTCTAGACCATTTTTCATGCATTTGCCGGATATTAAGCAGAGAATAATTAATGGAGGCCTATTATATCAAATAAATGCTAATAGGGAAATTAATTGCCATTCATTTTCTAATTATGAGTGAAAGTTGAGCAGCTATATCTTAACAGAATCTCCTACATAGTGAATTTAGAACTTATCTACAGACACAACATTGGAAGTGGTTGAACAACAGGATTTTCAGCTCCTCCTGATGCAGCTAACAATACTAAATGATCAGTCCTTGTTATCAAAGACTTTCAAAGGACCATTCAAGATTCACATTTTATCATATCTAAACAAAAGATACAGGTGAGGGAACCATAAGTATGAAATATCAACTTGTCAATGTAATATGATGATTGATATACCTTAAGCTAAAGTTAATGAACAAATAAATCACTCTTATCACAATTATACTGTATAACACTGAAGGTCAAGGCTCGAAAAAAGGAATTAACCTTAGGATACGGAACATGGGTAAGGGTCACAACATCCAAAATGAAAAAAAATACCTACAGTTACTGCTAAAACAGTCTCCTAATATTTAAGGGCCAAATCTCATAGCAAGATTTTGTTCTGATCCAAAATGTCCTAGGAAGTGCTGCAAATGCAGTCTATTTCCCGAATAGTAATTTCAACAGCATGCTATCCTCAATCTTAGACAACTTACCTGTAGTGCAAAGTGATTCTTCCTACAGGTATAGCTGAGCCTAACTGTACTGTCCATAAAACAGCACCGGCAAAAACTAGATATAATATAGAAATCAGACCACTTGCCTGTGGCATAAAATTAGCAAGTTAATGTTTTTTTGGGGAGGATTTGTAAAAGGCTTGAGAAAGGCTTCTGATCAAACAGCTGAACATATACGAGCTCTTGGGAATAAAGTAACCCATTTTTATTTTTGAATGTTTTTTTTGTTCTGATATGTCATTTAGATATGGGACTTTGTATAAGGCAACATTTAGATGTATCCCATTCTATTCACATATAATAATAACAATAATTATGTTTAGGGTAAAATTGATTTACAGTAATTTCATTGGTCCTGTATTTATAATAAAAGTATCAAAAATGATGATGACTCAATTCAATAAAATCAGCTATTCAGACACTAGAGGGTAGAAGATTAATGAAAAAAAATCTCCTTCCCGAGTCAGCAGCTTGTCCAGTCAAATTACAGCATGGATGTCATGGGAATGATGGTGGTTTTTTTTTAAAAAGTTATTTCCTTGTAATAATTGTAGTGAGTGCTTGGATACGGACATACTGAAATTGTGTAGTGTCAATTCTAAGTAGGAAAAAAGTTACAATTCTTATAAGAAATGGAAACAAATTCAGGCTGAAATGTTCAAGTCTGTACTTTAACTGAAAAGTGAATTACAGTTCACACCCAGGGTTTATGAAGGAGTAGGCGTCTACCAGCTCCATAGTCTGCTGAGGTGCTGTTGCGTTGAAATAAATACACCGGATCATAACAAGCTGTCAGACTTTACACCCGCTGCTAACAACAGCATAATGTTACAGCTTTGCTTGTCATCTTCGGGAAGTAGTTTGCATCTGGGCAATTTTATAGAGCTTTAATTTCTAAGAGTGTCAATATAAATGTAGTCATCGGTAAATAACCTCAGCTGGTAATATTTTTCTCTCCTCCCATTTCATTGCCCTGTATAAGGTATTTCTTCTGGAAGGAAACCCAATCAAAATGTTAATGTATCCAGACTTGTTAGCTGCAGTGTTTAGAGTATATCAGATTTATCACTTCCACTCTAATGGTGCGGAGAACATAACACTTTAAGCCTCTTCAGAAAGCCTCACAAAGCATATACTGTATACGTCAGTAACATTGGGACTGATGCAGATATTTATGGCAATATCAGTATGAATGACATATACACACCTGAGTTATCCTTGGATTTTCACATTTTGCATGGGTTCCTGATAGTTCAAGCCAAGGTTTTTCTATGGCAGAACAGTGCTGCTTTAGGGTGCATTTGGATTCCCCTGCACACCAACCACATTCAAAGTCAGGATCAGCCTTTAAGCACAGTCCACAGCTTGGTCTGGTAGCTCCACACTTATACAGATGCACTAAGTTTAAAGGATAAGAAAGATATTAGGCATATCTGTTGAGTATGTGTTAGCGTATCATATCACATAGGTCAAAGGTACTAATTATCTATGGAAAAGATAATTGACTTTTCACAATATGACTTTTCACTGTGACTTTCCACAGTATTTGACAAAGGCTTATTTTAACCGAAACGTTATACTATGGATTACCGCAATAAAGCTTTGTTCAATAACTCAACGTAAACTTTGTGTGCCCGGACATTCTTTATATATATATATATATATATATATATATATATATATATATATATATATAGAATATCCGGGCACACAAGGTATATATATATATATAATAGGACATTGTATACTTGATTAGTGGCTGCAATGACATGAGGTGTGGCAGTGGATGGGAGCCAAGAGGTGAGGATTAGTTCTATAGCATTTTTGCATGTTCTGAACCAATAGAAAATGAATGTGGAATCTGGAACAAGCCCTTTAATGTTTCTTAATCTAGGTCAAGACAGGTGTCTTTTACTCTCTCAACATAACGGCTTTGCAAAAACTCTTAATATTAAAGTGTGTGCTTTCAGCATCTTATGCAGACTTACTTTTTGCATCCTCATGGTAACATGCAAGAAACAAACCCTGTGCAGTGTGTGAGTCTGTAACCTATGTATTCTGTACAATCCCTTTTCCCCTAACCTATACTAATGTATACCTGGCAGGTGAGCCAGAAGTGGACAATGGTAGCGGGAAGGCATATGTCTGTAGGATCATTTTGTTTGTTGTCTGTTACCATGGAGAGACAAATGTCTGCTGAGCTTTAACATCAACAGTAATGTAAAGTTCATTTATTTTTTTTTATTTTTTGATACTACCAATATTTGTAAAAACAAATTCCTAATCTTAGAACACAAATACCCAGATCTTCTACAGATTGTGCTCAATTATCATAGGTATAATGGGAGGTGCATATAATATGAAGTAATAGCATAGCCGATGCCCATAGAGGTTCCTATCTATCATGTGGAATGACACATAAAAGCATCAAATGGGATATTCTTATTTTCTCAAAGGGAAGTAAATCTTCAAATTATTAAAAAAAAATATTTTAATGGCTGTGGGGCTTCTGGTCTGTTTTTTATTGGTACATGAATATACCACTTCCTTATGAAGTATCACCACAGCATTTTCTATAGACTCGAGATTGCACATGACATATATTTTTATCAAATACTGAATTCATTTTAACAGAAAATTGAGTGTTTTGATGGTGAGTGTCTATACTAACATTAGTCTCAGAAAATAAATGATATGGAAATGTGTGGCTGTGGATTGATTCAATTTCAATGCAAGTAATAAAAAAAATGAGTAGTGAAAAGGTTAGACATATGATACTTAACAGTAGATAAGTGATGTTGCTATGGAAACTATTTTCTAGCCCAAACTGAAGTTCAGTTTACCTTTGCTCAGTGCTGGATTGTCAATGCTAAAATCCCCATTCCATACCACGGTCAGCTCCACTGGGAGGCTGTCAATCTCCATGCCTTCATAGTCATACTTTAGAAGAAAAAAAAAATGAAAATTTGAGATTTGAGTTGAGAGGTCCTTGAGATATATATTTTTTTCTTTATTTAGGGTAACAGGTCTCAGGGGAATGCTACGGAGCTTTATGAATCTATGTTTTTCAGAATATGGACGTAACATGTCACCTACTAAAGTGAACTCAAAATTTCAGAATTTTTTTGACAGGTAATGACGTGAACATCACCTATCACCAATAAATATTTAAAAGTAATGTAGTATAAAACCATATGTACATAGTCTATTTGTTTAAAGTACAACTACCATCTGGTTTGATGCTGCTGGATATCTCCCAGCAGGGTGATACATATGCTTGTCCATGGTGCTCCAGTGCATGATGTTCCCCATGCCAATTTGGTGCAGCTGCAAAGAAATGTGCTCTAACTTTGTTAATGAGGCCTAATTGGGTGCAGTCACGGGGCAAAAATGGAAAATAATGGCAATTCCAGGCATTGCACCAGGCATTGCAAATATTTTGGAGCAAAAACTGGTGTACAATCCTTGATAATATTTCTCTATGTGTTTATTAGGAGTTCTGCTCCTGTATTTTACTTGTAAAATGATGATCACATTTATGCAAATGAAGCACAAGTGCTTTGGAGGGCATTACTGAGTAAATTACTGGAGCAGTAGTATATATAAACATACAGGGGAATATTTATCAGGGCTTGTACGCCACTTTCCATCAATTCCTAGTGCAAGTGGGTGCGGAATGATGTAAAGGGGGCATGTGAATCGGGGTGTGGTGCATTCGGCTGGTGTGGGGCGTTGCTATCCTAGGTACTAGATATAGCATGCACCCTCTAAGGCCAGAACAGGGGCAAGTTATAGTCAAAATCTACGCCAGGCAGGTCTGGCATGGAATTGTACAAAGGGCGCTGCTGGATACATCAGGAGGCCGGATCTACCCATCAGTGTTAATGGTTAATAAATCTGACACCTAACAGTAATTTTCCTTTAAGATATTTAATATAATTGATTGTAGATTCTATTACCTACACATGATTATTGGTGCAGCCATCTTCTCTGAGCTAAGTAGGTCTTCAAGTATTTCCTTCAGGTATTGTGAGCCAAAACCAGCAGAGGTTGAACACACAAAACAGGTACAAGTCTTATCCAGCAACTATATAGAGGTAAGATATGATGGAAAGACTTGTGCCTGTTCTATGTGTTCGACTACTCCTGGTTTTGGTTTAAAATAACTTAGAAATAACTGAAGACCTAACAAAGATGTGAACTAGCCCTAAACTGTGTTAACCTGCTGTTAACAACAGCTCAGTCAAGATGGCTGCCCCCATAATCATGTGTAGCTTATAGAATCTACAATAAAAATATAAAACATCTACATTTAAAGATATGCTTTACAGAAGCCACATGTTTCAAAATCACAATAGTATAAAAGCAAATCAAATCAACAAAAATACATTGAAGTTTACTGCACATTATCCCAAAGAACCTCAATGCTGCAAAATTTCTATATCACTTGACCCCCACTTTGTAGAGCAATGCTCTTAATCGATTTAATCCCGCTCCCACTGATTCTCAATAAACATATACTGGAAAAGAGAAACCTGCTGTAAGTTTATTTTCCAGTGAAAGCCAATGAGACTCTTTCGAGTTTTTCATAGCTCGCTCTGGTCGATGCACTGTAGAAGGAAAACACACTGAGCACAAAGCATAAAAGATAAGGCTAGTCTCTTGGGGTATTGTTTAACAATACATGTATTTTTTAACTTTTCCTATGAGTTTGTGCAAGGGCAAAATACTTGTCAAGTGAATAAATCTGGGAAATATTGGGTTTGCAGTGAAAGCTTTTAAAAATAAATGACATCTAATACAATTACTGGCCTACATAGGAACAAGGGGAACACATGTCCGCCTAATGACAAGGAGTGTGCACACTAGTTTTTGCCGGAGGGCTGCCATTATCTGCTGCTCTGTTGTGTCGTTCAGTCATTGTAAAGCCATGAAGCCAACTCAGCCCTGGAGAAAGTGAACATTTTAACCCATAGGACACATAAGCTATCTAAAGATCTTTTTTTTTCAAATGTCAAAAGGCTGAAGGAAAACTACATGGAACAAATGTAATTCTCTTTTATGTCAGCTTTGGAAAATATAGATGTCATACTAATGTCATAAAACTAACCGGTTGCAATTGTTCAGTATTAAAGGGCTTTTTTTTTACCTGAATTCATATAATAAAAAAACTATAAAAGTACACGTAGAAGTTAGAATTAGAATGGTGTAACTGCTGGTAAGCTACATATTGACTGGTACCTCAAAATGATTGTGGAGCTTTCTGGAATTCTGGTTACTAAAGACTGCCTAAAAATTTGTGTTTTTCTCAGGGGAGTTGTAGGGGAAAAGGGGGCAGGCACTGTGCACGCTAGGTTCCCCTTGTGGGTGGCAGAGTAAGGACAGTAAACATAATTTTCTATTAAAGATGTCATATGCCAGTTTGGCTTGTCTTAAATTTTTTCACAACCAGTGCACCTCAAAAAGGTAAGGCCACAATGCACACAATTGTTGGTTTTGGCTGAGAGCTAGCCACACAAGCTATGGCTAACTCACGGCTCCAATGCCAACTACTGGTACCTTCACGGTGCGGTGAATGCACATTGAGCCACTGTGTTTCACCTCACCAGGAACGTGCTGACTGCCTGATGCTGGTGGGTGCGAATGCGTAGATGTAAGATGCACATGGGAGGGCTAAGACCTATTGCTCACGAGCGAACTTGATGCATGCAACTTGCATCAAACACGATCACGTGCTGACTGGAATGTCTGTCCTAAATGCTCATAAACTGAGCATGTCAGAATGTCAGTTCAGTTCCAGTCAATCAGCGTTTGGGCCGAACATTCCAGTCAGAACACAATGAGAGTTTGATGTGAGTTGCACATGGAAGGGCTAAGACCTATTGCTCACGCATGCAATCAACTTACATAAAAAATGCATCATGTCCTGACTGGAATGTCTGTCCCGATTGCTCGTAAACTGGACCTGAACTCAGAATGTCAGTTCAGTTCCAGTTAATCAGCGTTTGGGCCGGACATTCCAGTCAGAACATGATGCGAGTTTCATGTGAGTTGCACAAATCAAACTCACTCGTGTACAATAGGCCTGAACTAAATATGAGACTACATCACATAATAATAATAATAATAATAATAAAGGCTGTCTTCATGTGTATAAAAAACGTCAATTTATAATTATAATTGATGATTTGACCACTTTAATTCAGTGTAGAAGAGTTTCTGTACAATATATATATGTACTAAGTGTCAATGGAATGCTAAACATTTCTGCTGGTGTGAAACCATTAGAAGACACCTTCATATGGGTAACTCCTTTAAGTGTGTAGCCTGTTAAAACATGGAGGTGATAAGGATTATTTATAAATAGATTGAATACAGATGGCGGTAATAAAATTTGTGGGCCAGACTGTATAAAGTAAACTCTTAAAAGGCTCTATTTTCTTATCACATCCAGTGCAATCTGTATAAGAAGTCTGAGAGATGAAAGAATGTGAGCACTGGCTGTGTAGTTTTGTCGGTTCGAAGGGAGCCATACGTAACCTGCTCACAGTCTGATTTCTTGTCTTTAATGCTCACTGAGGCTTACATGGGGAATCTGCCGCCAGCTGCCTCTTTATATTAGCAAATTATTCATGTAACAAAAGGCACTTTTCAGGAGGTACAGCTGTTCAAGATGTTCAGGCAGAGCCTCCAGGAGGGAACGCAGTACAGAGAGAATAACACACAGGTCGGACTTGGGTGTCATCCAAAGTCTGAATCTACCTAAGGACCTATATATGTACTAGCAGAAGATTAAGGGCCAGATTATTATTCCTGAGGGTAGTTTCTTCTCACTAATGTACAAGTGTAACACATTTGGCTATACACTGCAAGGCGAGGATTATATTTCATTAACTCAGATCCTTTTTTGGCTTACGTCAAGTATTGAAATATAGTGGGAAGTCTCAACAATACCTGTATTTCTTTTTATGTTTGTCATAATACAGGCCGATTAATATGAATTAACATACAACCTTTTTCAGAGGTTGAGGTTCAGTTGATCAGTTCATCTTCAATATCATTTCTAACTGTTTATTATCCTATACTATTTATCATCTCTTGATTTAACATTCACATGTATAATAATAATAATAACTATAATTCTTTATTTCTATAGTGCACACAGATTACCCAGTGCTGCACAAAGCTTACCAAATCAGTCCCTGTCCCCATACGGCTCACAATCTTATCAACCTACCAGTATGTTTTGGAGTGTGGGAGGAAACAGGAGGACCTGGAGGAAACTCACGCAAACTCACAGAGAGAAAATACAAACTCTTTGCAGATGTTGACCATGGGACCTGAAATCAGGACCCAGCTCTGCAAGACTTTAATGCTAACCACTGAGCCACCATGCTGCCCCAATATAATCTGAAGAGCTTTATGAAAAACAATGGACTGATAACAATGGGATATTAACCAATAAACTGAGAAGTGCACCCCAGATCTGTAGCGATGAAGTAGGTTAAAGTATAAATTCTATTTATATAGAGATCTAATGCACCAATTAGTTTGCTTTGTAGACTCCACTAGGAATGGGAGTCTTCTATGTATGAATATATGTACAACTGGTTGAATGGTTAGGTTTGGATACAAACATGTTATACATACAAATATACATATACATGCTACTAAATAATAGAGAAAATATATCTTACACATCCATAAAAGAACATAGTGAGTATGTTCCCATCCTCCACTATAACTACATAGATAACTTATGTCTATAGCTAAATAAAAGCTGAATCTATAATCCACATGCTAGGACTCCCTTGCCGGTCTATGGCTGA
Organism: Engystomops pustulosus; assembly: GCA_019512145.1. NCBI lineage: Eukaryota > Metazoa > Chordata > Amphibia > Anura > Leptodactylidae > Engystomops > Engystomops pustulosus. The sequence goes on along the minus strand of CM033644.1, from coordinate 85,863,987 downwards.
TAATGATGGAGCTGATGTCCTAGGAGCTGTAAATGATCATAAAATCGAATTCTATAGACAATTGCCCTGACTCTGAAATACTGTATATAGAAACAGATAAATATGAAGCATGCTGGTCTCTTTATGCATGTATGACTTTGTAATTTATGTGCAACATACTGCTGGATTGAACAATGAACTGGCTTTGCCAGTGTGAGCAATGTGTATACTACTTGGAATCATCAGTGTAACATCTCAAAATATAGTAAAAACTGGGAAACAATAAGGTTATGAACATGAAGTTTATAGAAATGGAAAGCAAGGACACAATTATTAAACTGTTAATACAAATTCATATTCTACTTACACAATGCCCCAGTCCATCTAGTATTTATTGTACAATGTGAAAAGCAGAAAAATGTGAAATTACTTTTAGTCAATGTAACAACATTTAGAGGAACATGACTGCCTTGTCCACAACAGTGACATTCAGATTGGTCATGTGATGCCCATGTGCCATTTGCACATCCTTCAATTCTTTGGAAATGCAGAATGTTCCCCTGATGCAGGGCTATGACATGGTCGCCTTGCAGGTGTGTGGAGACTTATAGCCATTGATGCGCCACTAGAGGATTCGGGGAAGTATGCAAATAAGTTTCCCAGGATGGCACAAGGAAAACCATGCATCTTTTGCTACTTTGTAAGGCAGCCCCCCTTTCAAGCATGACTTTTAGGAAGCCTAATGACATGATGTGGGATTAAAGCCAAACCCCTTTATCTATTCCCGGATGGAACAGATTCCCAACTATAGATAGCTGTAGCTGTAGATAGTTTCAACATGTTTGCACTAGGTAGTCACTGTTAGGTGTATTCCAAAGGTGTTAGCCAAAGAAGTCTAACTATATACATGTATCTCCTATTCTAATTATCTAATTATCTGACTGTTGGGACTCTGCAACATCATGAGAATGGGAGCCTGTAAGTGCTCCTGGGTGCCTTACATGAATGGAGATCTGAAGCATATGCTTGGCCAGTGTTCTTGCGAATTTTGGGACACTTTTTCCTAATTCTGGAAGTTGAATGGAGCATATGGAAATGGAGTATATGGAAATGGAAAAAGTGTATATTGAAGGAAATTTCAATGAATGGCCCTTGTGTTCTTTTTGAAGCATTCAAGAAATAGATATCCTGAGGGTATGAGCTAATTTTGGTTCCAAGTTTCTGGACCAGCTGAAACATCCAGTCCAATATTTTCAAATGAAGTCATATTATTAAAGTAAGAGTGTTCTAAAAAAGGACTAAAGAAGAAAGAAAATTGCAATGAGTCACATACAGTAGGTTTGGTTTAAGATCAACTAACAGCTGTAATGTCTAATTATATATTTAGATCTTATTCTATTGCACGGCCATTCCTACATCTACTGCCAAGAAGATATGATTACATGGAGGAAAAAATAGCCAAATGCTGACATTTAAAATCAGAAAATTAATAAAGGTCACCGGAGATCCGCTGATTGGGAAAGATTTTATAAGAGATATAAAAAAAAATAATTTAACCAATCTTATACTGAAATGAATTTTGTGTTTACATAGTAATTCAGCTCAGAAATCCTCACATGTTTTAGCACATTCTCTAAAATATATACTTGACTTCAGGCTACCACCACAAGTAGTGGTTTAGCCAGAGGCTTATCTGTTCAAATTTATAGTAGCAACAGTAGTATACTGTACTATAGTATAGTGCAAACTTACCTAAACTGTGAGATTTATATCCTCAGCATGTCAATTTCCGCTGCAGGAAAACTTGCAGCAATTACTGCAATTTCTGCTGTAGGGAGATTTGCTGTAATTACTACAATAGTGCTGTCACAATAATCCCCTACTGAAGTGCTGCCACATTAATCCCTGCAATAAGTGCCTGTCTCAACAATAGACCTCTGCTGGCCATAATATTCCCATACCCCTACAAATGCCCCCACAATAATCTCCTGGCGATAGTGCTTCACAATCATACCCTGCAGGTATCTCACCTAATCTCCTGTCGTAGTGCTACCCTACCAACAGATTCCATATCCTCTGCAGTAGTAGCTTTCCTCACATATCCCCCCCCTGCCAGTGTGCTCACCAGCAAATAATCTCCTGTAGTAGTGCTACCACAATAATCTCCTGCCGTAGTGCTGCCACTTATTCCCTGCAGTAGTGCTTCCACAATAATCCCCTGCAGTAGTGGCTTCCCATGGATTATCTAGCCCCCAAAAAAAAGATTCATCTCTCCTTTATTAAACAGGTTCTCGACCATGGCAACACCGCAGGAGACAAATAATCATAGTACTCCCTTCATTATTTCTCTCAACCTATCCTCTCACCTGCAGGTAGTGCGCCTACCATTATTCCCTGAAGTAGTGCTCCCACAATAATCCCCTGCAGTAGTGCTCCCCAATAATCTCCTGTAGTATTGCTACCGTAAACCTCACATAGTCCCCCTACCGTCTCAGTATTGCTAATCCCACAGATATCCCTACTGCAGTTAAATGCCACAGGATAAGCCCTGCCGTGTGCTTTATGCTGATACTATAATCCCCCTCCAGGAAGGTTGCCAATAATCCTCAGGCAGTGAGTGCTGCAATAATCTGCCCCCTCTAGAAGTGCTTCTCCACAGAATTCCCCCTATCTAAGTTGCCTTCACATAGTGCGCCGAACAAATAATTCCTCTCTGCCAGTGTGGCCCTCCAACCCTACAACAACTCCCCTTCAGACTAAGTTCCCACAATATCGCCTGCAGCTTACGTGCTGCCACAACAATCCCCTGCAGTAATGCTGTCACAATAATCCCCTTCAGTAGTGCTGCCACAATAATCTCCTGCAGTAGTGCTGCCATAATAATCCCCTACAGAAATTATGCCACAATAATCTCCTGCAGCGGTGGTGACACAATATTCCCCCTCAGTAGTGTTGCCGCAATAATGCCCTACAGTAATGCTGCCTCAATAATCCCCTGCTGTAGTGTTGCATCAGTAATTCCCTGCTGTAGATCTGCTACAACAACTAGACAATAAATCAGAAGATGGACTTGACTGCTGCTAGATTTAGGAGTGGGAGAAGGTGTTGGATGGCTTTCAATATTTGAAATAGGGAGTCCACACTTTGGAATATTTTGAGTAGAAATTCCCTTTATATTATGATTTCAGATTACATGTTTTGGAGAGGAACTACCTCCTTCCAAATCTTCGGGAACTTTAGTGTGGGAAGTTCACACTGAAAGTGGAAAATCTGGTACAGTTTATTTCTGTCCTATGTTACATTTTCACTTTCTAACTTGAAGCACTTCTGGTATTCAGTAGATTAGCCATAATAAAAACAATGTAATGATAATTACTGTGCCAATTACTGTCTCCAATAAACTTATGAACAAATCTCCTAGTCTATAAAGTATCAGTATCTTGTCTGCCCAGAGGCTGTACTAGGAAAACTATAATTTGTACTTAATTTTTCAAACCATAAAGCTTACGAATTCCCACAAGATGTTACCAATCCAATAACCTGAAATGTTACACTGGGTTCTGTTTTTGCAAATTTTGCATATGTATCAGCTCATAAAATTCTGCAATTGGTTTTCCATGAAGCTCATATATATACAACACTATACTAAATGTTTGCAAATAATGGCTCAAATAATTGAAGGCAGTTTTAGTAAATGTTATAGTGATCTGAAATCAATCAATATAATTAAAGCATAAATGAGGAGCCTATGAAGAAAAAACAGAGCAGTACGACGCTGAGCACAGTCTCTTACTGATCCTCTGAAGAGAGGCACCATCAATAGGGAATGTGTAAGCAGAGCTAATACATCAACAACTGTGCCATCTGGTACCAGAAAACATGACACTGAAACCAAATTACAATGATTTTGTTGTATCATCTCACACAGTCACTTACATATTCTGCTGACAATACATGTAAATGGGAAGTTTGTAATTCCATTTGCATTCTGCAAAAATTTTCCATGCACATTTGCTACTTATCCTTGCAGGTTGTATGCATTAAGAATGCGGGATTAGCCGCAGGTGGAATACTCCACTGACTTGCGCGACAATACAGAAGTGAAGCCTAGCTGGGTTGTGTTCCAGTAAAACAGACCTTAAGAATATACATTTGCAGTCTCCTGGTACTTTTTGGCCCAACAGGTTACTTTCCCTAAAATGCCTGGGCATGTACCTGGTCCTGATAAAGGCTTCATTAAGGTGGTATAAAGTGCTGATACTTGTAGGCATACATCCTGTAATGTACTTGTGACTAATCAGATCCAAGTTTCTACCTTAGGGATCCTCCATTATTATGCCTCAAGTGATAACATTTCTTTACTGTAATGAAACAAATACTGCGGTTGAATAAGTAAAGGAAGAAATGCATTACAGACAGAGCATTTTTTTGCATCTGATTGAATGGTATCATACCCCATATTTAAACACTGATTACTTATAATAGGTACAAAAATAATAGTGCACATATATTTAATTATTTTTAACATCTCAATTTCTAGGTGAGAAAAAGAATTGGAATCAAAATATGGTCGAACGTACTTGAGCTCAGATATTAAAGACATATAAACACTTACAGAGGTATTTTGGCACTGGACACTGGAACTGTTGAAGCGTAGTGCAGGAACCCTCTGTTCATTCCCTTGAATGTTCAGGACACACTCGTAGCCTTTCTGGCCGGACTGAGGTTGCGGTAAGTTCTTTGCTTTTAAAGTAATGGGTTTAACAATGTCGACTGGAATCAGGATCCTTTCAGTCTGAAGAAGCTGAGGACAATCCTGAAAGAGAGGAAAAGTATTGGCAGAGTAAGTTTTCTGAATCTAGCTCAAGGGGTATGCTTGAATAAGATGTTGGTGGAGGTTTGAACTAAAAAAACAATTCCAAGATGTTTGAATGCCAGAACTGCAGTCTCTTCATTGTTTTTATTTGCTTGGATGCTGTTCCTCATGTAGAACATCAAACTTTTAGTGGCTGCAGTAAAGGATACTGCTACTTGGTTCATGTCAGATGAACCATGTCATTCATCTAGGTTCATTGAAATTTACCATCAAAATCAAACATGATAAACCAGGGACACTTACTCATAGATCTAGTCACTGTGGTAGTTTTGTAAATTGTATCCATGGCCTCCTTCCTTCTAAGATCAACTTTTAAAATTATGCTAATGAGCCAGAAGGGCATTATAGAGCCCCTATGTTCTTGATCTACACAGGCTATTAAATTAAGCAGAAACACTTTACTCCTCCCACTGTGTGATATTTCAGCAGGCCAAGGGAGGGGGGGAAGTGTCAAGGAAGTAAGGTGGAGTGTGATACAATGTAAAAACCTGTGAAGTTAAAGAACACAATGGCTCTGGCAATGCCCCAGAGCCCTTCTTGCTCATTCCCCTTATTTAAAGGTTGATTTTAGAAGGAAGGAGGCTATGGATAACAAAAAAAGAAGATTACGACGATCACAGTGCCTAGATCTATGAATAAGTGTCCCTGATTTATCATCATGGATTTTGATGGTAGATTTACTTTAAGTGTACAGTATAACTGTATACATTTAATGTAAACATTAGGCCATCCATTTTTAAAGGTTCTGATAATCCCTTTGATCAGTACCACAAATGACACACATTAACACTTCAATTGTATATTAAAAGGAGTTTTTATATTTTTATACATTTTACTATTTTTAGTAGCGGCAGAACCTTCATACAATTATCTTTATGATTCAGAATCCTGAAATGAAACAGAGTAGCCAGAGCATTTGTTTAAAAATGGAAATAGGAGAATAATCACTGTGCCTGGATGATATTCATCATCCTTCAGAACTTGACATTTCCACCAAATAGCACACTGACCATCTTCCACTACATCTTGTTTCCAGGTAATTTAAATTTCTATTCTTCCGTTCTTCATAGGGAATGTGTCTCACTTCACATCCCAAAGCATAATAACTAAGCTGCTATATTCAATAGGGTGTTTGCAACACTATGATTAGAAGTTCATCCCTCATGGAAAACAATTATAACCAGCAAATTGAGAAGATAATTGAAACTCTCAGTGCTACAATTATAACATTTTCACACATGTAGCTCCACCATTCAATCCCCTTTTACCTATGGAGGATGTAATTAAACATTCTAAATGAAACATTATACCGTAGGAGAATGTGTTTAGCATAAGCATCCATTACAGCCCAGAAATAGCAAAGTAAGTAATAACAGCATGAACTTTAAAGTAAAAGTTAATTCTGTAAAGAGGGATGTTTACAGAATTGGATTAAGACTTCATTTCACGATACCCAAAAACATAATTGACACCAGAAGTGTAGAAAGTTCTCTTAATATTATCAAAAACATTCAACACTATGTTTTATACATAATCATTGTCAACTGCATTTTCAGATATAAAAATCATAGTAAATAATAACCAGTTTTGTCTCAGGATTATGGATATATTTAAAATAGATGCAACATCTCAACTAGAAGGCACTAACATTAAATATTTAGATGCTTGGTTCTGGAAAGGAAATTCAAGTCCTGTATAAGTTTTTGTAGAGGTAGAGGCAATTTCTAGTTTTATAAATTGGTATAAAAAGAATCTTTGGATCAGGTATCACAGAGGAGTAAACTTTAGAAGGTTAAACAGATGCTAAATAAACCAATTAACCCTTGTTTTTTTTTATTTTTACTCAGCAAACTTTGTAATGGATCCACAATTGATATGGGGACAATGTAAAAATGAAATTAAATAATAAGAATGCAGCCCATTTCTATTCCAGCCATGGCTATGACTTGAAATGGTATGAAATGCATAAGAAGAATGGTTAATGCATTAGAAGTCCTGGGTTCAATTTTAACTACGACCACACATGCATGTTGTTTCCATGTTCTCCTTGAGTTTACTCTGGGTGCTACTATATTCTTCCATACTAAGGCTGGTTTCACATCGGCATTTTTTCACATCAGTGATTTTTTACTGAACCCATTTTGGCTTGTGGACACATACAGATTGGTTTTCTCTTCCTGGCTTCAGTGATGCCTTACTGACCCATTCCTTTCAATGGGCTTTTTCACACTTCAGTTTGTTTCCACTGATCAGTGATCAGTTTAGAACCTGCTCTTATTGTGTTTACTGACAACATTGGATCAGTGTAAAAAAGTCCATTGAAAAGAATTGGTCAGTAAGGTATCAGAGAAAAATCCCTGAAGCCAGTAAGAGAAAACCAATCTGTATGTCTCCAGAAGCCAAAATGAGTTCAGTGAAAAATCACTGATGTAAAAAAAACCACCCTAAGGTATATGGGTAAATTAGCTATTAAATTAATTTAATTGAGACAATAAGAGCTCCACTAGGACAAGCGGTCAGTGAGCCTCATGTGACAAGTGTCAGACTTATCCGCTAGAAAACCAATACTCTAACTCAATACTGGACTCAATGGGGCTCATTTACTAAGGGTCTGAATGCCGCACTTTCGCCGGGTTTCTTAAATATTTCAGCCGAATTGCCCCGGGATTTTGGCGCACGCGATCGGATTGTGGCGCATCGGCGCCGGCTTTCATGCGACAGAAATCGGGAGCGTGGCCGTCGGACAACCCGGCGGATTCGGAAAAACCGCAGAAAAAAAGATTTGTGTCGCAAGATCAGCACCAGGAAGAAGAAGGTGAACCTCGGCGCAGCAGCCGACACCTGCAGGATACCGGGTGCACGACCTTAGTGAATCCTGGCAGACCCATAATCAGCCGTCTGACCGGGTAAGTAAATGTGCCCCAATGTTGCAGGGAAGACAAACTGATTTAGTGGCTACAAGGGTATATTTCCAAAGTGTTGAAGGAGAATGGGATTCCAGAGTAATTTTTCTCTTTTAAGACGAAATAACCACAGTCCTATACTATATATGGTCAGTGGGCTTCAGTGGACAATCTGAATCACTAATATACATTTCACAGTTCTCTACTTCTGCTGAATAGGACTAGAAGGACTAAACAACAGTGTAACATACAAAAGTATACAAGTCCAATTTCTTTGGTTTCAATGACTTTATAGTTTAACAAACACCTAACAGGGAACTCAGAATAAACATTAGTATTCATGTCACAAAAGAAACCAGAAACCAACTGGTGAAGCAAGTTTATCTGATTGTCAGGGGACTTTATATTGGAAAGCAGTGCAGTCTAATGAATCCACACATTAGCTGTACATTCTTACCATGTAACCATATAACTTTTCAATTTAAATGTAATTCTCAACCTCACAGCTTGTGAGTGAACATTCTGATCTGGCTTCTTCTAAACATTATTTAATTTGCTTGAAATGTAGCTCTTTGTTGATATGTTCTAACAGAAGTCTGTGATATTGAACCAACCTGGTCTTGTATCCTCGGAGAGCAATTTAAGGGAAAGAAATAGAAACCTGGCAGGAAGTCAGGTGATGGCCAAGCTCTCAGTCATGATTAGAGTTCAATATTCCTTGAGTAAAAGCTTTTTTTTCCTACAAGGCTTTGCTCTCCTTTATTGATGGATCCTTAGAGCCAATTCTTTAAACTTAAGCAAAAAAGGTTACTTCTTTCTCAACCTTTGAAATACAAAAAATCATAAACTGCAAAGAAATCGGTTCTCCAGGAGGCAATTTGAAGAACTAAGCAGGTTACAATTTTAGAAGTCATATTACAAAGGAAAAAAAAACTTTTTATACTTTTTTTGGCAAAACAGCTCACAAATTGTAGATTCAAGCTTCCCATGTTAGCTGTCTGGTCAATGCTCATTCATCCTGCATCAGTTCTCCTCAACTCATCCCTTATACTGGAATTCTTGGCTATATGACAAAAGGGTTATAAGCTGCTCTAGCGGCAGCTTATCCACCATTCCAACAGAATATTGGAATGTTTTCCCAAGATACATGAATCAACCATCAGGAAAAGTCACAACATCCCATACACATTAATTAGATTGTTAGCTTTTCCTATTCAAATTACTATAATTGGCCAACATTTATTCAGTTGGTACCTTTATTACTAAATTAATTAATTAGGACCTTAAATCTCAAAAGTTGCAACTTTGCAATCTCTTGAATGTCTACATAATTGATTGCAACAATTCTTCATCGCAGTGTTTTATGTCTGTAAGCATGAAACTGATTTACAGGCAGTCCCCGGGTTATGTACAAGATAGGGTCCATAGGTTTGCTCTTTAGTTGAATTTGTATGTAAGTCAAAACTGTATATTTAATAATTGCAGTTCCAGACAATTTTCTTTTTGTCCCAGTGACAATTGGAGTTAAAATTTTTTTTGCTGTAATGGGACCAAGGATTATCAAAAAAGCTTCATTACAGACACCTTACAGTTGATCATTGCAATCTGGGACTATAGTAAAGCATCCAGAGAGCTTCACCAAAGGTCACAGTGGGCAGAATTGTCCGTCTATAACTAGGGGTCATCTGTAAGTTGGGTGTCCTTAAGAAGGGGACCGCCTGTACTGGATCTAGAAAAAAAAAAAGGTTGGGACAAGTGCTCAAAGTGCACCTCATGTAACAGTAATGGTGATGTATATGAGGTGCGAGGGTGCCATTTGTGTTGCTCTGCTTGCTCTCACCTGATATACTGAGCACATAACAACTGGAAATGGCATGAGTTAGTGTCTCGTCTGTGGGTTGTGAAAAAAATGGGGGTCACAGAAGCCGCACTGAAAGAGATCTAAGGTATAGACTTGCATATATAAATAGAGCCTTCACTTTATTGCTTGGACAACGTGTTTCAGTGGAAGAATTCCCCCTTCAACAAGATATGCACGTCTGAACCTCAGTTTTCTTATAGTGTGGCTTCCATGACCCCCATTTTTTCACAATCCCCTTTCTAGCATGAAACTGATAGGCAGTCTTTGGCGATAGAGATACCTCAAAATTAGGAGAGGTATGTGTCCCTCTACTGTTGTGAAACCAGGCCAGTATGGTTGGGTAATAAAACCAGTATATGAAAGAACCAGATCAATTGTCTCATAAAATCAATGGCATGTTGATGGAATTCTCTTTATCATAGGAAACAAGTATAAAAAGAGACGGACACATACAAGGAAAGTTAGCCATTGAGGAAGGAGGGAGAACCTCCGAAACACGTTTGGCGGCGAGTGTAAATCCCCATTGGGTCCACTTTTATTAATTTTATTCCCCATGCACAGCACTTGTGTTTCACAGAATAGGAAATCTTTTTGGAAAGAGGAAACAAAGCGTGACCTCCAAAACAAACTGGGAGAGCTGTTGAGTTGGAACTACTCTCAGCTGAAACCACGTTATAAGAAAAGGAGCTCCGTAACCATTCAATTGGCTTCCACGCATGCGCAGTCAAGCGGATACTATGCCGAAAGAGATACACGTTTACACAAAGTGCTTAGCAAGGAGTAACGTTACCACATTTCATCTTTATTTTCATTGTTGCAACTAAAAGAAACATGTTGCTGGCATAAGATATGAGAATGTATTACTGATCTCGTTACAAACATTGTGGTGTATGATGCACTAACTACATACAACGACGTATTGCACCATATCTCAACAACAGAGTATTGTGTGAATATCATTTTATTCCCATCACAGTGCTAAACTCTATCGGGGAACTATACAGGACACTTTTTACAACATGAGGTTGCAATTCATCTGTTGAAAGTGCAGATTGCACACTATAACATTTTTTCAGAAAGTAAAAAAAACGTGTTATGATACTGCTCACAGGAACGTTATACTACAAGTGTGAGTACATTATTCACAGTGCAAATTACTTGGAAAACACTATCAGTGCAATAAGTGGAGAACATTGTTTATTTTATTTTTAAAAAAATGCTATGTGATTTTTTAAAACGCTATGAATTTTTGATTTCTGGAATGTGAACAGTTACCTACAATGAAATAAGATCTCATAAGTAATATCTTAGACTGCATATTCCTTTTCATTGTTGATTGGGCAATTAATTTATCATCTGTGTGTAGCTACATATACTTGCTTTGTTTATGTTTTTTATGTTTTTCATGATTTGTATTAAAGATAAAGTATTTTAAGATATATCTTTTCTCATATTGTTTATAGCTCCAATAGGATGTGCTGAACGCTGGTGCTTTGGATACTTTTTGGATGGGATTCTCTTTATATCCATTATATCGTTATTATTTGAGATTGGCAAAAGGTTATATTAAGTCATATCAAAGAAATATGTGGCATAATTCATATATCAGTCATATACGTTTCCCTAAGGACTCCAGGTATCTGCTGTTACTGTGTCAAAAGCCACAGGATGACACCAGAGAAACAGGGAACAATTAAATAATTCCCAAATATGAATACTGTTATCATCATGATTGGTATGTATGCATGCATGACCACATGAAAACATGGAAAAGATAGCAAGTTTGTAGGAGGCCAGCACAACAAGATATCACCATATAAAGATTCTGAAGCACATATGGGATTGTAAAAACCCTAAGTCATAAAAAGCAATTAACATATACCAAGCCTTCATTGTGTCAATACCAGCAGGGGGTCTGGGAGGATTTTGGAATCATACATAGTTGGAAGTTTCCATAAAGAAATAGTCATTCTTTGGGGATCCCAAGTGGATAGATTGATCGATTACTTCTGCTGCAGGCACCAGACTTATAACATTGTATAATGTATTAAGTTTTGTTTTATATCCCTCTTATCTTATTAAACTGTTCATTTTTGAATTTTATGTATGTGTCTGTTTATTTTAATGTTACCCTTTGTATGATAACCCCTTTGTTCCAAAGTAACCCTTTTGTTAGTTTTTTTAATTAAAATGTCAAAGAGACCTTTTGTGTTCTCTCAATTCCATAACTCATTGTTAAATGAAAGATGCCTGATAAGTGGTGGCAGCTAAATTCAAATCAGGTTATGGAGGGCAGAGAGCTGTGTTGTGACCCTACAAGCCCCCTTCCTAAACTTAAGTTCATGATCCTGACACAGCACAACATCTTACATACATGGCAGACCAGATGGACTTCTAAAGCTTTGATCTACCATGGTAACCCATTCAAGCCCTATGATTGTGCACTAAAGACAGGGAGATGTTTCCAAAATGTTTTTCCAAAATCTCAGCTGACTTGCTTTCTGACTAGCTGTCAGTGAAGACGTATATATTTTTGTACCTGGTACCAATTTCTGTCTGGAGCGTGCACTAGTTGGAGAACAAGCTAAGAAGGCTGCATTTGACTCGAAGGTGGTGGAAAATCTTATTCATTCTGGTGCAGTCTGCTAATAAATAGGTCAAAAAGCAGAACAGACGGTGAGAGTGGCACAAAACAGGCAGAAACTCCATAGTAAATGCCCCCACTAGTCCTGCTGACTGTTGTGTGTGAGATGTTAATGTGCTAATACAGGAAACACCTCTTCTGCCTGCACTATTCCTGGATAGTACATGTATGGGGCTAAAAATGAACTGTATAGCATCAATCCAGTAAATCTACAAAGCAGATAATACTCTTCCAATATCTCCATTCTACATTGTTTCATCACAATACGGTTTGGACACACAATAATGTGTGGATATGCAAAGTGATTTGAAATGTCTAGATGGGCATCTGTCAGGGTATCAAGCTTCTGAGAGCTGCCAACAAGGCACTATGCATTGACCAAGGTATTGAAGTAAATGGTATGTGGCCTAGGTGGAAACTAGTTACATTTATGAATAGAGCGATCCTTGCCGACCAGATGCTGTAATAAGCAGAGCCTGTATTGTTATCCACATTGAAATCTGTCCCAATAAAATTCTTCTTGTATCAAATTCATTAGCATGCTTTGATTGCAAACAAACCACATTGACATGAATAGAAAAACGTCTGAAACTCTTAAGAAGTTTGCGGTAGATAATTGAAGAGGCGAGCTTCATTAAAAATGTACATTTTCATTATGTTCTTATCTGATTAACCTAATGTTCTTCTAATTAAATCTTATGGGTAACTCTTTAAGATGATTTACCGCATGACAAATTCATAGTCCTGCCCCATTTACCCATAGAGAGCGAGGGGTATGTCTGCAGCTTTCACTTCAAAGCTTATGATAATTACAATATGGTGTAATACACACCAATCTACTTTTTATACCCTTTGGAAAAAGGTTTATGTTTGTCGGAGCTGCAGGAAAAATAATAAGACAACAATTAGTGGTTTTCTTCTAATTTATAAACTGCCTTCCAGGGATTGTAATGGCTGTCTCACATATCACTCCACCTCACTGTTTGTGTGCTGTTACACCTTCAATCTATTAAAATCACATAGCTTCCAGGAAGTCATCAAAGCTCCTTATATTTTAATAGCAATTATACAGACATCGATCACAATCCCTTGTTTGCTTTGTGTCAGCATCTGCCATAATATCTTCATCTGCTCAGATTACATACCACAGATTTTACATTTTCTGCGGCTGTAAACTGTCAATGAGATGAACTTATGGCTTCCATTTTTTTTTTCATATGTCAGTGGGACGGGGTTTATGCTACTAATGTTTGCAATTACAATTTTTAGGTTATGTTCTATACCCATCACAGGCAAAGACATTTCTATTTCTTAGTCTTATTTGCTGGAATCACCAGTAATAACTGGGATGATGAAATGAACCAAAATCTACCCATTGAAGACTATGAAGGAAAGGATTACACTTCTTAATTATATTTCAGGAATGCAATAAGCTTATATCATTCTGGCTTAGCGTAAATAATCTAGTTAATACTTAATTTATTTAGTCTGGAAAAGAGACGACTACGAGGGGACATGATTAATTTATATAAATATATAAATGGTCCATACAGAAAGTATGGTGTAAAGTTGTTCCCGATTACGGTAAATCAAATCAAAAGACAAGGGGGCACTGCCTCCGCCTTTATAAAAGTTATGTAAAAATGAGTCATAAAGAGTCATATCTTTCCTGAGTTGAGTCAAGTTTAGAAGCTACAGGGGGAATGTCAGTTCAGATGCCTCCATCTTTGGGTCCTTTGGTACCTAGAATTATCCTTTTGATGTAATCAAAATCTCATTTTTTAGATCACATCAGGCTTCTGGGTCTGTGAGTTACAGAACCAAACATACAAGCAGTTTAACATAACAAACTCAATGCAACCCTTCTCAGCCCAATAATGCTACATTAGTGTCATTACAACTGACAACAAAAAGGGAACTCTGGGTCTTGTTGTGTTAAATATCCTACGACAAAACACACAGTAGAGGTGATTACCATGAATGCCCAAAAATGTAAAACTTGTGGTACAAAAAAGTGGATGGTAGGCAGCAGGTTTCAAGATTGGCCAGGGAAGCAATTACTATGCTATAACTGGCACAAGTAAAATGCCACAAGTTACAACTAAAATCTACAGAATCGTGCACACAAAGTACAGATTTTAATACATTGACCCCACTGCGCCTCTTTTAGACGTACTTACATTAATAAAAGCTGGTACTTAATGTTACATCATTGAGAGTATTTTATCATTAATGAGTGCATGTGTACAGTGACATGGTTAGTAGGTATTATTATACTACACCATCCTAATCATAAAGTAATGCTACAGACAGTACACCTCCACATACTTCACAAGTGTATAAAGAATAAAACAATAGAACGAATATGAACACTCAATGCAATGATTATCTTCAGGCAGAGCAACTAAATTGCTCGTCTTCTATTATTACATGTCATATCCACACACATATCTATATATTAAAAAAGAACAGCAATACCCTTTTTTTATCGATGTTTGGATTATAACACCATTAATTCTCCCTGCCATAAAGCCACACACAAATGTACAAGCATGGTATCAGAGATGTTATTAAGTTGTAAAGCAGAACAGGTCAATGTAATCCAGGCAGAATTCCAAGCTCCATAAATTTCAGAACATATTTGTCTCAGTCCCTGATGAAATTTACATAACCGTTACAAGCAATCAAACCGCTAGGACATGCAAGTGGCCAACAAATGCAGAATGCGCCATATATTTTATCTCTGTTTCTGAACTTTACAATATCATTATATTGATAGATTGCACACAAATCTCCTGGTTTAGCTATGGGAGGTTATGACTAGAAGCTCTTGCTCAAGAAAATCTCAGGGATTTATGGGAAGTGGGAGCTTTAGGAGAGATGAAAGCTAGTAATTGAATGGAAGTATATCTGGAATGTGATATATACAGTACTTCATTCATTGTCATGTGCTATGCTTCATGTCAGCAGGTAAGTAGCCTCCTATAGTGCACCACAAAATAATAGCCCTGCTGCTCCGCAGCAAATTCACAAACAAGTAACTGTATAGATTGAATGTGAAATATTTTATTTCATGTGGTGCATTGTCCTGTGGAGCTGATAAATGGATGTCCTGCAGGGTTTTTTATTGTTTTCAAGTCACAAATTAAAATAAAAATCACACAAACATATAACTATGCTTCAGGTACAACTTTTGCAACTTATGCTCAATTGTTTTCAAAACTACATGTCAAGGGGTTTGGATACAGGATTGAATACAGTACTATCTGTCACCAGATCCATCAGTTATGTGTACACTGCTATCAATATATGTAACAGTATCTCATCTGTCATATTCATATACCTTACATGAAAGCTATGCACTTTACCGTGCATGAGCTATATGACTGCAATGTGACCACAGAGTAGATCGGAGGCACAAGGTGCATATTTTCTTAGTGATTTATAAACCTGACTGTTTAATACTGTATATGTTTCATCATATAGAAGTGAACCTATGGCACCGATGCCAAAGCTGGTATGCAGAGCCCTCAATACGGGCTTTACCAAACAAGACTCAATGCAACTTCCTGTAGTTCCAGACAGGTCAGGACATGCCGGGCTCAATACTATTTTAAAGCAACTCACAAGAGGTGTCACAGATGTGGACAGATTTGGAGCCCCGGAGCCTCGTGGTTCTTCCTGTTCAGAGGATGGATGCTTCAAAAATGATCCACATTATATCTCCTTCTTTTAATGGTATTGGTGTCCTCAGGATGCTGATATGACTTAAAGGGAACCTACCACCACAAATCTACCTATAAAGGTAGATCGGGTGGTAGGTGGATCAATCGGACGTGAGGAGAGCCCTTAAAAGGGCTCTCCTCACGTCCCATTGATCCACCTTAAAAGGGCTCTCCTCACGTCCCATTGATCCACCTACCACCCGATCTACCTTTATAGGTAAATTTGTGGTGGTAGGTTCCCTTTAAAGCTAAAAGTTACTGCTTAAATTGCCATGTTGGCAATTAGCAATAAATAAGTTGGTTTTGATTATAGTTTGGGCACCCACTCTCTTAATATACTCTGATACATAGTTTATGACCTAAGCCACAAGTGTCAACATTGGTTAATGACCCCCCAATCATGAAATCATGAGCATAGTGAGTGCATGTAAGAAGTAACACTACATTTTTATGTTTAAGCAGTTTTCTCCTGTAGTACTTACAGTACAGAACACTGATCTGAATAGAGTACATGGAGTAAGACAGACACATTCTATGTAATCTGATACTTCTAATTGAGCAGAGATTCCCCAGTGAATGTCAGTTTAGAAGGGAGCAGGGGTGGTAGAATGGAGCCTCATAGGTAGAGAAATAAGCACTTATTAGTAAATAAAACAATATTTGTTGTGTTGAGAGTTTCGCTATTTCTATTGTTACTTTTATGGTTTTTGTACTGTATGTATTTGTTTGGTAAAATGAAAAGTGTAATTTTTACAAAACCTTCCCAACTACAATGTCGTACTACTTATTGTACTACTGTTCTTTTATGTGACAGGTCAGAGCTGGAGTTCCCTATATAGTTCATTTGCCTATTTTACAGTCGTAAGTAAGTGTCATTACATCATGTGTCCGCCGCTGCCCACCAGTGTAACATTGGACTCTACTCTTTGGTTAGGGTTATCTTCTTAATAAAAACATGAAAGAAATACTTTATAATAACCAAATTGTGAATAGAAGCAGCTTCTACTCTTTGTACAAAATAAGTTATTTTCTCATCCGGCAAAGAAGAGTCAACCCTTTACATGACGCCTTTGGAAAAATCCTTTCCCCCATTCAAGGCTCTGCTTGTAATCTTTATCCAGATAATGTTCCATTCTCAGAAAGTGACGGTTTCTTAAATGTGCCCTTCCATTCAAGCAAATAGTGTTTATTCAACATACAGTATAAAAGCTAAGTATAAGAGGCTGCCTTCACAAGTCTTCATGTTCAGCGCTCTTTCATGTTCACAGCTCTGTTTTCTTTAGTGCTGTTTTCTATTATTTTTACACGGTACAATATAGCTGATTCCACTTTTAAAAGTTTAACATATGAGGACATCTTCACTAAATCCTCTTGCCGCGCGCACCTAGCTTTAATGTTCTCCATTATACTTTATGACTGGCTTATCCCATCCACAGGTTTGTGTCTTTGTTCTACAACTTTCTTTGATTCTTTATCCTTTCAATATGGATTAGCCATTTAATGGCTCATAATGCACCGTATGTTAGCGCCGTCAATTGAAAGATGCTGTGTCCGAGAAGTACAAAAAGTTCTTTTTTTGATTTATATCAATAAAGCCCTTGAGACCCTTTTACATGTTCAATGAGAGTGCAAGTCCCTCCTATAGCCCCATGAACAAAGCAGCAGGAGTGTTGCCTGTCTCAGCGGGCTGCTCAGAAATTAATCGTGGCTGCTTGTCTGCAGTCATACCTAACATGAGGAGCAGCTTTTAATCAGCCTCTTACTATTCTCAATGAAACTCAATAGGACTCTGTAATGGAGGGGTTTCTGCCAGCAGCCCTTCATTCTCACTATTATTGAAGAGGCTCAAAGTATAGCAAACTGGACAAACTGAGCAGTGTGCATTGTATTTTTCGCGACTGAATACAAAGAGTGATCTTTACCCGGAATAAAGAACAGTAGAATCGTAAAGGCCATTGACCCCTGTTATCTAATAGAACTTCATACTCCTTTCCTCAGCTTTCTCCAAAGAATGAAGGTGACCATAAGGAGCAGTGTTTGTTAAATAATATATATCCCATCTATATGAATAGGAGACATGTTATGTTGACCTCATACCAGCACACCAGGGCTGCTTAAGGTTATCATTATTCCCGACAAAATGGTTTGAAAGACAAATTACAATACAGTAAATGAGAGCAAAACATTTACCCCCAATTTTTTTTCATTTCTTTTTTATTACTTATGGTGTTTAGAGCTGGTTTTGCAGGAAATATTTTACAAATTACTTCATTTAATCATCATCATCATTTAAATTACAGGGACTAGGAAGTATAGATAGTATTGATGCAATGATGAAATGGGAGAAGTGCAGATAAGTGAGATTATTGCCCTCTTTTTCTTTTTTTTAAGCATTCTGAACAATTTTATACTTGGCAGACCCCCCCCCCCCTTTAAAATATTAGAAAGATTGCCAATAGCAACCAGCTGATTTCACCCACTTTTTACAGTCTTAACTGTATTTTAGTGTTGGGCTAGTGACTCGGCCTACCAGCCAATTGATCTTGACTAATACATAAAAATCTTCTGTGTGCTGTGTCCCTTGCTGATTAAAGTAATTTTTCCAGCTCTATTATCTGTACTGCGGTTTATTCTGTGACTATCCATCCTTTGGTGTATGCAATTCTGTGACCTGGATTGTTTACCACCCTTATTGTGTTCATCTGTTTGTCTTGTTTTATGTCTGTACTATGGTGTAGGGAGGAGCCATCTTTGTGGTTGTGCTGTATAGCTTCGGATATGCAGAGGCAAACAGGCAGGGTTATTGGGGTAGTAATGTACACTGTCTGTCATCCCTGAGTCCAGTGTCCCCACTACACATATGCTGTATATTAAGCTACTATTTAACTGCATAAAATATGCAAAATGTTGATTTCTAGTTGGCTGATTTTTTGATACATGATTTATACACTTGATATGAAAGGGCCATGGTTACAAATATAAATGTTGATGCCTATTGTGTTTTGCTTAAAACACTGTTTTTACAGTGGATCCTTTATCCTGAATAAATATTTTTGTATCAGCATACAATTTTTATCTTTCTAAAGTGGATCAGTGCTTCTTCCAGAACGATCTGTCTTTGTCTCCTTTAGTGTCAAAGAGCTGAGTTCAAGAAACCTTGCCTCGAGCATAACATAGCAGACTTGACAGAATATTCCCAATGAGGTGGCATAAGCTTGCTGACAAGCTAAAAAGTAGAACATAAAGTTATAAAGAGCAAAAAGCATACAAACTAGCAGGATCAGAGATTTGTATCCCACTAGAAACCTGAAACTGATGAGTTACTGTAAGTTAGGTGCTCATGTATATGGAAAATTTTATTATTGAATAACTGAATAAAAATGGTAGCAATTGTAATTCTATTTATGTTGATTGAACCACAATTTGAGAACAGCCACCACTCACTTTATATGCATCCTGGGGTGGATCAGTATTTTGGCCCGGAAAATAAAGTACGATCCCCTAATGCTAGACCCAGCCCCTTGGTATTATGTATTGGTACTTAGCCCTCTGTCCTCTTTGTGGTCTTGACTGAAAGGAGGAGGATAGCACCACTCCACATTAAGAGGTGAATACAGAGTATACTGGGAGAGGCGTAACTTGAAGGGGCGCAGAGAGTCTGGTCACAATCAAGCCCAAGATTCTTAGGGGGCAAAAAAGGTTTCACTTTACCATATGATTATACTAGGAATATAAGCCATACTTTATAGTAGGGGCTCTGGCATACTGGGGCCTATTAGTTTAAGTTATGCCACATTAAGATCCTGCCTTGCTCACTGCTCCACCTGGTCCGGTGAGATTGCATCTCAGCACTGTACAGGTCTCCCCAGTACCATGCAGTGGCATGGAATCCGTAATATAGAAATTTTCCCTTGTGTGTATCTTCAACAACTCACCAATTATAAAGAGTAAGATGGAAGATAAAAGTTTTTTGTGAACTCTATCTAATCTAAAAAAAAAAAAAAACTGAAGTTAAATATGTTTCCCAGTTACTGTGTGCTAGGTGCCACGCTTACAAGTTGATGGTGAAGGAATAAGTAATTTCCAATTTGAAGAAAAGCTAAATTATTTTCTGTTGCCAGACATGATTTGCTTTCAATGTAGCAAAGCACCTCAAAGTGTAAAAGAGTAGTTAGAACAACAATCTTTATGGTGCATTATGACCATATAGAAAATAATAAGTAAAAAAGAACCAGAAAATATATTCTATAGAAAAAATCTGAAAAGGTTTTGTGGTTACAATATATAGTAAATACATACATTTGCCTAAAGCTCATGAGACAGAACATCCAAACAATACTGTAGATCAAACCAATTGGTGATTATTTTGCCATCTTACTTTTATTTACTCTATTTGAAAACATCATTTTCAATTTTCTACATATTATGCCTCTAAATGTAACCTAAGTTATAAGCCCAGGACGAGAACGATCCAATTTCAGCAGTGTATGTTTAAGACTATTGTTTTTCTCCAATATAACTTTTCTTCCTTTACGTCTCTCACAGACATTATTACCCATCCATTTTCTCTTCCCCAAACACAGTGGGAAATCTGCTGGTTTCCATAACAACATCACTTAGCTCGCAAACCCCATTTTAATGATAGACAGGTGCCAACATCAGTGGATAGTAAACAGGAAAAAATTAGATCTTAAGTCTCTAATATTGGCAGCACATTCAATGCCATAATGAACAACAGTTACATTTTATAGAGTAGTAGTGTGACATAACACTGGTAGCATCTAGCAGGCTCAGCAGGGTTGTTTTATCACCTAAATCATCTGCCATGGGTGATGTTTTACAAGCACCTCTCTGTGTTTAACCCTGCTTGAACGATGGGCGTTGCTATCAATTGACATATTCTATTACCGACTGATGTTTGATCATATTCTGTTCTTATGTTCACTCTATGCACTCTTCAGACGTTGACAGAGGATGAAAATATGTTTTTTTTTCCCGTTCTTTACTTGGGATATTACAATTTATACATTTGCATTCTGTGCACGGATACATTACATACAGTATAGTGTGTTGCTTTGTTTGCAAACAACAATAATTGTTACATTATAACAGGAAAACAGTAAGAATAACAGTGCACTTTAGGAAGACAGATGCATATTAATTACGAGCAATGTAAGCGAAATACTGACTTCAAACAATAAATGAATACATTAAAATTAAGACAATATGAGTCAACTTTATATGAGCTTCAAGTGGCGGCTTGAAATTAAAATGATTTAAAAACTTAACCAAAAAAAGGAAAATTAAAATCATTTATTTCTTCCTCAACAACCGACTAGAAATGATGAGCATCAATCTGTTCAGACAGAAGCAGATTCCACAGATGGTTGCTTAAATAAAGGACCAGTTTGCATTTAGATGGCCCATTTGCTAATGTTTATCCAAAATACAGCCTGATAAAGGTAACAATTGTTGACCAAAACAAGGAACAACAAATGCCATTTTTTTTAACTGCACAAATAAAATAAAATGAATCTCTTGTTGCATTTTTAACCAGAGTATTCTCAAGAGAATTCTCTATTTATGGAATACTCTGACACAGTAATAGTCCAGCAGAAGACAGTCTATTTCTTATGCACAGTAAAGGGTCCTCTCGCTTTTGCCCCAGTACAAATATAAAGACTTCAAGTATTAAAGAGAAGGTTATGAGATTACAGTCACTTTAATTATAAGTTAATTTACATGCAATAGAAAAATGTTTGTTTCTCAGCAGAAAATGCATTCTCTTTGCACCTGAATTAATGGCGTGGCCCTCTTTCAGAAAATAAATTAACAGGAATTTTCATGGTTTGCTTCCTGTGGATAAAAACTGGTCCATGGTCATGTGATGTCACAAAGGTCCACAGCTCGTTAGTATCACAGAGAGTAATCAGAGCTGTGTGCTATAATGATCCATGCATCTGCGTGACATCACATGGCCTGGGATTTTTTTTATCCACAGGAAGTCAATAATGAAGCTTCCTGTATAATAACTGCAATCAGACATCTAGCACACCATGTGGAATAGATATAGACAGTATATTGGGAAATGTTATAACATTCCATTACAAAAACAATAACAATTATTTCCTTAACATGTGCAACCCCTTTAAATTCCTGTGACAGGTCATATTCAGACCAGGTGTCTTTTATAGGCCATTGCCCCTCATCGGGACAGACATCTCTAAGAAGTCATGCACAGCATAACACCTTGTTTTACCCTTTTTTTGCTCCAGGCAGTTCCACTCAGCCTATCTTATCTAGAGCTGGGGTACTTTTAGATTACTTTGTATTGGTGGCATTACTCTATAATAATTACAAGGTCTTGTTATGTCTTACTACTCTGGCACTTCTAATAATCTGGGCTCTAACAAAACTCCAGGTTGCCCACTGTAGTGTGTCACCTCAGATAGCTTGTTACCAACTCTAACCTCCAGCACATGAAACATCAAGATGAAGAACCCTTCTCTGACGTCCATACATTCTCCTTTTACCCACTCTTCAGGTACACTATAGTCACAAAAAGGTCAATGTTAGGCTCTTTTTGGATAGTACTTCCCCTTGTTAGCTGGCAGCAAAGAACCTCCTATCACTGCTGTCAGCTACTATGATAGGATATAGCAGTGCCTGGAGGCTGGTTAAAGAACCAATTCAAGGTCTCAAAGGAACACAATGGTATGTCACAAAACTAATGTTCAACACAAAACCACACACAGAGTAAACACCCTAAAATGACGCTTGCAGCTTATGGTTATGAGGTCCAGGTTTAGACCTGAAGAGAAGTCTTTGTATTAAATACTGGAATAGTGCTCATTAAAATCAGTGGGCACAAATGATGCCCACACATTTAATGGGCATTCTATTGTCAATAAATTGTTGCAATTCTAACTTAAAAAACAGAAAATAATTTATAAAACAACATTATATTTTATCAACGTATTTACCTTACCCTAAACTGTAGTGAAGGAACTAAAACCTCATTATTGGTATTTTTTGGCATCAAATGTACATAGCAGCAATTCACTAAGAAAATCCTGATGAGATATTATTGAGATAATAGCAGCACTTTGCATCTAAAGAAATCCATTAATATCAAGGGACAAACCATGCAAACATTACCGCAATCCATTCCCGGTGTTCAGTCTTTATAAATATGTCAGCGATTGTAAGCTGGAAACCAGAGGAAGTATGTTGGCTCCAATTTGTTGCATTGTTTTCTTATCTATCTGATCCATTTACAGTTGATAATAATAATGAAACCTCAAGTCTGACCCTACCGCAGGGACCATTATACCTCTGCTGAGGACCAAGGAAAGCGACAAAAACTGTTACCATGACAACTCCTTCAGGTGACAAAACTAAAAGCCACAAAGAAAGAATTAAAAAAAAGAAAAACACTGCTGAAAGTTGCTTTTTTTCTGCTTATCTTTTCTTGTGCTGCAGTTTATGACAGCAATAATAGCTTCCTCGGAGAATCATTTTAGGCAGCCGTAGAGCACAACATAGATAATAGACATTTAGAACTTGGCAATATTGTGTTACCATTATTGCACAACACACATCTGGAGCTAGGAGCCTGTCTGACAATATTACCAGAATTTTAACATTTCCTGGACAAGAGAAAAAATATAGCATTATACCAAAGGGGAAGCGAAATGTGGCAAATCTGCAAGCGATGAGTCTCAGCTGACATTTTCATGTGTTGACAAGCTGCATTTTCCTTATATAACCTGTCTTTTAAATGATACACCATTGGCTTTCCACTATGTTCTTAGCCAATTCAAATCAGTCACAGAGGCCATTTATTGCTCCGAGACATTTCCAATGTCCAATTTATCATGTGTAGTGGACTGACACATGTGCCAATATAGAGTACTATCAAAAGGAAAGTCACTTTATCTGAGGCAGGGCTGACATTATCAGTTGGACATATCTATTTCTGGCTGCAATAGTAATAGCACAATATCAGGATTTAGAAACAGAACAAAAGAGAATGTAATGTAAATACTGCAATGTGTCCGGCCACAAATGCTTGCATGCCAAGTACAATGTGCTACATATTCACCATAGGCATAACTTTTGTTGCAGGTACTCAATACAAAATCTGTACCCTAACTATAATATATTGTTCATACACTTCAGGAAAAGAGACAATCTCCGGGCCACCTAAAGCTGTTCCATCCGTATGTGGGAGCACACTCTGCATTCCCTTAAGTTACGTCCTTTATACAAAACAATGAAACAGCTAGTCTACAAAGTATCAGCTGTCCTCACGTTGGCTTAGAGTGGATGCTAAGTTAATAACATCTCTTGGTATACCTTTATAGGAAAATGGAATAACCACTATTGTTTTTGGCACACTATCCTATTACTGAACTTATTCTGCTCTTATACAGGTTGTTTTGTCTTGCAAAGGCATATTAGTAGGCATCTTTTACTACAGTCTAGAGCTGAATTCAACTTTTTCAGCTGAAAATCATTATAATGGATACTTTAAAGGGAGTCTAACACCTCCTCATGCTTACAGAATGTCGTAGAGAAATGCACTATAAAAACACAGTCATTATTTGTATCCACTATACTTATTTTGTAAAATTCCCATTTTAATCTGTATGCTAATTAGACAGTTCGCACACCAAGGTCAAGACCCTAGCACCCAGAGTATTGCTATTCCTGCCTGGACTACTGTCCTCCCCATTACATTAGCAGGATATTTGTCAATGAATGAGATGGCAGTAGTTTAGGTGCTCCAAGTGCTGAGACATGACCTAGGTGCACCAACTGCCTCATGCAGTAACACACAATGATGCACCATGTGTCTCATTAGAAAGGTGAGCGAGTAAGACCTGTTCACATGGTGCAGCAATGCATGGTGTCCAATGTGCAGGACTTTTGTGGTACCAGGGCCAAGAGCCTTGGGGGTTTGGCCTGTCAGTTTGGGTACTTATCGGCTGCTGGGTCTTGGTAAATGCTGCTGCTGTGTTGCTGCAGAAGATGTAATGTGATACCACAGCCATTACGGTAGGTACCCAATAAAATGAGGTCATCGTGAAAAGGTGAGTGAGCTTATGCAATTTTAAGAAAATGTAACAAAGAACCCTGCGCTTGTGTGCATACATTTGGTGTAATATGTGGATGTGCAGTATAGATCTTTTTACTCCTAAATGAAGGGGTAAACAAGTTAATCCACTTTTATGTAAAGTAATTAAAACTATAAACTAAAAATTGGTTCAATGTGAAAATTAAATATAGCTCCCAATGGGCCGAGAGACAATTATTTTAGTTAGGTAGCCAAGTTTTAAGGCACTTTCACACTGGTTTCGTCTTTCACATCCGTGGTTTAGTGATTTCCACTGATGCCTTACAAAGTCATTGTTTTCTATGAGTGTTTTCACATTGGCTTGTATTTTCACTGATCCATTGTCCATGTAAAAAATTCCGAAACATGTCCACAAAAAAAAAATGATGAAACATCAGGGTTTTTTTTTCACTGATGAGGGTGAAAAAACAGGTGTAATGTTTTCAAAGCAATGTTAAACCTTCAGGGTTTTTTTGCGGACTCGGAGACAAAACACAACAGAAACTGAGCACCAACGCTAACATGAAATAGCCGTTAGTCTTAGAGGTCTTGGTAGACTATAACATACTGTACCTTTTCCATTTTTAAACATTTTTGTAATAGCAATTACAACTTTTAAACAGGACTTTCTTTACTGTTACTTCATATTATTCTTATTCAAAATAACAATTATGTGTTGATATTTATCAAACATAGCATAATATAACAGAACATAGAATCATTACCTCTGGCATTTTGACCCTTCCTTCCTGAAAAGAGCATGTCAGTGGGTCATGGGTACATACATGGCGAAATTTACACCAATGGCACTGATATGGACTTTCAACACAAGACAGGCACCTGAAAAAAAAATATAATGGACATTTGACTTTAACTTAAGCTTTCAACAAAATATACTAAAATTAGTAGTACAGTATGTATGATTGAGAAAGAACACTATTTCCAACTAGTGTCTGACTATATTCATCTCTTACTGGGTTCCTACAGTAGCTGCAGTGACCTTTTGCTTTCCTTTCCACTCTCCATAGACTTCTATGTTTAGCCTACACCTCAGTGAGCTTTCAGCCATCTTTCTAGAAAGAGGGAACACTTTAAAAAAAAAAGATTTAAGAGAGAAGTTCCTTTTAAATAAAACAAGCCATTTTATTAGAAAAAATGTATTACTAAGTTTCTTATCTTTTGTACAACTTATTTGCACAGAGTTTATCTAAAAGACCACTTAATCTGGAAACACGAATGCAAGGCAAATGCTGCTGAAACTTCTGTAGATTCATAGGTTGATGCATAGCAAACAAAAAGAATTATATATAGATTATATATAGATTCATGGAGGGCACATGGAAAATGAAGGACAGGAGATGCAACAATGTATCTGTGGATAGAAGTGTGTTTATTTTGCACAAAGACTTTAGGCTCTGGACCAGAGTCTAATGAAGGCCATGGTCCAGAGCTGAAACACATTATGCAAAATAAAGATACTTCTATCCTGACACAGGCTCAGGTGCAGTCTCGAAACCCATTGTGCTAAATAAAGTTACTTCTATCCACTTATACAGAGCTCCATATCATATCCTTAACTTCCATGTGCCCTCCATGAATATACTGTTTAGCTTGTAATACATAGCATCTTTGAACCTACAGTATTCTGTTATAATGGTCAACCACATGACCAATATTTAAGGAGAGGTAAGGCTGTTTTATCCCAACAGTGTGTTCATATGCTTCTATGTTCCACATGATTGGTTTCCTGCCCTTTTGTCTCCATTCTCTCCTCTCCTCTAGATGCTCCAATTACATGATACGCCACATTTTTACTATTAAGTATAAACTTCATCTGATAAAATGCCAGTTGTATAAATGTAATATGCATATATTTTTAAGATAAATTACTGTTCATGCCACTTAGAATTGACTCTCATAAAGGCTTCTAAACATATACAAACAGCTGCTGGTGTATTACATTGCATATGGATTTACTAAACACAGGAGTGTTATAGCAAATGAATACAAAATACATGAAAAATAGCAGCTAGCCTCAGTGACTAGTAGGAGGTGGATGATGCCGCCTTTGATAAAACAAGTCTAATAGGATGTAGATGCAATGGAATACTTGTTATTCAAATTGATAACAAGCACTCACTCTGATAAATCAAATTAAAAATGCATAATGTATCATATTGTGTCAAGTCTGTACATAGTCTGCTATGAATATTTCATTTTTTTCTTAAATCTTTATTTCTGTCTGGATATGTGAAAGAAAGGACAACTGTTTGTAAAGGAATTATCACTGTGAATGGAAAGCAGCACAAGGCAACGCTATATAAAAAACAAAGCATACAAGTAACTAATGCACCCAGTATACTAAGTGGAGCCCTGACTAAATCTATGAGGAATAACTAATGTCCCCAGCCAAGGTTCTCCAATCACATTTCTTAGCTACTGCTTTCCAGGTGTTAACATTGATTCATTGTGGGAGATTTATCGGAAGTGATAAAACTGTTCTAGTAACTAATCATACTTCAGCTTTTATTTTATAAACAGCTTTGGGAAAATAAAGCTGAGCTCTGATTGGTTGTAATGGACAACTAGAACAATTCTGCTTTGAGACACTTTTGATAAATATTAATTGACACCAAAGATGATCACAGAGGTGGTTGATTCGGTAAAGACCCCATTTTTATGATGCCCATAAAAGGGTACCAAGTCAGCAACTTATAGTACAGTACACAGTTGTTGGACCTAGAATTGGCCATTGACTTCTCTTTACCAACCTCTCTATACACTACACTAGAGAGGTGGCTATACACATAGGCCAGTGTCATTAAATTAGTTGAAGTCCTGGAATTGAAAGTCAGAAATTTATGGTATATTCTGCAAGTGATATTATTGTGTATCACAATTTTACACAATTATTCAAAACAGAAACATATTTCAAAAAAGTGATTTACATGTATCATCCTATGAAACACACAAAATAAAACATTGGGAGGGGATTTATAACATGTTATCTGGTTTCTGTACTACTTTTTGAGAGTAAAGATCCCAGCACTCGCACTCTTCTTCAGCTTAATTCTTCATTGTAGAGTATGTCTTACAGCAGGGACATAAGGGAATGCGTTTTCGGCTCATATCACGAGTCTTCATCAACCAGGTTGATACATCTGAATAATTACAGAATTCTTTTTGTTTTTTTAACATTACCTCACTTTCTGCAAGCAGTGTGTGGTGAGTCCCGGGGAAGGGTTCAAATGGCACTAGTTGTCTTCTCCTCAATTTCTCCTCACATCACTCATTGTCGTTCTCTTCCCTCAGCTTCTCCCCTTCTACTTTCCCCAGCTTACTGCCCCAATCAATTATCATTTCAACTGGCCCCTTCCACCTCCCAGGGAGTCACCACATTCTGCAGGGAGCCAGGTAATGTAAGAAACAATTAAAACACACTGAAGTTATTCAGATACACAACAAAGGTATTTCTTAAATCAACTTGCCATAGGCTATTAAACCCTGTCATCATGTATCTTACACTCCACTACCGTGTCGGATACAACTCAATTGGGGCAGCGCGTCTTATACCAACCCGGTTTTTTCAAATCTTTACATCCCTGTGATTCCCTATCCGGCACTACCACTGTACCGGACCCCGGGAAGACGCAGCACACCCTAGCCACAGCTACCGGAGAACAAAAAGTATCTACTCTAGACGCATAAGACACAAGGTGTCTTCAGGTGAGCAGATACTCTCTAATACCTCATCTCACTTATAAGTGACCTATTGCACTAGGGGCGCCGCCCGTGTCTCGTTCTATTTATCATGTAAAAAAGGCCTTCCTGATGACAGGTTCCTTTAGAAATTATTTTAGCCTTCACTAAAATTTGTACAGCCATTTGTACAGCCATTTAATGAATGGCTGGTGTATATGCTTTATACAAACATGCATTCACTTTTATATGGGCACAAACAGTATGGCGATATTCACTTTTAAAGGATGACATTCAAAAATGGCAATACTGAGAGCATTTGACTGACCAGTGGCCTCATGCTAATGTACTCCAAAATATCTATATCATAATAAAACAATATATTTTATGTAAACTATATGGGTTTGAATTCAGTATAATTAATTCATACCAAAGAATTCATTTGTAAACTATACCAGTCTATAGAGATACAATATAAACTGCTGGGGACATGAACATGGAACACAATGCTTTGGCTCATGCTGTAAAACCAGCTGAGAACATCAATGGAGCAGCAGAAAGACTAACAGTGTTTATGGCATATTGGTAGGAAGTCAGACACAACAATTCCTCATAGGTTTCTGATTGTCATGGAAACCAAACAACACAATAAAAGTCACATAATAAATACAGTTTGGAAAAGCAATAAATTATGCATTGTCTCTTTGGCCTATGACTGCATGTAGAATCCAATAGATGTTCGATGTTACCATAAAAATGAAAATATAACATACAGTATATAGTGCACATGTGATTGGCTCAAATATATACATATATATTAAACATGATACTTACGAGTTATGAACACTGCAATTATAGAAAACAAAGCTTGTGCTGGCAAATGTCATCCCAGTTTCTTTGGACTTCAGTTGCAGCTGGACAATATGATGGTCACCTAAAAGGAAACAACGCAATTAGAAAAACGTAGAGGAAAAACGTTGTACTACAATATATATCAATCATGTTTGACAGTAATTCCAAATATATCCTCTGTGAAAAACCAAGTTGTATACATTGCTTTAATTTCAGGGACTCACACCTATTTGATAGTCAGTCAAGAGATAAGGTCCCCATAGACCTGAGCAACACAGCCACTGCTTCTTTATATTTAGACATGGGGTGAGTGTTGTGAGTCTTAGGGGATGGACCCATACCTCTGCTTTGAGGATTTTATTATTATATATTATGAGAATACTCAAACCCCTGAAGTGATTGTACAATGTGTAGTCAATAATAAGGTTCCATCTTATAACCCAGCAGCCAAGTGCGATATGACCAGCACATGACATTATAATAAATGACCTATGTGCCAATATGTACGCATAATGGTAGCAGGATATCATGGACAGTTGATTTAAAAGTAGCTATCCAAGTTAATAATTTATATATGTGGGAATCCTTAAAGGGGTCTTCTAGAAGATTGTTAGAAATATTTCCAGGCCAGTGGTGGACTAAGACAGCCATTGGGCGCTGGTCTGTGTGAATATTATATCCCTTACAAGTCTAGAATTCACTTCTTACATATGGTACCAGAATCAAGCTTCTTGGAGAATGGTGGATGCGTCCCTTCTACCTGCTCTCAATCTGCAGTTTCAGAACCTTTGAAGGACCTTCAAGGTCAAACAATGGCTCTTGTTTACACGTGTATTTGAGAGCATACACAGATGTACAAGGATTTCATGGATGACGGTCCTTCCCAGTATAAAATTTAGTGGGTGTTTTGTGTGGCCATAGGCCCCCTAGTATCCTTAAGCACCCTAGAAGACTTGAGCCCTGGCCTGCCGCCTAAACCACCAATATCAGAATGCACTTCCAGAAACCAGTTTTCTCAGTTAAAACCTAGATACTCATAACATTCTGTAACTAACTCTTAATCAAATATTTAATGTACCGTATTTATTATTTGATGTACCAATATCATACAGGACACAGACTGTTTTCTTTTTCCTAAACTAAAATATACATTATTCTAATGTTATAAGGTGAAGTAGGCTTTGCCCTGAAACTGTAGTATATCTACTCATTTTAGTGTCAGAAAGTAAGAGTTCTCCTTTTGGCCACCTTGGCAAACTCTCCATATGGAGAACTCCTGAGAACTTACTTCTTGACCCAAGTCAATAGCCTCTCACTCAGCCAAACCAGTTCCCTACGCTGTACTGATGATCCCCAATCAGGTTGAAACCATGCTGCCTATATAGTTGAGAGTCTGTTCCTTCTGAAATAGATATACTGGTTTGGCTTAATCCCCCATCATGTTATTAGGCTTCTTGTAAGTCATGCTTGGTGTTAAGGGAGCTGCCTTGCAAGGTAGCTAAAAGAGGCATTGTTTTCCATTTTTTACACTTCGTATTAACATTTTTTGACTATGTATATAAGTACATAAACCATCATAGTCGATGCTAGCAAATGTAAGCAATGTTCAATTTTTTAGCACTGATGTTAAAATTCAGCTGCTATATTAGTCTCTCTTAATGGAATTTCCAACACAAATGTATTTTCTGCATTGAGTATTTCCACAAACGCCTTTAGTGGGATACTGTATCCATCCATTGTATGCACCTCCTGCTATGAATGAGGAGATTCAATATTTTACACATTCAGCACGATCATTAAATCCAACGCAATTTCACTTCAGCTGAATGCTTCATATTTTTAGAATAATTATTGCTTTGGGGAAGAGTCTCAAACTATTTATACATTCAGTAGCTCATTGCTAGATTTTACTAGAAAGCACATCACATACTGCCAACCTCCATATTTTATACCAAATTCATTACAATTCCAAAATACTAAATTACTTTTTAACTGTACTATATATCTGGGGATGCTTTAAAAGAGCAATCATCTAGTAATATATTCTATATAGTTTGTTTCTAGTGTTTTAGCCGTAAATTTCTGGGTAATAACTTATCAGCCTCATTTGGGAACCACTTGTCTTCATCTAATCGCCAGGGCAAGCTTCAGCCAAGAATACCTTATAATTACTTAGATTCCTCTGTAGTAGATTCATCATTTTGGTTATCTCTGCTCTGTTTTGGCTAAAATATGGGGACCCAAGCAGTGGATCTTATATGCATATGCATATACCTGATTAGACTAATGACAGGTTGTAATCTGTCCTGGAGGCTACATTATCAGAATCTGTTCAAAGTACCAAATGAAAAAGTCATGTAAATGAATTAGTAGAAACTCTAATGAAAACCTTACAGAACCCATTGCTGTTAATGGGGTCCTTTGGATATATGTTTTTTTGCCTTTGTCGGGGGCTTTCATTATTGAACCTCTTTGCTCATATAATGGAGTATTATAATGGAAGCCCTTGTCGCAGATGCATACATAGCCTTAATTAGACAGTGTTGTTTGCTTTTCTCTCTCCTTTAGACCATATAAGGCCTTCATGTACGTAATACAATGTTAGCTAAGACTCATTTTACATCACACAAAAGACAGAGGCAACCATATTGTTTTACATGACCATCATCAAAAAACTGGCATGTCCCCACCAAGTTTAGGCTTAACATATCATAAGCACATCTATTCCTACTGTATATAGTCAATGTACAGAAAACAAGAGGTAGGAATCTACTACTAAAAGTATAGAATGGGTATATTTGTCTAATTGAGATCTGCTGCAGCTAGAACATCCAGTACTCGAATTACAACGTTCCAGTTGAATCAATGTTTCAGCTTATTAACTTGTTGATCAAGTTGATAAAAACAAAGAACATACTAGCATATGGGATGCACATGGGGGATAAAAGCTTTACTGTCCTTAATTTAGGAAATAAACGTACAAAGTAGAATTGGAATAAACACTGAACCACATTCAATACAAGTGGAACTGCTTAGCTTTCGGTTAAACAAGTACACAAATCGACTTTTAAAGTAAAAATAGCTAAAGAACTTAAAAGTGCTAAGAAAAACAAAGAAACAGGAGGTTCTTATTTAGTATTATTTCTTTTATGTAGTTTCTATTCTCTACTGATTGTAAAGTAAACTGTAAAGGCCAATATATGACTCTGCACTAGCAATATTCAATGCCATCCCATAAACTTCTACCGACAGATTACTCTGAGACTGTTCAAGCTATGAAGATAATGGTAATGGATGCCTTGTTCCTAAACTGGCACCTGAACATTGATACCAGATTTAGAAATCTGAACTTTACCGTATACATAATTTAAATGGTTTGGCCCGGCAGCACCCTCACTCTGGGGCAGGAATAATGGCATTTTCAAGTTAGGTTGGCAAGTTAAATGAATAAAAAGAATACATCCATCAAACACATGGTATGAGCCTCTGTGCTGTCTTAGATTTATTCAGCACACATATTATTCTGTATCCTTTGCTTTGTGAGCAACAACTCCTCTTACCAGAGGGAACTGCAACTCCTTACTTGCCAACTTTCTGTCATTATCAGACACTGACCCTGCACTTGGTATCTCTTCCCGGGAGACTTTGCTGGATTCTTTAGAAAGACATCTTAACAAAACACTAAGGGCAGCCAAGTGTGAGACCTCCATATGATGAATAGTTATTCAGACCAGGCACACAGTATGACTCTAAATGAATTAGCCACTGCACCTAGAATGCATGTCCTTTTTCAGCATGAGCAATTAAAGGGGACCTATTAAAATGATTAGAAGGTCAAAAGATAAAAAGATAACCTAGTTTAAGGTACCAGTAATCATATAGGATAGTATTTGTAGGCCGGAGTCACCTAATTAACAAAGATTTTAGAATATTTTCTACATCAAGACCTTTATTAAAAAATAGCCAGATAAAGGTAAATAGGTGAGGAAGTGGGGGTTGCTAATTTTTTTTATGTTCTGATAAAATAAGAGTCTTACCCTATTTTGCCAGTGTAACTCTATAGTATGGACACAAAATGCTAACTTTATTCCATGGTAATAATCACTGTACAGGCGAACAGCTTTGGGATTCTACGACAGTAGTCCTAGTAAAGATTCACAATGGATTACTCGAATGTATTTTAAGATGAGTGTTTGTACCTTAATAGCTGAAATTTGACAGGACAGACGATCAGATAACAATCATGTTGTCCCTTTTACTCCAGCCCCTTCTTTTGGGTCTTCGACCTATTGTGTATGTTGTAGGTCCTATGTTGGGGTTTGTTTTCTTAATTCAGAAAAATCAATAAACACAGTGTAAAAAAATAAATAAATCATACTCTTAAGTGCTCTAGATCAGCCAAACAGACATTCATAGGGATCCTTAGCTTCATGTGTTTTGTATCTTTCTGTCCAGATATGAAATCCATAGTTTGTCATTTTACATGTGTAAATAGGATGTGCTATCGGCAATGATAAAAACTGTGTGTAAATAAATGATATGCTGCACTTCCTATCCCTCATATGCAGTTACAATAATTAGCAGACAAAAGATGGGAAAGAAAGCGCTCATAGGGTAATATTGTAGAGGTGAACAAGTAATAAATATAATAAAGTGTATATTTAAATGTAAAAGTGGTTGTGCATGACGTAAGGCACAACTCTAGCAAAGGTGTGTTCAGCTGTTTTCAGCTTGTACCTTGAGGTTGGATTAGTAGACCAGCTTGCGTGTAGACAGTTGGGAATTGAAGAGGAGGGCGCACACTAAATTGTGAACCTCCAAATGGTCAAATGCATAATAATTTGTTAATATAACATATAACTATATTGTATAAATATACAATAAACATAGTTATGGTAATATCTGTAGAAGATCATTAATATTTACATAGATAGATAGAATAAAAATAGTACTAATACATAGATGAATAAATCCAAAGGAAAAGACAAGGCCGGACCGGATCCCAGCAAAACACAGGGTCAGGAGGAGGAGGCGGCAGGGGTGAAGGCTTTTCACCCCTCCTCCCTCTATAGGCAGACAAACGTGTGCTCACCGCACTGTGACCGGGAGCCATAGACTGCTATTGTTGCCGTGATCTGGTCTCAATTTGTGTGGCCACATCCCAACCACAATTGTGGCTGTCTGAATGTACCCCTTAAAGAGATGAAGACAAGAAACAAGAAACTTTTTTACAGCCTTGTACAGATATTTTCAACATAAAATATATTTGAGATTCTACCCCAATGGATATGCCAATCTGAATGTTGTACATATTAAGTACAACATTAATTAAGTTACAAACGGACCTCTGGATGTCGGTAATTCTCTGTACTTTAGCCCTAGGCTATAATAATCAGCTGTAGGAGTTATAAAAGGTGTCTGCAAATAAGCTTTATTGTTAATTCTGGTTCCTATGACAACCCAACATTTTTAAAATTCAATTGTCACAGTGACCAAAAGAAATTCTGAATGGGGTTACAATTATTAACTATGCAGTTCCGACTTACATACAAATTCAGAACAATACAAATTAAGAACAAATCTACGGAAACTATCTTGTACGTAACTGCCTGTAATGTTAACATGACCCTAAAGAGTGCTTTAAAGCCTACACAAGTTTAAAAAGTATTTTAGTGGCACTTAGTGCTATTAAAATAAAAAGTTAAATTGATAAACCTACCCTGCTCCCTATAACAATTTCTAGAACATAATTCTTTTCCTTAATATACTAAAAATAATATGCATAAGCCCACTGAAACTCTGGATGTGACCCCGTCACACCTCTCCATGCCAACTTGGTGTGGAGGTGGCGTCATGGGTTACATGTACAATTCCTGTCCGTGCACCAGTAAGTGTACATATTTGAAAGCTTGTACCTCAGACCTACAAGCCCTGATAAATGCGACCCACTATTTTTTATTAAGCGGTAGTTCATGTCCACCATTTTTTGTTTGGATATAGAAATGAACCTGTGTAAGGAGTCTTGCATCACTTGCAGAAACAGTATACAGACCCCAGCATAGATGCTCTTAGAATTGATGCATCCAATCAAAAAGACAGTAAGAAGCTCCACCAACCTACAGGACATAGCAGTGTAATCTTCTCCCAGTCTCGGAGAAAACCTAAGTCAAAAGAACTTACAGAACCAAATATTCTATATTTCTATTGTCCTTCTGTTTATAAATGTTAATATGTTGACTCCAGGCCAGCGCCAGCACTGGGCATACCTGGGAAAATGCCGGGGACTCACAGCTGCTAGGAGGGGCACACTTACTGAATCCATAAGGGCTTTATATAAAATAACCATGACGGGCTTTTTGAGATGATAAACTAGTGAATATTTTAGGCAACAGGAGACTGTTTTAGTTTAAGAATTTTTAATGTTGCCACTTGAGTTCACTGCAAAGGGGTATACTATGGCTCTGTCGCCCAATGGCCTACTGAAACCTGGAGCCAACCCTGGTGGACTCCTAGGAAACATCATTTCTACCTTCTGCATGTAAATGTCAGTTATTGGATGTGTTACTTTTCTAAAATGGATGAGTGTAGTATTTTTTATAAATCCGTATCCCCACTGTCACATCTAAATATCATAGAAGATATTATTATTATTGTACAATACTTCATATAAGATAGTATAAGAAATTTAATTTACAGTGCATTCCTCAAGTTAGTAGAACTGACTTTTTTTTCTGTGCAGATTTTTGTTTAAGCCTAAATCTGATCCTTTAAGGATTCAATGCACATAGTCTCAGCTGCAGGGAACCTTTAGAGTTAATTAATGACAATAATTCTATAAAGCAGCACATGATTAAATGCAAGCTTTCGACCTAACTGACCCCAAACTTCAATTATTTTCTTTCTCTTCCAAATGATTCATTAATCAATCATTCCAAATTGACCTTGACAATTAATCTATCTAGAAGAAGTTTACTGTGTAAATTCACCTGTCAAAGTATTATGCTGCTGCCTATCTGCCACTTGTTGTTTTGACAACCCTGCTAAAAGGTTCTCATTTAATGGCTGAAATGATTGACTATGAATATTATGCGACATAAAAGTACAGGCCGACATTTGACTCTGTAATATTTTGTGGTACAGAAACAATGGATGGTAATTATCAACGATTTGGAACCAAAAAAAAAAAAGTTGCAAAGTAGAGCTCACCCTTTTTGCAGTGAAATTTGCCAATTTATTTCTGGTCTTACCAATTTTCAAAAATGTTCTGAAAAGTGTACAGGGGTAGGGGCAGAAACATTTCATTAAAGGAGTTTTTGAAAATGCAGTCGTAATCCCCCAAACAGGCCTTCTGATGTGGAACAGTTTTCCTTCTATCATAAGGTGTGTTTCACTTCTTAGAAGTAGATAAAGCACAAAATGTAAAAGTGACAATTTGCCCTCAATCTGGGAAATGATTAAGAGCATTAATAATAATTTTTGGTTTTAATCCAGATTTGTGTCCTCCTCTGACAATATACAATTCCCCATTAAAAAAAAAAATAGGACAAGTTTCCTACAAGCCAAATTTACAACCCTGATCCAGCTTGAGACATCCAGCTATTTTGAGACATCCAGCTTGACCAATATACCCATCCCCTGGCAGCCAAGAGCCCCAATAATGCAATTTTACTACCCTGATGCATCCAGCCAGACTGATAATCCCACCAACCAACAATGGCCCCAATATTGTCTCTATGAAAATATCTTAACCATGATATCACCTTGTATCACTGCTTTTTTCTTACTGTGTTCGCAT
Organism: Engystomops pustulosus; assembly: GCA_019512145.1. Lineage (NCBI taxonomy): Eukaryota > Metazoa > Chordata > Amphibia > Anura > Leptodactylidae > Engystomops > Engystomops pustulosus. The sequence goes on along the minus strand of CM033644.1, from coordinate 85,826,535 downwards.
GGTATTTTATGTTGCATTAACAAAAGACTTGGAAATTACTTCCTTCATTTAATTATAATCTTTTTATATCATTCTGTACCATGTTTGCTGTATCACTGTTTTATACTGATTATGCAAGCATAACAGTGCAATACAATGATTGTTACCTATGTTTACAAACTCACTAAAAAGAGACAAAAGTTCCCTTGATGATCTATCTGGGGAACTGAACGGAGAGTCTACTGACTTCAGAACAGTTGCAGTTCCCAAATTCGGTCACTGGACTTCTTTATTATTATGCAACTACTCTATCAAAGCATATTTATCTCAGTTTTTGGTTGGCACTCTACTTGGTAACTTTTCTGTAATTATTGCTTGTTTATTAATATGTACTTATTATAACTTTGTCCTTCTTGTATAGAGGTGTATGTAAGATAACTCTTGACTAGTGATGAGCAGATCTGAACCAGCTTTGTTTGTCGCATTTAACGGGAAACACCTTGATAGGTGCCAGCACTGATCAAGGGTGATAGTGGTGGGAATGAACTTCCGGGTTTGGTAGAAGCATGGCCTCTCATCTTATGACTCCCTGAAATTACAGGAGCAAATGTTGGGGAAAATATGAAGCAAGTACAGTATGATTAAAGATAGGATGAAGTGATGGAGTATCAATATTCGGGATGCTTTTATACAGCCCAAGCATCACTTTAGCCCTAGCTTTCAATAACTTGCCAGAATACATATTCAGTAAAGTCTAATATTGCAAAAAAATATATATGAAGAAAACAGAAAAATAACAATCCCATTTTGAGACATGGTTTCAAAGGCTGAACTCCTTTCTTCAGGTGTACAGTACTAAGCGGCAGTAGATAACTTTCATGTACATCCTAACATTCTTGAGGAAACACTCCAGTCAATCATCTTTGTGACAATGCAACATTAGATGCACATTTGTTGAATACAGGACATGCTGTTTATGTCATGGTATTAGGAATAATATTAATGTACAATAATAATAAATTCCCAGATTATATTACTAAACATTGTAAACTCAGCAGAGATAAATGTCTACTGAGATTCTAATAAGCATAATGATATTGGTCACTCACCACAAATTGTTCCTAATATTTGGCAAACATGATTAATAAAGTATGAGAGGATATTTGAATTTTTGTGATAATGATGCTGAAGTACCACTTTATGAATATGCTTAGATGATTGTATATACCAAAGCGCTGGTTTAAAGCCTTGATACTTAGGCCTCTATCACACTTGCTCTGTGGATCACATTAGTGTTTTTGCATTTTTCACATGCATTTTCTTTCTTCAATGTGGTTTCATAGCATTTTTCATGCGCATAAAACATACATAAAAAAGACGGATGACTGTCATTGCATTTACATGCGTATCAGAGTGCGTTTTTGATTAATCTCCATAGACCTGTGTAGGCCATTTTCCACACGTGTGACTTGCAAAACTAAAGCATTCTGAGAGTTTCAGACGTGTTAAGAATAAGGCCAATGTTTATTAGATGTATTATTTGGAAAAATCTGACCAACTATAATGGGAAGCTGATAAGTGCTATATGCTCCACATGCGCAATGTCATTGCAAAGACTTTCACATCAAAGCTAAGCTGTTTTGACTTCTGACATTTCTTTTTTCTATAATATACAAATAAGTTGTGCTGAGTGGACCCAAACTGCAAAGTTCAGGTTTGTAACAAATTTTGGAGGCTCAAAAACCCAAGCTAGTGGGTGATAACTCTCTAAATGCCACTGGAAAAGTCTCCAGTGGTATTTAAATTGCAGCAGCTGCAAAATGCAGGCCAAACACGAACACAAGAAAAAAAATCTTTTAATAGATTTTGAGATTATCTAGAACTTGTCAAAACCCTAATTTAAATGGGTCCGCTCTTCACTGCTCACAAGGCATTGTCCACTATTTGCTGTGTTACAGATACAGCGGCCCAGTTACCTGTGCCTGTTCCTACATGCCTTTTAGTTTACTTGCTAGTTCTCCATTTTAGCCGCCCACTGTAACAAGTGTAGAGGCTGCTGTGATCACAGAGACACAAAGAAGGATGTGTTTGTAAATGCAAGTTCCCTCCCAGTCTGCACTACTATAAACTGAAATGGAAGACATGAGCTACCTGAAAAATAAATGATGCTAACAAACAACACAGATAATTTGATGAAAAACTTGAATTTACACTCCTGCATATCCCTACGGGTTATTAAAAGGATTCATCATGTTATTTAAAAGTGTTAATGACTAAACCCTCAATACATATAATGTGACAAGACTGAAAATACAAATGGCAAGTCGAATCATAAATAATAATTAAATTCTCATCCGTAGGGTGTAAGACAAAACAAGAATTCATGTGTGTGATATATATGGGTAGGTGACACATTAACACATAACAATTAACATGGTAAATTGTTTTAGGTATCTTATATATATCTTCCTTAGAGAAATCTGCCTTGTTGTCAATCCACATGTGCACTAATTCCAAATATTTTAAATCATAGAAAATATTACGCTGCAACTTAGTGAAAACCTGTTGTGGGTTTGATTGTTTGTCTGTTGGGTGCATTTAATATGTACATACAACCCAATAAAAATTCACATTAATCTATTTGATTTTTATTTCAGAAAAGCTTTATTCTAAGACAGAGCCCAGGGGAAAGATAATAAAGGATTTACTTTGTAAACTTTGATTCTAACCTCGATTAAGAATGAATGCACCTTCAAGGCCCAAGAACCTTTCAAGCCATTTTCTGTTCTCTGTTTTCTCTCACAGCGTGAAACCAACATATTTGCTTCCTTTACTGTTATTGACTGAAACTGACCTTTTCCTTGTTCTTAATATTTTATATCATCTTTGCTGTTCTACTTTTGTTATAAGTCTATTGCTTAGGAAGCCTTCTAGGTACTAGCCGTAGAGGAAAACCACCTAAAATCAATGTCACAGAAAATAAAAAAATGCTAAATGGATACATTCATAAGTCAGTTATCATGATTGGCAAGTCAATATTAAAATGTCATGTTTAGCAAGGTTCTATTAAGCTTTATTAACCCATCTCCCTATTACCCAATTCATCTGCATCACAAACCCTCTGTTCCACGCATCCACTATAGTATGGAATCCCGCCTGCTCTACACCTATCTTTTTTCTCCACACCCCATACCTGCAGATATTTATATATTACATTTTTATATATTATTTATAATTCTATACAGTTACCCTATTACCATATTTTAATTTATTTATATTCAGACGGCCTACAATGAACCACCTGTATTTTCTTTTTATGAATTTTTCTTTTACGCATTACTATGAATTTTCTGTTTATATATTTCCTTGATACTATCAATTTGAATTATTTTTGTCAGTACTGTTGATATGAATTTATTCCCCAAGAAACGACGAAATGACCTGTACTTTATAGACACGTTTTTATTCTTTAAATAATCTTTTAAAAAAACAACATCATCTTTTATATGGTATATATACCTAACTAGTTTTTTCATGTTGTTTTGGCCTAGCAATTATCACGACCTGAGGAAGGGGTAGACCACCCCCAAAACGCGTAGTCTTTTTATCCTCTAAATAAATATATCTTACCTCCACTTCCGTGTCGGATTACACTCCATTGGGGCAGCGCGTCTTATACCAACCCGGTTTTTTCAACAACCTTTACTCCCTGTGATTCTCTATCCGGCACTACCACTGTACCGGACCCCGGGAAGACGCAGCACACCCTAGCCACACGCTAACCGGAGAACAAAAAGTATACTACTCTGGACCATAAGACGAAGGTGTCTTCAGGTGAGCAGATACTCTCTAATACCTCATCTCAATTATAATGACCTATTGCACTAGGGGCCCGCCCGTGTCTCGTTCTATTTTTCAAAAGATAAATAGTCATTCTAGCTAACGGTAGGGTCGCCTGTACACGGCCTAAGCAAGAGAAAGATAGACTATAATTAAAAGGGGGGATAGGAGACAGGGACTAGATGTTACTTACAAGACTAACAAAACAGACGGGGTTTCACAAATAATATAACTACCAACAAATAAAAACTTCTGGATTCCCTGGTTCCCAGTCAATGACCAGGTGTTAGACCAGGGTAACTCGTATTCTATACTATGCTACCCTACAGTGTTATACCTAGCAACACATATGTCGTCCACCCTACTTGGGAACTTGGCAAAAACTTTTGACGGTCGTGACATTAGCACCGGACCCTATGAAAAAAAAACACACGGCCTCTCAGGCCGATATAAAGCGCAGGCATTTTGTTTCAGCAAATCCATGTTTGCATTTTAAACCATCTCCCTATTGGCGATACAACCAGGGATATCTACAAAAGCGTTAGCTAACAATTTCTCTAGAACTTCAAACTACACTGCTTACTCAAGGTTTTCAGGGTTTGACCCGCAAAGGTAGCACTCTTGATCTCTTGGATTCCTCGCTGTTGTTTCGGCGGGACCTTGTTCCATTGTTCCCTTGGAGGACACCGGCACAAGAGGCCGGACGCGGCCATCTGGCAGGGACACCATCGGGAGTTCAAAAGTTCCTAGGGAAACCAGCAAATCTCCTAGACGTCTGAAAGATGCACTCTTCCATCCTTTTTGGCCAGCAGTTGAAAGGGATATCCCCATCTTATCCTATGCTTCGATCTCTTAGCAATTGCAGTAAGGCTTGAGAGGGCTTTCTGCGGAATAGCGTACGTCGAGCAAGATTCGGCAAGATCATTAGGGGCGAGTCCCCATGTTTGCAGTCCACCAGAGTCCCTGGCATGTTGAAGATTCGTGTCTTTCTCTTAAAAAATGTATACCAGATGCATCTCGTACACGTTTAGGATCTGAGGACCGCGGGCCAAGAGTACGGTGGATCCTACTATTTTCGATCTTTTGTTAGGAGGCATTTGTACAAATTGCTCAATAATTTTTGGGCCCAATTCTCCAGCTGTGATGGCAGGATCTCTCCGAGAGGCCCTTATTCTCATTATTTTCTCTATGACGATTTCTATATCATCAAGATGGTCCATGATTATCGCAATTGAGCCACGAATTTTGTGCAATAACCTCTTATGAGAAATGAATAACGTCACGCGAACCTTCCTGGATGTTCCTCCAATTCTAGGACCTGTGCCCCACGTGCTTAATCGTCCGATTTAATATCCTCCATATCCTTCTTATGTGGGCCTCCATCTTTCCTAGGAGAGTCTGTAGATCTTCTCTGGTAGGGAGCGCCCATTATGTGTGACTTCCATCCCACTCATCATGCGTGGACCGGGGTGGTGTGGATGTCTCCTGCCATAGTCCCATGCCCCAGCAAGCAGGGAATTGAGCGGGGAAAACGGGGCTATGAGCTGAAGCCCAGCCAAGAGAGGCCCCCAATGAGGCAGACTGAGCCCCAGGGCTTGATCAGAGATCCCATGTTGGTTCTTTTTAGGGGTGTTGATATTGGGCACCGTTATCCCTCCCTGCAACAGTTGGAGAAGGGGGGGTTGCATTTACTTGCCGGGGACTGTAATGTCCAGGGGAGCTCCCGGTGACCTGTCGGCCTCCTTCTCTTCTGGCGGAGCCGCCATGTCGCCACGTGCATGCTCACGGTGATCGGGGCCTCCACCATCACGGCCATCCCCTGCGCCTACCTTGGCCGGGCAGACTGCGCTGCTCCCTCTGTGCGCCCTCTCCTTTCCTCCTTCCCCTCGGCAACTGTAGCTGTTGCGGCTGCTGCTGGTGACAGCTTCCTCTCTCCTGCGGTGTGGGGCAGTAGCGCTGGATTTTCTGTGCCGGCGGCCATCTTGGCTGTTGCGTGCTTGCTGGTGACAGAGCCGACCGGCTCAAAGAATGTGGCCACGCTCCCACTTTCCTTCGGGATCGGTCTCCCGGCGCTCCTGCCTCCCCCTGCCCACCATCATGTCCCCGGTCAGTGTCCTTTGGATCCTGCTGCTCTATTTGCTGGTCTCGGAGCGGACACTGCATTGAGCGTCCTTCCCGCCATTACTACGCCACGCCCCCTCTTTCATATATTTAATGCCCTTAGAGAGGCAGAAAAGAAGAATTTCTTGCTTTTGCGTAGACTAGACGTAGATAAATAAGATATTTTATTAATTTCTGACTGGAAATTAAGTGCCACATCATTTCACATATAAATAAATACATAAGCAAAAAAAACACATACAACAAATACAAAATAATACATAAGCATTAACATTATGCATAAATAATCAACATTATAATAATAGTATGTCTTTAGGAGTATTAGTAACATCAGTTATTAGTTACCATATATTACTCATAAGTTTCTCTATCTAGTCTGAAAAATGTAGGGTGAAAATTAGCTCACCTTCCAGCAAAAACGAATGTCCTAGTGTGGCTCGGATCGCCCCTTGTTCGGGCGGTGTGAATCAAGAAAGAAAATCCTATATCGAGCCCAGTCATGAACAATTCTTATTCTTTTTTTGGCATATATTTAAAACCACAGCAGGTAATATGCCGGCATGTTTTCGAACGGGCTAGCCGTTCTTAATCATGGCACTCTAGGTCTGACCCTTACAAGCCATTGACGTGCAGAGCGAAAAAAAGGATCTGTGGTACCTTTCCGAGCAGCACCAGGGACAATCTCAATAGTAGCCCCAGTCCGATAATTAATGTCCACTGATGACCTTTATGTTCCCTAGAAATTAATGGCCATTCTTTTAGTACATTACGTTTCAAACCATTATTTTTGCACCATATGAAAATTCTCACCCTATTTAATACACCAACTAGGACTAAATTGTTAGAGAATGAAAACATTTCCGGAGCATCGCATTAAATTGTCAATGTAGATGATGGTACAATTGTGAACAATTAGACAATGGTTAAGCCATGCCACAAATAACCATTTGAGTGATACCAGTACCCTCTCTACTCTATTGCTTTTTCCATGGGGATGCCACACTGGATGGTTGCTCGTCAGAATACACATGAGGAGTTGCCATGAAATGAGTTACCCAGACCTCACCACACACTCTATGCTGAGCACTGAAGCAGTATCCCAAAGTTACATAGACAATCGACTGTCACATAAACCTTTGTATTCCTGCATTTCTATCACACAGGTATGTCTCTTCTAATAAAACATAGACTCAAAAGAGTGATTGTAGGTAATAAGCTTGAATCCTAAAATGTTTTGTAGGCTGTGCTGTGTTCCCATTCCATTGATTGTTGCTCTGCAACAATAATGGCTCTTTATTTCTAAGCACATTTTATTTACAACCCAAAATAGTTCCCCAAATAAAGTTTTTTAGTCCAAGGATATGTTACCTTGCATAGCTATAAGAGTCCCAGTTGGCCCCTTTCCACTTAGGTGGTCCTGCCATTGCAAATATTGTGTCAATGGGGCAATTACTTACCCAGCCCATTCGCGATCCCGCGGCGCGTTCTCTGCGGTGGATTCGGGTCTTACGGCGATTCACTAAGGTAGTTCCCCGCCATCCACCAGTGGCGCTGCTGCGCTGAAGTTCCCCGAGGCCCGCTGGAATGCCCTGAATTCACCGGCCTATTCCTAGTGAAGTAAATGCAAGTTTTCGTGACACCTTTTTTTTTTTTAATGCGCGTTTTTTTTTCCGAATCCGTCGGGTTTTCGTTTCGGTCACCCCCCCCCATTTCTGTCGCGTGCATGCCGGCGCTGGATGCCACAAAATCCCGGGGCAATTCAGAAAATCGGCGCAAATCAGAATATTCGGGTACACGTAGGGAAAACGCAAATTGGGCCCTTATAAATGACCCACATTGGGCTAGATGGGCTTCTCATTATTATTATTATTGAGGCTTAAAGATGGCAAATACAATTAATACTGGGGACAGTGTTGACAGTGACCTGTGGGCCTGCTCTCTCTGACACGGTGGCTCAGTGTAGCCATCATGCCACCTGTGTCCTTCAGTCTACCCGCTGGAGATAAGGAAGCTGTAAATCTTTCATAACCTATATAATCCATTTAGGGGATATTATACATTTTTTCTAGGGACACATTGGTAAATACTAATAACTGCCCTGCCTTATGCTGGATATCTTCTAATGACAGAAATTCCATGAAAAGTCCATTTAACCAAAGATAATAGAGTGACTCGTAATACCGGCCTTTCTGCCTTTAGCAATTGTGTTTTTCAAGAATCTACAGCTTTAAAAAGAGTAATTGATTTTCCTTTGCAAAAATGCACTTGATTGCAGTGTTCTGGGTATTATTTGCAGCAGAATAATTTTAAGATTTACAAGATCTATTTGAATGGATCTTCTACTCAAGCAGCGAGAATACCAATACTATTTCAGCATAAGTGCTCATCCTTGAAATCGTCAATTTTTGAGCATTTCATCTTTTCTTGGTCTGAGCGGTCTTGTATCTACATTGCGTGAAGCATTGGCTTTTTGCAATAATTTATTGTACTTGTTCTCTTCTTCAGCACAAGATTCACATTCATATTGAGCAATATTGAACAATCTCTGTAGTTAAACAGAAACATTGTCAAGACTCCTTAATTGTGCTCCTATTATATTTCCAGCCATGATTTTGCTTCTTTCAGTTCATTTCCATTGAAAAACTTCACTATTCTTTTTGTACGCATTTACGTTTATTGGAAGAATTTTCTTAACTAAAGTTCATAAAAAGAACTTGTACCTAAAGTAAGTATTTTGTCACTTTTATTAGCACCCTGGGGCCTATAAATTCATCATGTAAGACGGATTCCGACAAAAAGAAATGTGTACCAATGAGCTTTTCTAATAATCAATGGTTGTATCAGTTCAGTATTCAGTATCAATACCTCATTGGCTCAATACACAATGATGGAGAAGAAAAAATGGCAGCTTGTAGGGCGCTGATAATAGACATTTTGCCCTAAAAACAAGTATAATGTATTGTGGATCCTCAGTGACCCTTCCTCAGCTACATAAATTCTAAACAAGCAGTTACAGGCAGTCCCCGGGTTACGTACAAGTTAGGGTCCGGAGGTTTTGTTCTTAAGTTGAATTTGTATGTAAGTCGAAACTGTATATTTTATAATTTTAGATCCAGACAAAAAATTTTTTGGCCCCATTGACATTTGAGTTTAAACATTTTTTCTGTAATGGGACCAAGGATTATCAATAAGCTTCATTACAGACACCTTACAGCTAATCATTGCATGTCTGGACTATAGTAAAGCATCCAGAGAGCTTCACCAAAGGTCAAAGGGGTCTGTCTGTAACTATGGGTTGTTTGTAGTCAAGTGTCCTTAAGTAGGGGACCGCCTGTACTTGCATTCAGGTTATATACAAATGTTACCCACCTATGGGTTTTACAGACCTTAAACATAATTATTTCATATATTATTAAAGGTATGCAATAATCTATGTTAACAAAAAGTTTACTTACTTTTAATAGCATTGTTTTTTGGTACATGTAAGCTACTGTAGACAGACCTCAGCATGTCAGACTTCAGATCTTCGTAGCGTTGCTGCACTAAGACCCAAAGTTGAGTAAGCCGCAACTTATTGAGTTCCGGATGGTAGCTAGGTAACCAGTTGCCTCATCTTAAAGCAATTGCGTCAATGCAAATGGATGTGGGGTAAAAACTTCAAGATGAAGAAATTTACCTTGTCAAATCAAACAGATTGCTCAGGTATAATCCAATAATACATGATGTTATAATATATCTTTACGGCACAACTTAGTGAAGTGAATAGAGTAAAAATGGATACAAATATGAAAATATATGCAAATTTTCAGTTATATATCAATAAAAATAAATAATATAAAAGATACAAGTTCAATATATTGAAACACATTTTCCAGACTTTCATTAGACCACATGGAACTAGTGTTTGTAGTTTATATACCAAAACATCTCCGTCAGCTTCAGGCATTTGAATCTATGTGGGACTTTTTGTCTATATCTTTAATGGGTATGATGTTAAAATTATGATAGTCTTGATTATGTTCAACAATGGCATGTTGCAAAGCACATGGTGATTTTTTTAATGTTCTCTTAAAGGTCAATAGTTTGTCCAACACATTGTAAATTATAGGACATTCAATAAGGTAAATTCCATAGTCTGATCCACCAAATTAATAATACATTAATCTCAAAGCATTCCCTGTAATTGTAGAGGTTAAAGTAGTGCAACATCTACATCTGCTGGGACTACACTTATAACTCCCCACAGTTTTGGAAACAGTAAAAAATTAGCTTGAGTTGCACTAGTAGGTTGAATTTGGAGGCGTCTAGGTGCCAAGATGTTTTTCAAGGATTGAGAATGCCTAAAGTAAGTCAAGGGTTTTAGGGAGGCTTCTTTTCAAAAAAATTTTTTCGAGGATCTTTCTAATCATAGAACTCTGTTGAATAAGTTGTAATAAAGAGACGAGAATCAGAGTCAGCTGTTTTACTTCTCCCTCTAACACTCCTGTTGGCTAAGTTTAATCACCCAAATTTTGAAGGCAGTACTAAGATGGTTGGGTTTTGTTTATTTTTAATCTCCATAATCAGTACAGTTGCATCTGATTCTTATGTATTGTCCATAAGGTAGGTTTTTCAGCCATTTTTTAGTGACTGCTTCTTAAATTCTAAAATATGTTTTGGTTTTGATACAATATCCGGAGATAGAAATACTAATGCTGATCAGCTGGTGAGTAAATTAGGTTAATCTCTGTAGTGAAATATCAGTTTTTGGTGTGGGTTACTTAAATTACTCTGTACAGGATTGTTGTTTTGAAACATTTTTTGAGGAAACTATATGAAGTGTCTTTTTAAAGTCAAAATGATATTCCTTTATTAATACAGTCATTTCAATTTTGGATAGATCGGCTGGGAAGATTCTATCTGATGCTTCTGTTTCTTGGTGTATCGTTTGAGACTTGTCTAGTGAGTGTAATCTTATATACATGTGTGAAAACCTTAGTTAGCATTTTGAAGCAGTTATGTTTCAATATTGGCAGTTTTGTGCATATCCAGGCTCCTTGAGGTTGTGTCACAGAGGCCAACTTTATTCAACTGTTAAAATCATCATGACCTATAATAGTATAATGAAGGAATCTGCAGAGGACGATCACCATACATGCTTTCTTTCTATTGTCCCTTTACTTTATTCATGGTCTTAGATGAATTTGTTGTTGAAATGTTTATTCTTCTTTGGGTTGCAGCTGGTGTTGGAAGCTTATAATGTACCAGAACATCTGCTGGTGTCAACTGCACTTTGAGGATCTTTCAGAGATGGATGGACTTGTAGTTGGAAACCAAATTCGATGTTTTCCCCTGCAGAAAAAGAAGTTCCACGCATCATTACAGCAATGGTAAGACCAATTTTTTTTGTCTTTTGTAAAGAAAGTTTTATGTTAAGATCAAGTGTTTAGAGCCTGTCGTATTGTTACTTCCCTTTGGGACATGAATTTTGAAACCACAGGCCTAAATCCCTCACCCCTAAAGAAGGTTAACCAAGACAATGATACACATCTTGTGTTTATTTGTGTGTTTGTATTGCAAGTCAATATTAAAATGTCATGTTTAGCAAGGTTCTATTAAGCTTAATAAACACACAAATAAAACACAAGATGTGTATCATTGTCTTGGTTTAGGAAAACTATCTTGTACGTAACTGCCTGTAATGTTAACATGCCCTAAAGAGTGCTTTAAAGCCTACACAACGTTTAAAAAGCATTTTAGTGGCACTTAGTGCTATTAAAATAAAAAGTAAATTGATAAACCTCCCTGCTCCCTATAACAATTTCTAGAATATAATTCTTTTCCTTAATATACTAAAAATAATATGCATAAGCCCACTGAAACCTGGATGTGACCCGTCACAACCTCTCCATGCCAACTTGGTGTGAGGTGGCGTATAGGGTACATGTACAATTCCTGTCCGTGCACCAGTAAGTTGTACATATTTGAAAGCTTGTACCTAGACCTACAAGCCCTGATAAATGGACCACTATTTTTATTAAGCGGTAGTTCATGTCCACCATTTTTTTTGGATATAGAAAGAACCTGTGTAAGGAGTCTTGCACACTGCAGAAACAGTATACAGACCCAGCATAGATGCTCTTAAATTGATGCATCCAATCAAAAAGACAGTAAGAAGCTCCACCAACCTACAGGACATTAGCAGTGTAATCTTCTCCCAGCTCGGAGAACACCTAAGTCAAAAGAACTTACAGAACCAAATATTCTATATTTCTATTGTCCTTCGTTTATAAATGTTAATATGTTGACTCCAGGCCAGCGCCAGCACTGGGCATACCTGGGAAATGCGGGGCTCACACTGCTAGGAGGGGCCACTTACTGAATCCATAGGGCTTTATAAAAATAACATGACGGGCTTTTTGAGATGATAAACTAGGTGATATTTTAGGCAACAGGAGACTGTTTTAGTTTAAGAATTTTTATGTTGCCACTTGAGTTCACTGCAAAGGGGTTAAAATGGTCGTCGCCAATGGCCTACTGAAACCTGGAGCCAACCCTGGTGGACTCCTAGGAAACATCATTTCTACCTTCTGCAGTAATGTCAGTTATTGGATGTGTTACTTTCTAAATGGATGAGTGTAGTATTTTTATATAATCCGTACCCCACTGTCACATCTAAATACATAGAAGATATATATTATTGTACAATACTTCATATAAGATTGTATAAGAAATTTAATTTACAGTGCATTCCTCAAGTTAGTAGAACTGACTTTTTTTCCTGTGCAGATTTTTGTTTAAGCTCAAATCTGATCCTTTAAGGATTCAATGCACATAGTCTCAGCTGCAGGGAACCTTTAGAGTTAATTAATGACAATAATTCTAATAAAGCCACATGATTAAATGCAAGCTTTCGACCTAACTGACCCCAAACTTCAATTATTTTCTTTCTCTTCCAAATGATTATTAATCAATCATCCAAATTGACCTTGACAATTAATCTATCTAGAAGAAGTTTACTGTGTAAATTCACCTGTCAAAGTATTATGTGCTGCCCATCTGCCACTTGTTGTTTTGAAACCCTGCTAAAGGTTCTCATTTAATGGCTGAAATGATTGACTATGAATATTATGTGAAATAAAAGTACAGGCCGACATTTGACTCTGTAATATTTTGTGGTACAGAAACAATGGATGGTAATTATCAACGATTTGGAACCAAAAAAAAAAAAGTTGCAAAGTAGAGCTCACCTTTTGCAGTGAATTTTGCCAATTTATTTTGGTCTTACCAATTTCAAAATGTTTGAAAGTGTAAGGGTAGGCAAACATTTCATTAAGGAGTTTTGAAATGCAGTCGTAATCCCCCAAACAGGCCTTCGATGTGAACAGTTTTCCTTCTATCATAAGGTGTGTTTCACTTCTTAGAGTAGATAAAGCACAAAATGTAAAAGTGACAATTTGCCCTCAATCTGGGAAATGATTAAGAACATTAATAATAATTTTGGGTTTAATCCTGATTTGTGTCCTCCTCTGACAATATACAATTCCCCATTAAAAAATAACATCCTACAAGCCATTCACCTGATCCAGCTTGAGACTCAGCTATTTTGAGACATCCAGCTTGACCATATAACCCATCCCCTGGCAGCCAAGAGCCAATAATGCAATTTTACTACCCTGATGCATCCAGCCAGACTGATAATCCCACCAACCAACAATGGCCCCAATATTGTCTCTATGAAAATATCTTAACCATGATATCACCTTGTATCACTGCTTTTTTCTTACTGTGTTCGCATGGTATTTTATGTTGCATTAACAAAAGAATTGGAAAATTACTTCCTTCATTAATTATAATTTTTATATCATTCTGTACCATGTTTGCTGTATCACTGTTTTATACTGATTATGCAAGCTAACAGTGCAATACAATGATTGTTCTATGTTTACAAACTCACTAAAAAGAGACAAAAGTTCCCTAATTGATCTATCTGGGGAACTGAACGGAGAGTCTACTGACTTCAGAACAGTTGCAGTTCCCAAATTGGTCACTGGACTTCTTTATATTATGCAACTACTCTATCAAAGCATATTTATCTCAGTTTTGGTTGGCACTCTACTTGGTAACTTTTCTGTAATTATTGCTTGTTTATTAATTGTACTTATTATAACTTTGTCCTTCTTGTATAGAGTGTATGTAAGAGAACTCTTGATAGTGATGAGCGAATCTGAACAGCCTTTGTTGGTCGCATTTAACGGGAAACACCTTGATAGGTGCCAGCACGATCAAGGGTGATAGTGTGGGGAATGAACTTCGGGTTGGTAGAAGCAGGCCTCTCATCTTATGACTCCCTGAAATTACAGAGCAAATGTTGGGGAAAATATGAAGCAAGTACAGTATGATTAAAGATAGGATGAAGTGATGGAGTATCAATATTCGGGATGCTTTTATACAGCCCAGCATCACTTTAGCCCTAGCTTTCAATAACTTGCCAGAATACATATTCAGTAAAGTCTAAATTGCAAAAAAATATATGAAGAAAACAGAAAAATAACAATCCCATTTTGAGACATGGTTTCAAAGCTGAACTCTTTCTTCAGGTGTACAGTACTAAGCGGCAGTAGATAACTTCATGTACATCCTAACATTCTTGAGGAAACACTCCAGTCAATCATCTTTGTGACAATGCAACATTAGATGCACATTTGTTGAATAAGGACATGCTGTTTGTATGGTATTAGGAATAATATTAATGCAATATATAATAAATTCCCAGATTTAACAAACATTGTAAACTCAGCAGAGTAAATGTCTACTGAGATTCTAATAAGCATAATGATATTGGTCACTCACCACAAATTGTTCCTAATATTTGGCAAACTGATTAATAAAGTATGAGAGGATATTTGATTTTTGTGATAATGATGCTGAAGTACCACTTTATGAATATGCTTATGATGATTGATATACCAAGCGCTGGTTTAAGCCTTGATACTTAGGCCTCTCATAACTTGCTTCTGTGGATCACATTAGTGTTTTTTGCTTTTTCACATGCATTTTCTTTCTTCAATGTGGTTTCATAGCATTTTCATGCGCATAAAACTACATAAAAAGACGATGACTGTCATTGCATTTACCATGCGTTCAGAGTGCGTTTTTGATTAATCTCATAGACCTGTGTAAGCCATTTTCCACAGTGTGACTGATGCAAAACTAAAGCATCTGAGAGTTTCAGACGTGTTAAGAATAAGGCCAATGTTTATTAGATGTATTATTTGGAAAAATCTGACCAACTATAATGGGAAGCTGATAGTGCTATATGCTCCACATGCGCAATGTCATTGCAAAGCTTTCACATCAAAGCTAAGCTTTTTGACTTCTGACATTTCTTTTTCTATAATATACAATAAGTTGTGCTGAGTGACCCAAACTGCAAAGTTCAGGTTTGTAACAAATTTTGGAGGCCAAAACCCAAGTAGTGGGTGATAACTCTCTAAATGCACTGGAAAAGTCTCCAGTGGTATTTAAATTGCAGCAGACTGCAAACTGCAGGCCAACACGAACACAGAAAAAAAACTTTTAATGATTTGAGATTATCTAGAACTTGTCAAAACCCTAATTTAAGGGTCCGCTCTTCACTGCTCACAAGCCATTGTCCACTATTTGCGTGTTACAGATACAGCGGCCCAGTACCTGGCCGTTCCTACATGCCTTTTAGTTTACTTGCTAGTTCTCCATTTTAGCCGCCCACTGTAAAGTGTAGAGGCTGCTGTGATCACAGAGACACAAAGAAGGATGTGTTTGTAAATGCAAGTTCCCTCCCAGTCTGCACTACTATAAACTGAAATGGAAGACATGAGCTACCTGAAAATAAATGATGCTAACAAACAACACAGATATTTGATGAAAAACTTGAATTTACACTCCTGCATCCCTACGGGTTATTAAAAGGATTCATCATGTTATTTAAAAGTGTTAATGACTAAACCCTCAATACATATAATGTGACAAGACTGAAAATACAAATGGCAAGTCGAATCATAAATATAATTAAATTCTCATCCGTAGGGGTGTAAGACAAAACAAGAATTCAGTGTGTGATATATATGGGTGAGGGACACATTAACACATAACAATTAACATGGTAAATTGTTTTAGGTATCTTATATATATCTTCCTTAGAGAAATCTGCCGTTGTGTCAATCCACATGTGCACTAATTCCAAATATTTTAAATCATGAAAATATACGCTGCAACTTAGTGAAAACCTGTTGTGGGTTTGATTGTTTGTCTGTTGGGTGCATTTAATATGTACATACAACCCAATAAAAATTCACATTAATCTATTTGTTTTTATTTCAGAAAAGCTTTATTCTAAGACAGAGCCCAGGGAAGAATAATAAAGGATTACTTTGTAAACTTTGATTCTAACCTCGATTAGAATGAATGCACCTTCAAGGCCCAGAAACCTTTAAGCCATTTTCTGTTCTCTGTTTTCTCTCACAGCGTGAAACCAACATATTTGCTTCCTTTACTGGTATTGACTGAAACTGACCTTTTCCTTGTCTTAATATTTTATATCATCTTTGCTGTTTCTACTTTTGTTATAAGTCTATTGCTTAGGAAGCCTTCTAGGTACTAGCCGTAGAGGAAAACCACCTAAAATCAATGTCACCGAAAACAAAAAAAAATGCTAAATGGATACATTCATAAGTCAGTTATCATGATTGGCAAGTCAATATTAAAATGTCATGTTTAGCAAGGTTCTATTAAGCTTTATAAACACACAAATAAAACACAAGATGTGTATCATTGTCTTGGTTTAACCTTCTTTAGGGGTGAGGGATTTTAGGCCTGTGGTTTCAATGAATTTCATTTGTCCCAAAGGGAAGTAAACAATACGACAGGCTCTAAACACTTGATCTTAACATAAAACTTTCTTTACAAAAGACAAAAAAAAATTGGTCTTACCATTTGCTGTAATGATGCGTGGAACTTCTTTTTCTGCAGGGGAAATACATCGAATTTGGTTTCCAACTACAAGTCCATCCATCTCTGAAAGATCCTCAAAAGTGCAGTTGACACCAGCAGATAGTTCTGGTACATTATAAGCTTCCAACACCAGCTGCAACCCAAAGAAGAATAAACATTTCAACAACAAAATCTAAGACCATCTGAATAAAGTAAAGGGACAATAGAAAGAAAGATGCATGGTGATCGTCCTCTGCAGATTCCTTCATTATACTATTATAGGTCATGATGGTTTTAACAGTTGAATAAAGATTGGCCTCTGTGACACAACCTCAAGGAGCCTGGATATGGCCACAAAAACTGCCAATATTGAAATCCATAACTGCTTTCAAAATGCTAACTAAAGGTTTTCACACATGTATATAAGATTACACTCACTAGACAAGTCTCAAACAGATACACCAAGAAACAGAAGCATCAGATAGAATCTTCCCAGCCAATCTATCCAAAATTGAAATGACTGTATTAAATAAAGGAATATCATTTTGACTTTAAAAAGACACTTCAATATAGTTTCCTCAAAAAATGTTTCAAACAACAATCCTGTACAGAGTAATTTAAGTAACCCACACCCAAAAACTGATATTTCTCATACAGAGATTAACCTAAATTTACTCACCAGCTGATCAGCTATTAGTATTTTCTATACTCCGGATTATTGTATCAAGACCAAAACATATTTTAGCTATTTAAGAAGCAGTCACTAAAAAATGGCTGAAAAACCTACCTTATGGACAATACATAAGAATCAGATGCAACTGTACTGATTATGGAGATATGAAAATAAACAAAACCCAACCATCTTAGTACCTGCCTTCAAAATTTGGATAGATTAAACTTAGCCAACAGGAGTGTTTAGAGGAGAGAAGTAAAACAGCTGACTCTGATTTCTCTGTCATTTTTAGCACAACTTATTCAAGAGATTGTTCTATGATTAGAAAGATCCCCGAAATTTTTTTTTTGAAAAGAAGCCTCCCTAAAAACCCTTGACTTACTTTTAGGCATTCTCAATCCTTGAAAAACATCTTGGCACCTAGACGCCTCCAAATTCAACCTACTAGTGCAACTCAAGCTAATTTTTTACTGTTTCCAAAACTTGTGGGGAGTTATAAGTGTAGTCCCGGCAGATGTAGATGTTGCACTACTTTAACCTCTACAATTACAGGAGAATGCTTTGAGATTAATAGTATTATTAATTGTGGATCAGACTATGGAATTTACCTTATTGAATGTTCCTATAATTTACAATGTGTTGGACAAACTATCTGACCTTTAAGAGAACATTTAAAAAATCACCATAGTGCTTTGCAACATGCCATTGTTGAACATAATCAAGACTATCATAATTTTAACATCATACCCATTGAAGATATAGACAAAAAGTCCCACATAGATTCAAATGCCTGAAGCTACGGTTGATGTTTTGGATATATAAACTACAAACACTAGTTCCATGTGGTCTTAATGAAAGTCTGGAAAATGTGTTTCAATATATTGAACTTGTATACTTTTATATTTATTTATTTTTATTGATATATTAACTGAAAATTTGCATATATTTTCATTATTTGCATCCGTTTTTATACTCTATTCACTTCACTAAGTTGTGCCATATAAGATATATTATAACATCATGTATTATTTGGATTATACCTGAGCAATCTGTTTTGACATTTGACAAGGTAACTCTTCTTCATCTTGAAGTTTTTACCCCACATCCATTCGCATTGACGCAATTGCTTTAAGATGAGGCAACTGGTTACCTAGCTACCATCATAGTCCGGAACTCAATAAGTTGCGGCTTACTCAACTTTGGGTCTTAGTGCAGCAACGCTACGAAGATCTGAAGTCTGACATGCTGAGGTCTGTCTACAGTAGCTTACATTGTACCAAAAACAATGCTATTAAAAGTAAGTAACTTTTTGTTAACATAGATTATTGCATACCTTTAATAATAATATGAAATATATTATGTTTTAAGGTCTGTAAAAACCCATAGGTATGGGTAACATTTGTATATAAACCTGAATGCAAGTACAGGCGGTCCCCTACTTAAGGACACTTGACTTACAAACAACCCATAGTTACAGACAGACCCCTTTGACCTTTGGTGAAGCTCTCTGGATGCTTTACTATAGTCCCAGACTGCAATGATTAGCTGTAAGGTGTCTGTAATGAAGCTTTATTGATAATCCTTGGTCCCATTACAGAAAAAAATGTTTAAACTCCAAATGTCACTGGGGCCAAAAAATTTTTTTGTCTGGATCTACAATTATAAAATATACAGTTTCGACTTACATACAAATTCAACTTAAGAACAAACCTCCGGACCCTAACTTGTACGTAACCCGGGGACTGCCTGTAACTGCTTGTTTAGAATTTATGTAGCTGAGGAAGGGTCACTGAGGATCCACAATACATTATACTTGTTTTTAGGGCAAAATGTCTTATTATCAGCGCCCTACAAGCTGCCATTTTTTCTTCTCCATCATTTGTGTATTGAGCCAATGAGGCATTGATACTGAATACTGAACTGATACAACCATTGATTATTAGAAAAGCTCATTGGTACACATTTCTTTTTGTTGGAATCAGTCTTACATAATGCAATTTATAGGCCCCAGGGTGCTTAATAAAAGTGACAAAATACTTACTTTATGGTACAAGTTCTTTTTATGAACTTTTAGTTAAAGAAAAATTCTTCCAATAAACTGTAAATGCGTACAAAAAGACTAGTGAAGTTTTTAAATGGAATAGAACTGAAAGAAGCAAAAATCATGACTGGAAATATAATAGGAGCACAATTATGGAGTCTTGACAATGTTTCTGTTTAACTACAGAGATTGTTCAATATTGCTCAATATTGAATGTGAATCTTGTGCTGAAGAAGAGAACAAGTACAATAATATTATTTGCAAAAAGCCAATGCTTCACGCAATGTAGATACAATTGGACCGCTCAGACCAAGAAAAGATGAAATGCTCAAAGAAATTGACGATTTCAAGGATGAGCACATTATGCTGAAATAGTATTGTTATTCCTCGCTGCTCTGAGTAGAAGATCCATTCAAAATAGATCTTGTAAATCTTTAAAATTATTCTGCTGCAAATAATTACCCCAGAACACTGCAATCAAGTACATTTTTGCAAAGGAAAATCAATTACTCTTTTTAAAGCTGTAGATTCTTGAAAAACACAATTGCTAAAGGCAGAAAGGCCGGTTATTACCGAGTCACTCTATTATCTTTGGTTAAATGGACTTTTCATGGAATTTCTGTCATTAGAAGATATCCAGCATAAGAGCAGGGCAGTTACTTAGTAATTTACCCAATGTGTCCCCTAGAAAAATGTATAATATCCCCTAAATGGATTATATAGGTTTATGATAAAAGATTTACAGCTCCTTATCTCCAGCGGGTAGACTGAAGGACACAGGTGGCATGATGGCTACACTGAGCCACCTGTGTCAGAGAGAGCAGGCCACAGGCTCACTGTCACACTGTCCTCAGTATTAATTGTATTGCCATCTTTAAGCCTCAATAATAATAATGAGAAGCCCAATCTAGCCACAATGGGGGTCATATACTAAGGGCCCAATTCACGTTTTCCCGACGTGTTACCCGAATATTTCTGATTTGCGCCGATTTTCTCTGAATTGCTCTGGGATTTTGGCGCACGCGATTGGATTTTGTCGCATCAGCACCGGCATGCACGCGACAGAAATCGGGGGGTGTGACCGAACGAAAACCCGACGGATTCGGAAAAACCGCCGCATTAAAAAAAAAAAAGGTGTCGCGAAACTTGCACTTACCTTCACTAGGAATAGGCCGGTGAATTTCAGGACATTCCAGCGGGCCTCCGGGAACTTCAGCGCAGCAGCGGCGGAGGAACTACCTTAGTGAATCGCCGTAAGACCCGAATCCACCGCAGAGAACGCGCCGCAGGATCGCGAATGGGCCGGGTAAGTAAATCTGCCCCATTGACTACAATATTTGCACTGGCAGGACCACCTAAGTGGAAAGGGGCCAACTGACTCTTATAGCTATGCCAAGGTAACTATATCCTTGGACTGAAAAAACTTTATTTGGGAACTATTTTGGGTTGTAAATAAAATGTGCTTAGAAATTAAAGAGCCATTATTTGTTGCAGCAACAATCAATGGAATGGGAACACAGGCACAGCCTAACAAAACATTTTAGGATTCACAAGCTTCTTACCTACAATCACTCTTTTGAGTCTATGTTTTATTAGAAGAGACTATACCTGTGTGATAATGAAATGCAGGAATACAAAGGTTTATGTGACAGTCGATCTGTCTATGTAACTTTGGGATACTGCTTCAGTGCTCAAGCATAGAGTGTGTGGTGAGTGTCCTGGCTGTAACTCATTTCATGGCAACTCCTCATTGTAGTTTCTGACGAGCACCATAAGTGGTGGCATCCCCATGGAAAAAAGCAATAGAGTAGAGAGGTACTGGTATCACTCAATGGTTATTTGTGGCATGGCCTAACCATTGTCTAATTGTTCACAATTGTTACCATCATCTACATTGACAAATTTAAATGCGATGCTCCGGAATGTTTTTCATTCTCTAACAATTTAGTCCTAGTTGGGTGTATTAAATAGGGTGAGAATTTTCTCACTGGTGCAAAAATAATGGTTTGAAACGTAATGTTACTAAAGAAATGGTCATTAATTTCTAGGAAACATAAAGGTCATCAGTGGATCCATTAATTATCGATGGGGCTACTATTGAGATTGTCCCTGGTGCTGCTCGGAAAGGTACCACAGATCCTTTTTTTCGCTCTGCACTCTCATTGGCTTGTAAGGGTCAGACCTAGAAGTGCCATGATTAAGAACGGCTAGCCCGTTCGAAACATGCCGGCAATATTACCTGCTGTGGATTTTAAATATATGCCAAAATAAAGAATACAAATCGTTCCTGACTTGGCTCGATATTGGATTTTCTTCTTTGATTCACACCGCCCGAACAGAGGGGCGATCCGAGCCACACTAGGACATTCGTTTTTGCTGGAAGGTGAGCTGATTTTCACCCTACATTTTTCAGACCTAGATAGACAACTTATGAAGTAATATATGGTAACTAATACTGATGTTACTAATACTCCTAAAGACATACTATTATATATAATGTTGATTATTTATGCATAATGTTAATGCTTATGTATTTATTTTGTATTTGTTGTATGTGTTTTTTTTGTTTATGTATTTATTTATATGTGAAATGATGTGGCACTTAAATTTCCAGTCAGAATTAATAAAATATCTTATTTTATCTACTTCTAGTCTATGCAAAAGCAAGAAATTCTTCTTTTCTGCCCTCTCCAAGGGCATTAAAATATATTGAAAGATACTGGACTATTTCTACTGTATTTTTATTTAAGTACGGTGCCAACCAAAAGGGTGCAAGTACGGGACGAGATCCATTTTTTAGAACAAAAAATTACCAATTTCTGACGTGACTTTCTGGGGTAAAAAACACACCATAGATAAATACCCCTATTATCTTACTTTTGGGGAAGAGTTTTATTGAGAATGGCATTTACTGACTTCATATGCTGGAATAAGATGTATCTAGTTAGGACTATCTTCTGCACTTCATGTTCCAGAAAATCAACTTTAAGCCAGCTTTAGCCCTCTCACATGTTTCCTTTAAAGTCAACATAATGGGTCTCACATGTTTCCTTTAAAGGGAAAATTCATAAAATAAAAGTTTCCTCTTGCAAGTATTTGTTTACGATGTCTATCGCCAGCCTCACACATTATTTGTTTTCTGTAGGTAAAAGCAGATGCAGATCCTAAATGAAAAAATAAGAAACTTCCCTTTACAGTACCAATGTTGGCTTAACTGTACTGCATGTAACTGGATGAAGGAATGTTGTTTGCAAATTTGCAAGATTCAAAGCGAAGCCACAGGCCAAAGAAAACATTCTCGGTGTGCAGAGCTTCTTCTGTTATTCCCAATGATGTAACTATAAGTTTTTAGAAAACTCCTTTTCCAATGCAACAGGAATGCTAAAATGGAACTAAGGGAGCCTGCACAAGAAATGGTTTCTTCATGTCGCCTTTCAACAAATAAAAAGAATTTTGAGGGCAATTTGTGCACAGGGTCTCTTCAATATAATCACAGGAATATAGAGAATAATGGAGTAATCAACATTACCAGCAATTTAAAAAGACAAATTGGACATTTCACAGACAATGCATTAGTGCTGATTCGGTAATCACAAACAAGAACAAGGTGCTAAATGCTAAATGAAGAATGTTTAACCTGATTTTGCAGGTCTGTGTGAGCCATTATGCCTACTGGGGTGCTGATACCTGTGTACATATATAACTCCATAATATAATTCCAAGTAACTCAAACTTTTGTGAAATCAAACTTTCCCCATAGGAAGTAACACTGGTTGATGATCAATTTTACATGCTGTTGTGCAGATAGAATAGACATAAGAGGGTTGTGCTCACAGCCAAACACCGTGCAGGACACTTGGCATTTGCCAGTGAATCCCCGGACTGGCCCCCGTGCTTCTCACAGATGACAGCAGGTTTGTGTTAGATGTGAAAGAATCTGAAGATGTCATGGAGTACAATCTTCTGCCTGCAACGTCCTTCAGCATGACCAGTTTGGCAGTGGGTCAGTATTGGTGTGGGATGGCTTTTCTTTAACTCTTTACCGACATGTGACGTAGTATTACGTCACATGCCGGGTGCATGGAGAGGGCTCACGGGCTGACCCCTCTCCATAGCCAGTAAGTCTTTGCTGCATATTGCAGCAAAGGCTTACCGGTGAGACCCACAATCGGTGCCACCACTGATCGTGGGTGTTTTCCTGCTGATCCCCACCGGCGACGCTTGGATGGTGCCATCTTTCCGAGGATCATTGCTCCCCATGAGGTCATCGGGGAGCAGCGATCTGTCGCCATGGTAGCCTCGGGTCTTTCAAAGACCCGAGGCTATTTCAGGTCAACCTATTTATTACAATGTGCTATCAGCACATTGTAATGAATAGGGAGTAAAATCCACATATACTGCCATACTGTAGTATGGCAGTATATTATAGGATCGTACAGACAACCTAGGGTTAAAGTACCCTAGGGAGTCTGAAAAATAGTAAAAATAAAAAAAAGTAAAAAAATAACCCCCCTTTCCCTAGAACTGATATAAATATAAATAAACAGTAAAAATCATAAACACATTAGGTATCGCCGCATCTGATAATGCCCGATCTATAAAAATGTGAACTTTTTTCTTTTACTGCATTTAACCCTGTAACAGAAAATCACGCCTAAAGTCGAAAATGGCACTTTTTTGCCATTTTAAAAAAAATGTAAAATTCTATAAAAAGTTATCAAAAGATCGCTCAGTCCTAAAAATGATAACATTGCACACGTAATCAAAATATGCAAAAAACGACACCTTCCAAAGCTCCGTACACTAAACTATAAAAAAGTTATTAGCGCCAGAAGACGGAAAAATTTGTACAGGAGGTTTTAATTTTTGTAAATGTATGAAAACATTAGAAAACTTATACAAATTTGGTATCCCCGTAATTGTACCAATCCAAAGAATAAAGTAGACATGTCATTTGGGGCGTACAGTGAAATCCGTAAAATCCAAGCCCACAAGAATAAGACACAAATGCATTTTTTACCAATTTCACTGCATTTGGAATTTTTTCCCGCCTCCCTGTACATGGCATGGAATATTAAATACCACCATTTTGAAGTGTCTTTTGTTACGCAGAAAATAAGCCTTCACACAGCTCAGTACATGAAAAAATAAAAAAGTTATAGATTTTGAAGGTGGGGAGTGAAAAATGAAAACGCGAAAACGAAAAAGGGCTGCGGCATTAAGGGGTTAAAGGGCCGCACAGCCCTCCATGTGCTTGCCAGAGGTAGCCCGACTGCCATTAGGTACTGAGATGAGATCCTCAGACCCTTTGTGTGACCATATGCTGGTGCAGTTGGCCCTGTGTTCCCCCTAATATAGGACAATCAATCTCATGTGGCTGGAGTGTGTCAGCAGTTCCTGCAAGATGAAGGCATTAAAACTATGGATTGGCCTGCTCGTTCCTCAGGTTAGTAATAATTATTAATAAGTCTTAAATACTTCATAAATGGTGACAATATATTACATTGCCATGATGTAGCATTGGCACTTACCGCCAATAAATTTACAAATATGTTCATGTTGGGCATATATGGCAGCATATAATATGCTAAACATAATAAAATAATAATATAATATATTAAGAACATTTTGTTATGGTTTAAAGGGATGTGATCTTGTTATGTTAAGCATGGATTCTTCAACATACCACAGATATCATAGATATGATGGCAAACAAAAAAAAAAGTTTATTTTCGCATCCTTGAAAAGCACCATGTTTCTTCTCAAAGTGCGGTTTAGCTTGTCCGATGGTAATGAATTGATGTGATATACATGCAATGTGAAATGTGACCTGTTCTGTGTTTCCATTCACTAGTGAATTGCTCAAGCCCCATGAGACTTATCTCAATTTCTAGTACGGGCTATGGACTTAACACATAGAATGATAAGTCTCTTTTCCTATAGATTCAATTCCAAAGCAATTTTTTGACTATTAGGCAAATCTGTCTGCAAATTGCACTTATTACACTCGAAACTACAACTAATAAGACATCTGATGTTCAGAGGACAACTCTCAATTGTAGCAACCTGGCTGAATTATTGAATTATTGGCATTGAAATATAGCCTTTACACTAATTTATGTAAATGTAGATTTCAAATTTATCTACATGGACAATTGCTGAACAGTGGTGATGTAAAATTATTTCAATATGGAATTACTTGTGGTCTGAAAGCTCTTATAAAATTATCAAAAGCTTCCTCATCATCTACAATTCTGTAGCTTCAAACTTTCTACAATTAGAGCAGTAGATTTCAATGGAAAACATTTAGACTGTATCATTCACTGTGCCTGCTCCAGCCTGTCTGGAACAATACCCAACATATAGAGCTTTTAGATGCCTCGAGTATCATCATATCATCATATTTAGTCTGTAAATAAATCATAAGTCATTCAGCTCTGACATATTTCCCGGTGTGTCTTGAGGTTCCTAGTCTGCCTGACTTCTGTTGCGTCTGGGTAACTCAGCAGGGGTCTAGAATGCTAGATCAAATATTACACCTTTGGTCGTAAAATGTTGACTGATGTACAACCATTCAAAGCAAATTGAATTTTTATGGTGAAAGCTGATGCTTACCAGGACGTTGTACTGGGAGACAGATATATTGTTTGGGTGGACAGTAAGTCTGACACACTGCTTCATCTCTGATGCAAATCTTCTGGCCTCATGAGATCGCTCACATCGTTCTTTTCTTGTACAGCTAAAAAGAGAAATGAAAAAGAAACATTTTAGCAAATGTTTTAAGATAACATCAAGTCTTCTAAAATTCCTCATCTGCAAATACTTTAGCAAATACTTCAGTTTGAACCAGCAAATAAAGTATAGAAAATGAGACTGTAACTAAAATTTATGAACTAAAAGTCATAGTAGTAAAGTAGAATTTTATTCTTAAACTAGAATAAAATATCCTACAAAGTCACTTTTTCACTGCATGGTATGAACAGGACTCAACTCCTTTTGGGTTGTTTTCCACTGATAAAAGTACCAGCCTCATGTGTTAATTCTAGTTGTAGTTGCAAGACCACTTGGAACTAGAATTACTTCGATGTCCTGTTTAAAGTCATTACCTGGTATTTCTGTTTACAGTGGAAAAAGGGAGTAGAGCTGAGTCAATACTATGCTGTGGAACAGGCTAGTCACACTTTTTATTAGCTCTGCAACTAAAGACCTCATAGCAAAGTCATGTGTATGAAGACTTATGGTGGAATATGGAGTACTGATAGAAGGGAATCATTCAAGATTTGATTCACTGAAGCTTAAAGAGAACCTATCAGGCAATTTGGGACACTAAACGACCCACAGGTCCTTACAGAGCAGTGGTTCAGTGTGTCAAATCTCCATGTAGTATTTTTAAGCTATATTTAAATTTGGTCCCTTTGGCGGCTGCATGATACAGCAAGTGAAATAGACGTAGTACAATGCGCAAGCACTGTGGGTATAGTGGTATAGTGGGTATAGTGCATGTGCCAATGTGCCCTTAATGTGCCTCACATCAAGGTGAGTATAAAAGTTTACTATTTTTATTATTTGCCACATACAGACTTCAGAAAGCTGAATTTGAGACCCTAAACCCCTTGTCAATAAGGACCTGTACTTGGTTTATGGTCCCAACTCAACTTGAAAGGTCCTCTTTAGCCACATTTGGGATCTGAGTTGAATCCATGTGAAGTTATATTGCTCCAATTGTTATAGAAATTGGTATATAACCCCTCCAGATCCTTAAAACACAGGTTTTATTTATTTTTTTATTTAAAGGTCATATTTTCTTTTGTTCATTCTTTATAAAAAAAAACTTTTTTGGACAAACCCTAATGAAAACAATAACTACAACAACAACGATCAAAAAAATCTATGAAATGAATGATATAGGACCTTTTCATAAAAAGAAATCTGTATTTTAGAAGTCTAGAGGCTACTATATGCCAGTTTCCAGGACAGCTGGAACAACATTGGTTCGCCAAATCTGATTTGATGTTGCCTTGGAAAATCAGCAGATTCATACCAAAATCTACAAATCGTTTTGCTCATCTCTAACTACAAACAACCATGGTACGCAGTTGATATATTTGGCCGCAGTAAATGAAGCCTTATTTTATATGCATATCTATAGGATAAACCATTCTATAAGACAGATGTAGCAGCAACAGAAGGCAGCACACAAGTGGATTTTTCCATCAGCATCTACATCTAGAAAAAAAACATGCTTTTGCTATATTTAATAAATATGCAAGAGTTCCTAATAGTAATTCTCAGAGGCAATGCATCAACTGTACTGGGTTAAGTGTATAAAACTCTTGCAAACTGAGGCAGATGCCGATAGTGCAGCAGGGGAGCTATTAGCCGTGAAAACAAAACCGCTCTCATCAGATCTTTCAAAGAGGAAGGGGAGCTTGGCACAGCCGAGACACCCACTGAAATTCTACCAATCAGATATGATTTAATTAGCAGAAAGTCAGAGGAATGCATTATTGGTATATGCCTCCTCAAATGTAGAACTCATTAGAAATCCCTGGTCAATTAATCTATGCTAATGGAAATGTTTATTTTATTTATTTAAAAAAAAATGCTTCAAGAAATTGAGATGAATGTTTTATACTGGGAAACTTTTAAGTATCATAAGAAGCAACCTCATGTCAAGGGAGTTTGGTAGGATGGCTACTGCACTTCTATAGAGAAGTCAAACTCAAACCAGTACCTGTATCCACTGTATATCATAAGATATCAGTACCACCAGTGATTCTATACAATATATCTTTCACAATGCCCAATGGAATATATATTTTTATTGTTTTTCTTTGTTGCCTTTTTCTTGCTCTTTCTAGTTCTATATATTTACACTGAGATGGTTGCTTAACAGTAGTGTGATCTGCCTTATAAACCTGCCCAGTTTCATCATACCTCACCGATTTTATTATTATATCTCTTGACTGTGCTTGCTATTGCTATAGTTTATTCTGGTTTCTGAGCTTGGCCATTCTATCGACTATCCCTCTTGGCCTTTGATTCTGTACAGTACCAGCTATCATGTTGTGACCCTGAGCTCTGACCTTGCTTTCTTTGTTTGTCAGTCTTGTTTCGTGTCTGCACCGCGGCTTAGGGAGGGACTGCTGTGGTTGTCCCGTAACACCCGGGATACTAGAGGCAAGTAGGAAGGTGACAGTTTTGGGGGGCTCAGTTTAGAGTTCACTGTCCTGTCTGTCCTTCCTTGTGCTTTAAGCAGCCCCATCCTTACACCGCCTTTGCATGTAGAGACTTACAGTTATTGATGCACCACTCAGGATTCTGGGAAATTAAATAAGCATACATTTTCCTAGGAAGGGATAAGGAAAACTTTGCCTCTTGGCTACCTTGTAAAACAGCCCCCTGTAACATCAAGCATTATTTTATCAGACATGTCAGTAGGCTTTCTGATAAAGTAGTGCTTATAGGAAATCTATCACTGCTCGCATGATGAAATACTGATTACGGCACATACTTAGGTTAGGGACATTAACCCCTAGTTTAGCTAAAAAATCAAATGAGCCTTCGGTGTTACCCCTACGTCTGTGGCCACCTTTCATTCCCTTCCGAACATTAATTATGCACACCTCTGTCTTCTTTTGCGCCCTCCTTCTGGTGCCAAGAGCTGTGATGTCACTTTGCTCTCAGTACGTATTGCGCATGCACAGAGACAAACTATTGCGCAGCATGCCACTTCCCAGCTGTAGTTTGTCTCTGCGCATGGCCAATAAGTGCCAAAAGTGACGTGACATCCCAGCTCTCAGCACCAGAAGGAGGACGCATTAGAAGACGGTGGTCTGCTCGCAGGATTTCAGCTTGCGAGCAGTAGTAGATTGTGTTTAATGTTAAAGGGGGCTGACTTACAAGGTAGCCAATGAAGCAATGTTATACTTGTCCCATCCTGGAAAACTTATGTGAACTGCACCAGACAGGTTTTCCAGAGGAAGAGGAGGGACAGAAAAGGTACAGATAAGTTCCTGTCCCACAAGTATCAATAATCAAAAGGCACACTGCATCATGGGATTGATAGCAAAGCTTAGAGAAAATGGTAGAAAATAACTCTAAAAAGAGAGGTCATATAAGGGACACAGAAATGGAGAGTTTGTGTCAGCTGGAAATGTTATTATCAGAATTATAATAATGATTTGTATAATGTTACTCTGCATCAATCCATTGGAAAGGTATGAAGAGATTTACCACTTGGGTATTATTTCCCTTGTCAAATGGTGTCACTGCATTGTCTGTCACTTCAAATTGGACAATGTGACAATACTAACTGGTGCTATCCAGCTGTATGGTGGAACTTCAGAATGCAGACGAGATGCTCAGAACTGGAAACTGTACATATGTCAGGGGAGCTAACAGGTCCATTTTTTATCTTATTGACAAGCAACTTGCTTATGTAATAGGATTGCTATTGTAATAGATGGATACATTTTCAACAAATTATCACAAGGAACGTTCCGCGTGCAATCAGTAAATGCAGAAAATGCTTTATGTTCCATGTATTTTTAGACTGCAGGCTTTAATAAGCTTGATGTACATCGCACACAAATGTCGCACACATAAATCCTGTTTTGCCGGTAGCTGCATTCCTATTATAAGGCTCCTACTTATCTCTCATTAACGTACATAGCTCTATTTCCTGTTCTGCTATTCAGCAGTGGACAATAAATAATTGGCCTGAAATGAGCGATTAAGCCATTATCTCATTATTTAGTGTTATAATTTGTGACAACTTTAAGTTAGCATTTTATGCACTTTATGTTCCAAAAGACTTGGCTCCTGATTTCAGGCAGTCCCTTACTGAGCACAAATGTCACAAGTAATGAGGGTGCCTGCAGACCATCTTCAGAAAAGTGATACTCCTGGCTCTGCATGAATATCCTGTGTGCTGACCGGAGGGGGCACTGACACATCATTCATAACAGATCTCGATATTTGCACATTCCAGATTAGCCCTAAAATCATAAAAGACTGTAAAAGCCAAGATCCTCCATGTTCTTTCGCGAGTGCAGTGTTGTAGCTCAGGGATTAAGCTATATCATGAATCTCTCCCTTTCTTTCAGTCCTGCTCCACAACAAGGAAAGGCATAACCACCATTATTATTATTATTTAAATATTTATATAGCACCATTATTTCCATGGTGCTGTACAGTCAGTAAGGGGTTCACATACATTACATAAGAGCAAATACAACTACGAGATCTGTAACAAATGGAAGGAGGACAATCCATTGACAGCACAAAATTTTGAAAATCCAATTGTCATAGGGACAAAAAAAATTGTCTGGAGTTACAATTATAAAATATACCTGTTCTGACTTACATACTTAAGAACAAACCTAAAGAACCTAACATATACATAACCTAGGGACTGCCTGTATATTATGAAGGTCTACCTTGTACTTAGAAGAACATAGAAGAAGGTAAATGGTAATTTTTGAATGTTGTTGTCTCATAGGCCTTTTGTGAGAGCGGGGCATAATGCAGCAATTAGTACCGAAAAGGATATACCAATAGGAGTACCAATGTTCAATATAAATCACAAATTAACAATCCATGTTGATATGAGCAAAACGGGGAAACAGCATCCAGCTATACCCTGACAGAATGTGGTGGCAAAGAAGAATAACAATTCCTAAAGATAGCGCGATAATTATATATGTAAATATGAGAAAAAGGCACATTACTAAAACTGTAATGGTTCTGAATTTACAATAATACAGAATAATACAAATAAACATCTAGGAATTATGTAAGGATGGCCCAGTTTGGAATATATAGAGATATCCCACCAAAGATAACATACCTCCTCGATGTATGCTCAATTTTTTAAAATGTAGCTGCTATCTTGTGGCACATGCGCCAAGAAGCAAACTTGTCGCAAGTCAGGCACACATCGCTTGTATCACACAAGAGCAAGGCCAGTTGCCATGATAATAAAACGCAAGTGCTTTGGCGCCAGCTCAGAGGAGGAAATAGGAAGTTAAAATCATGATTGAACATGAAAATAAATAGCACGTACACAATAGCAATGCTTTGTGTAAATGGAATTGATGCATTTTTAGTTATATATCACCCCACTGATAGCATTTCATGGGCGCAGATAAAATATAGGATCAGTCATAAAAATTTTCCCTCAATCAATAAATGTTCAATGGAAACTGGAGTTGGTCACCAAGTTTGACCATACAAACCAGATACCGTGGGAAACCTGACAAACCTAGTAATTTAGGAATGGTTATAATAATGTTCACAGTTTTGTGATATATGCTCATTATAAAGGTGGGTTAATATGGTAATTGGCTATAGGGGAGAGCCAAATGTATTCTGAGCATTATTCATGTAGCCAAATGTCCTGCTCTTCCGACAGCAATTGCCCCTTTGGTTTTGAGCTTCCTTTTTAACATAGATCCTTGTAAGCCATTATGCTAGACCAATGTGATGAGTTTTTGGAAGGTTTAGTGGTGAAAACAGTGGGACTCTGCACCAGACAAGTACCATAACACCCAGAAGAAATTTGGCAGCTGATTACCATTAGGTATTTAAGTGAATACATATCTACACTCACCGGCCACTTTATTAGGTACACCATGCTAGTAACAGGTTGGACCCCCTTTTGCCTTCAGAACTGCCTCAATTCTTCCTTCGTGGCAAAAGATTCAACCAGGTTCTGGAAGCATTCCTCAGAGATTTTGGTCCCATATTGACATGATGGCATCACACGTTGCCGCAGATTTGTCGTGCACATCCTGATTGCGAATCTCCCTTTCTACCACATACATCCAAGATGCTCTATTGGATTGAGATCTGGTGACTGTGGAGGCCATTTGAGTACAGTAACTCATTGTCATTTCAAGAAACCAGTCTGAGATGATTCCAGCCTTTATGACATGGCGCATTATCCTGCTGAAAGTACCATTAGATGTTGGGTACATTGTGGTCATAAGGGATGGACATGGTCAGAACAACAATACTCAGTAGGCTGTGGCGTTGCGACAATGCTCAATTGGCACCAAGGGGCCCAAAGAGTGCCAAGAAAATATTCCCACACCATGACACCCACCACCACCACCTGAACACGTTGAACAAGGCAGGGTGGATCCATGCTTTCATTGTTGTTGACGCCAAATTCTGACCCTACCATCCGAATGTCCAGCAGAAATCGAGACTCAGACCAGCAACGTTTTTCCTTCCAATCTTCTACTGTCCAATTTCGATGAGCTGTGCAATTGTAGCCTCAGTTTCTGTTCTTAGCTGAAAGGAGTGGCGGCCCGATTGTGGTCTTCTGCTGCTGTAGCCATCTGCCTCAAAGTTCGACGTACTGTCCGTCAGAGATGCTCTTCTACCTACCTTGGTTGTAACGGGTGGCGATTTGAGTCACTGTTTGCCTTTCTATCAGCTCGAACCAGTCTGCCCATTCTTCTCATCACAGGCATTTCCGCCGCACAGAACTGCCGACTCACTGGATGTTTTTTCTTTTTCGGACTATTCTCTGTAAACCTTAGAGATGGTTGTGCGTGAAAATCCAGTAGATCGCAGTTTCTAAAATACTCAGACCAGCCCTTCTGGCACCAACAACCATGCCACGTTCAAGAGGCACTCAAATCACCTTTCTTCCCCATACTGATGCTCGTTTTTGAACTGCAGAAGATTGTCTTGACCATGTCTACATGCCTAAATGCCACTGAGTTGCCGCCATGTGATTGGCTGATTAGAACTTAAGTGTTAACGAGCAGTAGAGACATGGTGTACCTAATAAAGTGGCCGGTGAGTGTATATATTATAAACTAATTCTGGGGGATCCACAGTTATGGGTGTCAAACGTGGTGACACATTCCCTTTAAATTTTGTACACAAACAGAAATGGAGGTCTAAATGTTTCTTTCTACTCTTACAATCGTATATGAACAGATTGCCAGATACTTATTTGGGTGCACCAGGTGACTTGCATACGTAACAGACTGAAGTGATACAACTAGAGATGATCGAACATTGCTCGTCCGAGTGATGCTCGATCGAGCAATTAGGGTAACTCTGGACGGCTCGTTGCTCGGACTGAGTCATTTCCCCTGCTCCGAGATCGAGCATTAATTAAAAAAACACAGTGAAGAAAATGAGAAATAGTAATAAAACAGTGAACACAGGATCATTTAAGATAATAAACACAGTGCGAACACAGTGCAGAATAGATTACAGATGTTCGCACATCTGCTTACTGTCGGGAGATACGCGCGGAAACGGCGCGACAATAAAGCATGTGAGAGCAATATTATGTGTGAAGAACACATTGCAGATGTCTTTAAACATCTGCAATGTGTTCTTCACACCCAGTATATTGTTTCTTCACATGGATTTGTGTTCGCGCCGTTCCGCGCGTATCTCCCACAAGTAAGCAGATGTGCCGAACTCGTGAATCTATCTGCACTGTGTTTCTGCAACGTGTTTTTATCTTAAATGATCCTGTGTCCTGTGTTCACTGTGTGTCACTGTTTTTATTCTCTTCTTATCCCTGTTCTTTACATCTGCTAACTGTCGGGAAGATATATACGCGCGGAACAGTGAATAATAGTCGCAGATGTTCAAATTATCAAAGACATATTTTTCAATTAATACACACATTTTATCCTGAACCATGGTCCTTTGAAAAAATGCTCGTGTCTCCCATTGACTTCATGGGGCTCGTTAACCTGCGAAACGACACTCGAGCATCTGGAAATGTTCGGGCTCGAGTAACGAGCACCCGAGCATTTTAGTGCTCGCTCATCTCAATACTACCATATAATACTTGATTTAGACTACTCTGCATTCTGTTGGTGGACATGCTTGTTGCAGGAAGCTTTCTGTGCAATACTGTTATTTTTAGGGGCACAACCCTGAAAGAAAACATTTGTGTGCAAATTGGGGTTCAGAACTTCAATATATTTTCACACAAACTGTAAAAAGTATATTTCATACTGTCTGGGTGTGCTTTTAGTTTAGTGGAGTAAACGCTGGGTGACGTGTATTTAACCCTTATATGACATCCTGGTTTATTAAAGTGCTCCTGAACTGGGTTTTAAGTACTTTAAAAGGCATTGCAGAATAACTTTTTTTTTTCAAATTTAGAGTTCAGTGTTTTTATGGAATGTGAATTATTTACATTTATAGAACCTTAACGTAGTAAAATGTTTCATTATTTTTCTTTATATTTTATACTTTGACTTATACATTATGTGATGTGTCATGAAGTATAAAACAGAATATTGCCTAACACAATTCACATTCCACCCCTTCCTCAAACCAATAAAAAAGATACTAGTTACTATAAAATGTTATTATTTTCACTCACGGGTTTAATGACCAGATTAGTGGAGTATATAGCTGTAAATTCAGACCCAAAACTCAGAATTCGCACTCTTGACTTTATGTAACTGAGTTTAAAAGTTTCAGCAATTCATGATTACTGTGCAATATATCTGTGGGTGTAACCTGCACTGCAAATGTTACAAGGTAGCAGCATATTATGTAGAAACTGGCACTTCATACGACATTCTATAGTAAATGTTGAGCATAGGTAGTGTGTTTTTTATTCAGTGGTTGATATAAAATGTAGTTTATGTGATCAATCCTTCCTTTTTTTTTTACACGCACAAACTCAGTAAGCAACACCATGTTGGGCTACCATGGCTACCTTATGATAGGTTGCTTCAGAACTGCCTCAATTCTTCATGGCATAGATTCAACAAGGTTCTGGAAGCATTCCTCAGAGATTTTGGTCCATATTGACATGATGGCATCACACGGTTGCCGCAGATTTGTCGGCTGCACATCCATGATGCGAATCTCCTGTTCCACCACATCCCAAAGATGCTCTATTGGATTGAGATCTTGACTGTGGAGGCCATTTGAGTACAGTGAACTCATTGTCATTCAAGAAACCAGTCTGAGATGATTCCAGCTTTATGACATGGCGCATTATCCTGCTGAAAGTAACCATTAGATGTTGGGTACATTGTGGTCATAAAGGGATGGACATGGTCAGCAACAATACTCAGGTAGGCTGTGGCGTTGTACCAAGGGGCCCAAAGAGTGCCAAGAAAATATTCCCCACACCATGACACCACCACCACCAGCCTGAACCGTTGATACAAGGCAGGATGGATCCATGCTTTCATGTTGTTGACGCCAAATTCTGACCCTACCATCCGAATGTCGCAGCAGAAATCGAGACTCAGACTAGGCAACGTTTTTCCAATCTTCTACTGTCCAATTTCGATGAGCTTGTGCAAATTGTAGCCTCAGTTTCCTGTTCTTAGCTGAAAGGAGTGGCGCCCGATGTGGTCTTCTGCTGCTGTAGCCCATCTGCCTCAAAGTTCGACGTACTGTGCGTTCAGAGATGCTCTTCTACCTACCTTGGTTGTAACGGGTGGCGATTTGAGTCACTGCTGCCTTTCTATCAGCTCGAACCAGTCTGCCCATTCTTCTCATCGACAAGGCATTTCCGCCGACAGAACTGCCGCTCACTGAATGTTTTTTCTTTTTCGGACTATTCTCTGTAAACCTTAGAGATGGTTGTGCGTGAAAATCCCAGTAGATCAGCAGTTTCTGAATTCCAGACCAGCCCTTCTGGCACCAACAACCATGCCACGTTCAAAGGCACTCAAATCACCTTTCTTCCCCATACTGATGCTCGGTTTGAACTGCAGGAGATTATCTTGACCATGTCTACATGCCTAAATGCACTGAGTTGCCGCCATGTGATTGGCTGATTAGAAATTAAGTGTTAACGAGCAGTTGGACAGGTGTACCTAATAAAGTGGCCGGTGAGTGTATATATATAAACTAATTCTGGTGGGATCCACAGTTATGGGTGTCAAACGTGGTGACACATTCCCTTTAAATGTTTGTACACAAACAGAAAGTGGAGGTCTAAATGTTTCTTTACTCTACAATCGTATTATGAACAGATTGCCAGATACGTTATTTGGGTGCACCAGGTGACTAGCATACTGTAACAGACTGAAGTGATACTAACCATAAAATACTTGATTTTAGACTATCTGCATTTCTGTTGGTGGACATGCTTGTTGACAGGAAGCTTTCTGTGCATACTGTTTATTTTTAGGGGACAACCCTGAAAGAAAACCATTTTGTGTGCAAATTTGGGGTTCAGAACTTTCAATATATTTTCACACAAAACTGTAAAAAGTATATTTCATACCTTGTCTGGGTGTGCTGTTAGTTTAGTGGAGTAAACGCTGGTGACAGTGTATATTTAACCCTTATATGACATCCTGATATGGTTATTAAAGTGCTCCTGAACTGGGTTTTATGTACTTTAAAAGGAATTTGCAGAATAACTTTTTTTTTCAAATTTAGAGTTCAGTGTTTTTATGGAATGTGAATTATTTTACATTTATAGAACCTTACACGTAGTAAAATGTTATCATTATTTTTCTTTATATTTTATACTTTGACTTATACATTATGTGATGTGTCATGAAGTATAAAAACAGAATATTGCCTAAACAAATTCACATTCCACCCCTTCCAAAAACCAATAAAAAAGATACTATGTTACTATAAAATGTTATTACTGTTCACTCACGGGTTTAATGACCAGATTTAGTGGAGTATAAGCTGTAAAATTCTGAACCAAAATCTCAGAATTCGCACTCTTGACTTTATGGTAACTGAGGTTAATAAGTTTCAGCAAAATTCATGATTACTGTGCAATATACTGTGGGTGAACCTGCACCTGCAAATGTTACAAGGTAGCAGCAATATTATGTAGAAACTGGCACTTCATACGACATTCTATAGTAAATGTTTGAGCATATGGTAGTGTGTTTTTTATTCAGTGGGATATAAAACTGTAGTTTATTGTATCAAGTCCTTCTCTAGTGTGAATTTTTGGTACTATTGGGCATGCAACTTCAATATTTGATTTTCTTCAATTATCCTATTTTTTTTTTTTTACACGCACAAAACTCAGTAAGCAACACCATGTTGGGCTACCATGGCTAACCTTATGATATGCAGTGATTCCTATTGATCCTATGCTAGATATGCCCACATTAAAACGGGGGAACAGTCCACTGATGTCACCTTAAGTTGAATCGCAGGATATGGTGAATTTTAATAAATGTGAAATATTTTATTTTTTAAAACTTGTTGAATTGCTCATTATATGGGCTCATTGCTGATTGTCTTTCATATAGGCCAATTTGAACTGTAGCTTATATACAATATATATACTAAGTCCCTCTGGCAAACTCAGACTTCCAAAACATGGTTACATTTAGGTTTTCTATTGTTATTTTCAGAGCCCATAGAATTGAGATGTTATATAGAAAACTGCTTGTTTTCCCTGTTGACTATTAGTTCTAGAATGGAGCCATTACAGTTCAGCTCATACTATTGCTTCCTTAATCTTATGTCTAGGATGTGACAAGTTTGTGATTTCTAAGGAGATATTCAGTGCCTGTATAGGGGAATGGATCTTCCTTTATTACAGAGGCATTTAAAAAAACATTGATGTGTGGAAAAGAGAGGACACCGGGGTACTTCCTATGGTACCAGAAGAATATGGTCAGTACAGGACATTAAGATGGATACACACACAGTTCTACTGTTCCAGCTATAAACCTTTCAGATACAGTGCGCTCTCACTGGGTTCAAAACAACACGTAAGCAATAACAAGAAGACAGAGAAGTAATATAACTTCCCCCAGCTTACACACAGGGGTACCATTTAAACACAAAAAATTACAGCTTTTGTCACACGGTTTGAAGTTGAAGCTCATCTCCGAGTGAAATGATTCAAGATCCAAGAGATCAAAGAGGAATGGACAAAATAAAATAAAATAGTTAAAATATAAACAAAAATAGTTTAAACATTTTTTTTTCTATATTTTAACATTTTAGTTATTTTAAGCCTTTCTCAATATATCGTGCCATTTTTTTTCTATATTTTAACATTTTAGTTATTTTAAGCCTTTCTCAATATATCGTGCCATTTGCTTCTCTATGACTGAGCTGTGCCCTTCTCTATGACTGACATGGGGTATTGGGCATTTACTCTACATGAAGAAATCTCAGGGATTATGATTGAATGGGACCAGTTAAGTCCAGTAGTTATTGTAAACTATGGAGAGACTTAAAGATGTTGTCCATTTTCACCAAATAATTGATATTGTTTGTGTTAATGAAAAGCTTAAAAATATATCCAATACACTTTCTGTATTGATTTCTCACAAGTTTTCTAAATCTTTGTTGTTGTTATTCAACACTGAGCTCCATTTTCTACTTCTTGAGAATGAAAACCAGGCCATGGTCATATGATGTCACACAGGTGCATGGCTCATTATATCATCTCTGATTACTCTCTGTCATATAACAGGCCGTGCACTTGTGTGATCTCACATGACCATGAACCGTTTTGTATTCACAGGAAGTGAGGTTCCTGTTGAATAACAGCAAGCAGAGATCTAGAAAACAATGAGAAATTGATACAGAAAGTATATTGAAAAAATGGTGTCATTACACAAACAATATTAATTATTTGCTGAAAGTAGATAACCCCTTTTAGTGAGTTGTTGCACATGTACTATTGAGGTACGACTGCCGATGTATTTACAGTATGTGCTTTTTCTTTAAAAAGTAGATGCTTAAGTTGCTCCACAAAACCTGTGTTAGTGTCCTACTTCCCTACATTGCAAGTTGTTCTTTTAACATCCATGGAATTATTCTTCAGAAATACCCTTCCTATTTGTACAGTTTTTTCAAGCCTTGGGTGTAAAGGGGTTTGGTTCCAGTATGTAACATTGTTAAGTACTGTATTATATGTCCCATTTTTCATGTTTTTGAAATATAATAAGCTTTGCATTCTCCACTAATTTAGGATTGTTCAACTAAAGTCAAACATTAGCCACGGGAGCGTGAATAACCAGATATTGTAATGTTCATACAGAATTATGCAAATCCCAGACTTCATCCACAACACATACACAGACACGGAAAAGCGTGGAGAAGTTCTATTAAAAAGAAGCTCGATTTTCTTCACCCAAAGCTCTAGTGCCCAGGGGGCTGTGAATATAAAAGCTCTGCTCATGACGGCTCTGAATGCAATCTGATAGGTTTCTGTGTTTCAAGAAATTGTCATTTCCATTAAAGAAACTTCACCGTGGCAAGAAGCGCTTCACTGCGCATTAGAAATATGTCTAACAATAGTTCACCTGGGGCTAAACTCTGAATCTCCGAACAGTCAGGGTAATTCTTAATTATTTTATATATTTGCATCTTATTTCAGGAATGACAAAACTCATCTGTGGAGTTTCCTTATATCTGGCTGTTTTTTTCACATTTTAATATTTACTTTTTGTATATTTTGAGAGAGATTTATTGAAACTAAAAAAAAAATTTTTAAAAATGGTTTGCTTTACAATAGTAATATTTACCAGGGCATCTGAAACCAAGGGCTATAACCTGACCGGTTGCTTCGGGAAACTGCTCCACTTTCCGTTAACTACTTTGGATATGTAAATCAGCATAAATGTATCTAAATGTAATTTTTTTTAACATAATTAGGTATATATTGAAGTATTGTCCGATAACAGAATTCTGTACTGAGGACAATTAGCTGTTTATTGGACTATTATGTGAAAGAAGTGAATGTGTGCAGACACTTCCCTGGCTATAACATACAATGATAAACCTTGTGCTGTCATAAAGATACTATGTGGTGTATGCTGACCAATGATCCATGGAATCTAACAGAGCATGCATGAGACCTGATGGTTAAATATGAACAGCCTTTGAGGGATGACTCAAATGCATACTGAACATAAATTTCCATCTTATATCTATATTGTTTCTCTCAGGATTCCACTTTCCATTTAGTTTTTGTATGGATCACATCTCTTCTACCCTATCTAAACATACCCAAACAGTATAAGTTGCACCTGAGGTGAAATAAACTCAGACAGTGACATCACTTCCTTCACCTCTTTTGCATATTATTCAGATATAATAACGAAAAAAAAATTGTTATTATAATAGACAGATTGAGGGAGCATTTTTATGTATTACATTTGATTCTCTTCCCTTATAAAGGATGGCTGTACCATTATAAAAGCTCTTATACCTCTAGTTTCACCCCCTCATCCTCATAGACCGTAAGCTCTTGCAGCAGAGGCCTCACTCCTATTGTTCCATATGACTGTTTGTACACTGTATTGTAGTATTTTATTTATATATGTTCCCCCTAAGCTGTAAAGCGCTACGGAATATGATGGCGCTATATAAAGATTATTATTATGTTTAAAATGTTTCATTAAAAGACCAGTGAAGAATCAGACTCCACAGTTGTATTCTGCACCAGATATATCATGTTGTTAGTTAACCGTAGCTATTAGTTAGTCTACTTATAACTGAATTTTCTGGTGCACAGTCTGAATTTTCTGGTGCACAGTCTGAATTTTCTGGTGTATGGGTACACCATGTCCCCTTTTTCTGAGGACGCTGCCTCTTTTTTTAACAAGTTGGAAAACTGTCTGAAAATGGTCTAAAACTTACAATAAATTTGGTGTCTGGCATTTTAGGCGGAAATTACTCCAGAACTCTGGCGTAGACAGGTTTATGCATCTTCCCCCCATTAAGTACATAAAATTATGCAAATTAAATAGCACAGTAAAATTTGTAAATATCACATTAGTGCACACAGCAGGTTTTTAGTCCACAGCAGGCATGCTGTAAGATACACCACTTTTAGTTACATTTATAATAATAAACAGCTATTATATGAGACCTGGTAATGAGATAAAATCTGTAATAAAAATGAAGAGGGGAGTATCCATTCATAAAGTATCTACATTACATTCAAGTTGTGAGATGATCATAGTGTCAAGGGCTAGATAGGGGATGGATGCACATGGCAATCAAATTGATTATACATATCTCCCTCTCCCCTGCTCACTTATTTGTTCAGGGACTCCTTTGGAGACTGAATTGTTGATCTTGTTCACCTTAAAAGGCCTATCCAATACGGAAATTCACATTTAATTTAATTCCTCTGCCACATATAAAAATGTCTTTAATTGAATGTTTTTAAATAAATCAATATATACAAAAAGAGCAAGAGATGTGTCATCTGACAATATACAAAATCAAAAAGGCATACATGAAATTTATTTGTATCCCGAAATAGACAAGAAAGACAGATTAAAAACAATTAAAAAATTGTGCCAAGTACATTAGTAAATTCATTGGCCAGAATTCCCTGTGAGGATAACTGGCAAAACACCTCCTGCACTATAACAGTACTCCAAAAGCACCCATAATCCCTAGTAATCAGAGTCAATACTGAGTAGAAACCTGAACAATACACAGAACCTGATGTAGAAAAAAATAAAAGGTCAACAGAGGTAAGTCCTAAGTGTGAACTGGTCTCAATACTTTACATGTCCAAGTGTACGTCAGGGAAGTCTCAGTCGGCATCCCATGTCAGATAGCCTTAGGGTGCTATGATTGGTGTGAAGGAGGTGGAGGGTTTTTAAATAAATGTACCTGTCTGAAGATACTTTCCCATAAATGTATCAATGCTGTCCCTTAGATGCAAGATAGCTGTCCTTGGATATGACCACCCTCGCACTCTGGCAGCAGTGGCCAGGCATGTGCTATTGAGCCCTGCCTGGCCACCTGGTGCTCATTACCACAGTAAGGCTGAGGGATATGCAGTACCTCCCAGCTATATCATAAGCAAACACAATTTGGTTCTTTGTGCAATCACTGCAACAGAGGTGGTCATATCCAAGGACAACAGTCTTGTTCTAAGGGACAACATGTCTACATTTATGGGAATTTTCTTCATACTGGTAAATTTTTTTTAATAACATAGTAACTGAAGAAATTCATATATATGGCAGATGAATTAATTAAAAACTCAATGCCCAGATAAGAATACTACATTAATGATGATAACCACAATGGTGGTATGCTACAACATGCTGCTACAGACTATAAACTTGTCTTTGTGTGCTCTAATGCCATATTTGCAAATGTTGCTATGTAATTACATTGACATAATTGTATGTACTTATTTCTATTATTAGGACAATCATGTTATTTTGTTGTTTTTTATAGAAATTGTTTTTATATAAATGATATGCAAATGAGATAAAAGGAAGTGATGTCATTGACTGATGTGTATATGTATCTGCTGTTGTATGTAGTTGAATGTTTGAGCCCTTTTATTTCTATCTTGCATCCCTCTCTTTAGATGGTTATTCCACTAAGTTTGATATAAAATGAAATAAAATACATAGCAATGGATAGATAGATATATTATGTTTCTAAGTCACTAGTACATTGATGACTATATCTGAAAATCTCTCTCTATAGTTTAGTTGCTTCTATA
This sequence comes from Engystomops pustulosus, assembly GCA_019512145.1. Classification (NCBI taxonomy): domain Eukaryota; kingdom Metazoa; phylum Chordata; class Amphibia; order Anura; family Leptodactylidae; genus Engystomops; species Engystomops pustulosus. The sequence continues at coordinate 85,783,491 of CM033644.1, read as the reverse complement.
TCACAAATGACAGACCAGGTGAATTTAAATGTATTGCCTTCTTCATTCCATGAGAATCTGAGCACGGAGTCTTATGTGCATTGCAGCATTATTGACATTTAAAGTCAGCTACAACAACAGTCTGACATTTACTGTCTTCTTGGGAAACGAGAATAGCGCCATAAATGTTGAGATACAGATATCATTAACCTTCAACTTTATGGGATAATGTGTTGAGCCCGACACATGTACTCGATGCTGTAGAACCTCAGATGCCACCTTTGTGTAGTGAACCAGAGTGGAGAAAACAATCCAACCTTGATGCAGGTACACAAATGAATCCAAGTGCTTATACCAAAAAATACCTCCAGGCATGTCATTTTATCATCTGTAGTTGTCCTTAAAGCGGTTTTCTGACAGTGAGCAACAATTGACTGCCTTTCTGTGCATTACTGTGCAACATTGATGATGAGCTGTGATGATTATTATCCTACGAGAAAATCAGATGAAACAGCTAGAAGCTTTTGTCATATAGAAATATACAAATACCTTGTTCCAAAGCTAATTTTCCACATTCAAGATTTCCAGCCTGTGCATATCTATGCACAAGTGGAGGTAGACTAACTCTGACGGTCATGGTTGGCTCCTTCAATTTCATTTTGTGATTATGTAGAGTACAGGAATTTTTTGACATACAGAACCTCTAATGTAAAGTCTATATAGTCTGTCTGGCAGATTACGATCAGGCAGTTCAAATTCTGCATGCCCAATCTCATCTACCTGCAGAATTGTCGAAAGAAACATCTTTTGGCCAAGTAAGCAAACAGTTACCAAGTACATGGTATGCCTTAGCAAGGCCAAATTCTACTCTAGACACGCTTAAAAAACCCTATAGTACAGTTAATCTAGAAACAGGACAGAAAATGACAGTATGATGTATTCTGAATTTCGCTGTCTCACACTTCCCCTCCCACATTATATAACACAGCGATATTTATTCAGATTGACTGCTGTGTAAATGCACCAGCTCACCATGTCGTCAGTACATTTCCATTACTGCAGGAACAGAATTATTACAAGCAACAAACTCTCCACATCTGGAAATAGCCATTAGAAATAAAATTACTAAAAACACACAGAAAGTGTATTGTATAGGTTTATTTGCAGAGCGACAGTAGAAAACATCACTCCATACATTTTCATCTCATTATAATTAATTTATATAGTTATTGTGTTAGTTTCTGTTTGCTTGGTAAATCATAACAATTAGACGCCAAACAATATTTGCTAAAACCAACATTTCAAAACTTCAATGTGTAATGTGTATCGTCATCCATTTCTCAGCTAGGTAGAGTGACGGAGAGCTACAACTGGGAAGATGTAATGAAGTAATATTCCCCATTTTTAGGAATGTGGTACAATAGGTGTCACATCTACGCTACTAGTAAATAGAAAATCACATTTACAAACAACTAATCTATTAAAGGGAGATTAAACAATTACTTGAGAAAGCATGAGGGTCTGGCTCATCACTTTTGCCTGGTTTCAGTGTAGTGCCCCTCATACAGCCATGATGTACACTTCTCACAGTCAAACTAGACAGGATAAGGTGCACCAGAACTCATGGTATGATTGTTAGTCTTCACGTGAAAATGAGGACCTCTTTTTATACAAATTACACGTTTTCTCAATTCAAGCCTGGTTACAAGCTACTTCATCTACACGACTATGGACTTTGGGAAGCCAAATCTACCATAACTTGTCCAAAAAACTAGCAGAGCTTATAGCAGAAACCTACAGCACCTCAACATTGTGCACAAAATGCTAGTCTTAACATCCACCGCTATATGAGGACAATTTATCAGAAGTGACTGAGAGCACAACTGTTGTAGTTGCCCACAGAAACCAATCAGAGCTCAGCTTTCCTTTTCAGACAGCAGTTTATAAAAGCTGAGCTGTTATTGGTTGCCATAAATAACTAGAACAGTTTTGCTCTCAGATACTTCTGATAACTCACCACCATTAGTTTTTATGTGACATGGGTCCCTTTAAGAGACAAAGTTAACTCCAATATCTGCTCTGCCTCTATATTGTAACAATATCTGCATCTATATGTATACTGTGCCACATATACATAATTATATACATGTTCTTTGATTGTTTGTGATATTCATTTTTATTTTGAAAATGTATTAATTCATTATGTATTTTTTTTAAAAATCTGAATTTCATATTCATCATTCACCCATGAGCCACAGGTCATTCGGAACACATCCATTATGTGAATCACACCATCCCCATGTATAGATCAATGATAACTATGTACTTATGGTAAAATCCCAGTAGATTCATTTTGTCAGTCATCCATACATAGTACACAGAAACACCAAGAAGTAAGAGTGTGTCTTTTCTACATGTATCCAAGTCCATTCACACAGGAAAATGCTGCAATGTCATTATGGATGTCACTGCATTGATGATATTTTCAGTTCCCTCTCACAGTAAATGATTCTGCAGGTTGTACTGTGCAGGGATAGTGTCATTAACTGGTTAATTTGTGTGGGGTCAGTGAGAGGGGGGTAAGCAGCGATATATACTCATCAATAAGCAGGAACTTGTAATGTTGTACATTGACCTCTTTTTTAATGTCTTTAATAGTCTCAGGCACTTGAACTGCTGACAATACAAGTCAATTGTTTATTAATAAATAATAAAAGATGCATACTGTATATTAATGTGAAAAGTAATGTGCTTAAATGCTAACATAGATTATATCTAAATGACTTCCCACAAGTCGTTAGTGTATCCTTCGATAGAAGATTATATGTTCCCATTATTTCAGCATTTCTACATTGGGTTTAGTAAGAGACGGTGTCTGCTTGCATCTGAACATCTAGCAACCTGTAACCATGCTTTGATCAATGGTTACCAGCCCGGCTTCTATCATACAAGTAACGCTTGATAGAACTGACATGGCATGTTCAGAAATTCTAAACTTATTAAGACGCCAATGTTTCAGGATTTCACTCGCTTGCTCTGCATCTGTTTTGCTTTTGCACAACATTAAGGAAATGAGAAACAGCTGTTCCGCCATCTTCTCTCCTCGCGGGGACATTCCACTTTGCTCAGAGGCCACCAAAGTAAAAAATGGTTTTCCTCCATGTAGACAAACACACTGGCTGCACATTGCAACACTAAGTTAAGAAATGAACTAACAGATTTAGTGAAGTCATTTTTGAAATAAATAATCCATGTGTTTGTGTAAATATATATTGAATATCGTGAATTTATGCACATGCAATGTATGGATGTATATACTGTATATGGTGTGTGTACACATGTGTGCGCTCAGATATGAGTGTATATTTTTATGTGTGTAAGTTTGTATATGTACATATACCAGTAACCTGTAGTAACAAGGCTTTGTACAGAGGATGTATTACACATTAGATTTTCTCCATCACTCCCTTAAATCTATATAATCCCCAGCAATGGACATCTGTGAATTTAATAGACATATTGTAACCTTCTGGTCCAAATATTCCTATGGATAAGTAATGGCTAAAGGCATATATGATAATATTATACAAGTTCCACATTTTTATTTTTCCTTTCCTTTTGTTTCTTTTCTTTTTTTAATTATTGACTAAAGTACATTACAGACATGAGACTCCATTTGGCAGAGCAAATGAAAACTACTTTGTACAGCTTGGAAGGCCTGACCACCCCAGGAGGTCTCTTTGTGACCAAAAGTTTGGAGGAAGCCTGTTTGCACACAAAGTGCGAGCATTTAAGCCCCTCTCCTGAGAAGAGGAGGTCAAAGAAGTTGAAGGCCTTTGTGATGCTTTCCTGCCAAAAGCCAAATCCAGACAAAGAGATATCATAACTGTCCCATAACTAGGACATAATTCATAATCTACAGTCCTCCGTTACAGGGGAGAGTTAGAGGATCGAGATACCCTCATGGCCTGCATATCAAAAGCCTAGCTGCATGTAAACCCAGTCCAATTGTAGAACACCCCTAATGTTAGGCCTAGACACTCTAAGTTTGATATGGAGTGAAAGGTAGCAAGGTACCCTGATCATTGGAAGCAATGGCACAGCTGAGCCATCTTCTAATCAAAAGATATGGGATTTTAATAAAAACACAGACTCTCTGGAGGGAGGAGGAAATTCAGACCCCCCTCTCAGTGATATCACAGCCAGGGAGTGGGGGTCAAAAACCTGCTGAATTTCCCCACGCTGTGTTCCTCAGCCAAGAGATCTCTGTCTTTCTCATGATAAGGGTATTTTGTTTCTTTATCCAATAACTGTTTTTATGTACTGTATGTATATTGTTTTGTAACTTTTTTTCTTTCATCTACCAGCTTTTTGGTTTAGTGTATTATAACCTTATGAAGTCGTATAACATGTTAAATTAAGAAGCCTCTCCTTGTAGCTAGGCCCATTCTACACTGCAGTGTGATGCGATAACTCGCATCACAACTCGCACGCATGCTGCCGGGAACTCACAGCCCGAACGCTGACGCGCGGGAGCGAACTGACATGCTGAGTTCACTCCCGCGTGCAGCGTACTGGCCGTGCGTTCCCGGCAGCATGCGTTGCGAGTGTGATGCGAGTTCATCGCATCACACTCGCAAGTGTGGAATGGGCCTTAGAGATCTAAGTTTCTGGAGGGATTACGTTACCAGGTTCTTTAACATAGTATAAGTAGTGAATGCATGTTCTGTGTGAATCATCAGTGTGCATTGTTTGTTTGGTTGGGTGGCACCCGGCCTTCATAGTATAAATAATTCATGGATGGTGGCAGTAAGTTGGTCTGGTTGTAGAGGGCTTGGGAGTAAATTTAATGTAAGGACTCTTTTTTGTATAAGTGGGAGGAGCTTAATGGCTAACTTCTGGGGCTATATAGAGTCAGTTACACCACCTGATTGACCGTGGAGGTGGAGTATCCAAATCACGAGCTACAAAAGGAATGTGCCTACTTCGCTACCATGATACAGACCTAGTTTAGCACAAGTCTTTCAAGAAAAAAAAAACATTTAAAGACATCTACCACCAGGTTGAATGAGATTGACAACCAAGCCACTGACATACTGGTGTGTGGCACCCTCTGGCCGATCTGTCGTTTCGTCAGCTCGCTTATGCATGTTTTTTTGTTTTTACCAAAAAAGGGCTTTAAAATTAAGCAAATGAGCCTTAGGGGCTCCAGACCTTATAGGTGTTTTAAACGAACTTGGATCCCCTCTGGCTCATTTGCATAATTGGAAAGCCTTTTTTTCCTAAAAACAACAGCATAGGAAGTCTAAAGAAGAGCGTATCCTGACATTTATTGGAATATGTCATCAGAAATAGTGATGGATTAATACAGCGATCAGTTCATGGCTCTTCAGCCGGTGCAGAATAAGTTGGTTGTCTGCCAGTCAAGCCCATTCATTTATATAGATCCAAGTAATTTAATAAAGAGAGTCACATATATTTTTCAGTAGTTTCATCCTAGGCTTAAAATAAATGAGGTCATACAGTATAGTGCAACATATACTGTGTATCAAGATTGGTGAGGCCCTGAAGAGCCTGAAATGACCAAAAGAGCCTTCAAATGATGAAATGGTGCAATGCCATATAAAATGTATAGAACTGACATGCAATGATACACACTATAGGAAATGTATTTTATGGTTAACTCCATGCCTGCATAAAGATGCATTTCTTACAGAATATATCCATAAGCAAATAATATACAGAATATAGACAAAAGGTCTGTTCCCACACAGCTTTTGGTTTATAGGGTGTGCCAAAAAAGCAGGAAACCTCACTAAATGTATTGCAAAGCAAAAACCCAAATACAGTATTCCATGTGAACCATCATGGAATACTACACTGCCACCACCAGAATGTGGATTCCTTCTGGGCATAAACATAGATTGCATGAAGAGTACACACCACAAAATAGTTTGGGAGGTGAAAAATTGACAATAAATATGTAGATTTCTATATTCACGCATTATTAAATACCAGCTTGTAAGTTGTAAATGCCTATGGATGGATCCTCAAGCCATTGTGCTCGGTTTCCGTTCATCCATCTTGCTTTCCCCTGACAGCAGTGACAGAGTAACAACAAGGGAAAGATCAGACTGGGACCAATTTGCTTTCAACACTTGATATATGAAGCCTTTACTTTAAGAGGCATGAGTGTGGGGCACCTATAGCCGGCAATCCCAGGCAGAGCTGTCAGATGTGAGATGAATGGCATTTATACATACATACACACATACATTATTCATCTCTGCATGCATGTCACTGATGACTTTCAAGTCAGAGAGATCATGACTATGTTTGAAATGTGTTCTCTAACAAGTCTTTACATCTGTACCTGTAAATTCACAGCAGTAGTCTTTCAACATCAGTTGTGCTATGTTCACCTATTCTTCACATTTAGTAACTCATACAAGCCTGTTCTGTGTTGGAGAAGATGGGGCTACAATGAAAATGCCTATAATACGGGATGTGTATATCAAATATTCTGCACTTACTGGACACTTTCTTATCTGTACGGGAATAAAAAACGGGTTCCGAAAATCATATCTTTTTTGCAATACTTGTTGACCCAAAATTCTGACAATGAATGAAAAAGAAGAAAAAATATCTTAGAACTTCCAATCCTATAGTTTTCTTTCTATTCTATCAAATACTTTTTTAAATTACTTTTTTACTAGTGGTAGAAAATACTAATCACGGCAGTCTATTTGGGCAATTGGCAGGATATATTAAGTGCTTCAGTCCATTAGGACAAGTGGCAGGACGCAGTGTATAATGCAGTATATTTGGGATCGAGCAGGAGACACTGAGCACTGCAGAACACTAGGACTAATGGAAGGATATATTAAAGGGGTATTCCTATTTCAGCAAATTAATGTTATGATGTGTATAATGAAAAGTTATACAATTCTCCAATATACTTTCTATATGAATTCCTCACGGTTTTCTAGATCTCTGCTTGTAATCATTCTACAGAAAGCTTATATGTTTACATCCATTGGACAGAAATCCGACCATGGTCACACAGGTGCACAGCTCATTAGTGTCATAGACAGTAATCAGATGTGTGTGTTATAATGAGACATGCACCTGCGTGACCATGTTCGTATTTCTGTCCACTGGTAGTAAACATTTTAAGTTCTTATAGAATGACGGCAAACAGAGATCCAAAAAAAAACTGCTAGGAATTTATAGAGAAACTATATATTGGAAAATTGTTTAACTTTTAATTATACAAACATTAATATTTATTTTCTGACATTTTATTTAAGTACTGCACAACTTTTAAGCTTGGGGCAGACTGTGCATTGCAGTACATATGGGTTAGGGGCAGACTGAACACTGCAGAATATTTGGGTTAGGGTTAGGCTGAGCATTACTGAACATTTAAGGTAGGGACAGGCTGAACAACACAGAATTTCTGGGCTAGGGGCAGGTTGAGCAACAAAGAATATTTGGGCTGGGGGCAGGCTGAGGAGCACTGAATATTTGGGCTAGGGGCAGGCTGAGAAGCACAGAATATTTGAGCTAGGGACAGGCTGAGCAGCACAGATTATTACAAATATGCATGTTTTCTGAGGTGGGTGTCCCATTCAGAAGTCTGCTATGGGGCCCTACCTCTCTTAAGTACGCTCCTGTAAAGAATAGTCACACAAATACTCCTCCATCATTGCTGCTCATGTGTGCACATGTTTCCAGTTCCACAATGGATTATCTGCAGTGAAAGTGTAGAAAACGATGTAAAGGAATTTTCTTCCTTTATATTTATTCAGCTTTATAATGCGTTTTGTAGTTGTAATTATTACATTACTGAAATATTCTATTCATTTTAACAATTAAATATATGCATAAAAGAATCCAGTATATACAGAGTAAGGGTTATTTTCTCATCTCTCTGTAGTGTATTTTAAGGTGGGATGTTTGATCCTCCATAATTAAATAAAGCAGGGGTTTTTGTTATATCACTCTGCATGTCCCCTGCTTCACCACAGCTATAAATGACAAGGTCTTCTGAAGGTTATTGCAAGTTTGCAAGCCTTTACCTTGAGAACCGTCTGGAGTAGTCTTTGGTTTCTTTTGTCCACGTTTGTCCAGATATCCTTGCTTTGTTATTCCTGTGGATCTATTTACTGGGCTATCAACATCAGGCTACAAATAGAGCAAATCAATGAGCACGCTTTTGTTATGCTGCACTTGGACTGAGAAAACCAATTAGCCTTCAACTATATAATTCTCTTTTCTATCTCAATAGAAGGAAACTCCAAATACAAAAGAGGACCTCTGGAGGGTTAGCTGTTAAAGATGTATGTCAAGTGACACTGTAGATTTTTTGGCACAGTGTTTTTTTCCAAAAAGTTACTTTATTATTGTTATAATTAAATAATTAGAAATACAATGTAGAGTCATGTTATTTGCATATTATTGGTGTTTGACTGGATGAAGGAATAGTAAAAGTACATGTAAAAGAAATAGATAAAACTTGTCAAGTCTTGCACCCTAGAATTCTAGCATGGAATAGCTACAGAATGTTCCGGGCCGAGAGTTGCTGGGAGTAGGGGGGCATATAAGGCTGTACATAAGGAATCCACGGGAGTGAGGGGGCTATATCTAATGAATCATAGGTGGCAAGGGGGATTTATATAAGATAATCATGAGGGGGCTCTATATAAGATAACCATGAGGGGGATGTTTGTTATGATAAACTAGGGAATATTTTAGGGAACAGGAGATTGTTTTCGTTTCTGAATGTTTAATGCTGCCATGTGAGTTCACTGCAAAGGGGCCTACAGAGGCTCTGTCCCCCAGGGGTCTACTGAAACCTGGAGCCGACCCTTGATATATAAATATATGACATTCTACTATGCTTTTGAGAAGTGAGTGTGGTTAGGGGCAGACATGTACCACTGTAAAATGATACATTACTAGAATAATGTTTTGCTTTTTTAATTATCTGAAATAGAAGCAAAATCCAAACATCCTGAAATGATCCCCATCCTTCAGTCTGTATCATCCTATCTGTCTTACATTCATGAAAATGCATCTCTATTATGTGAAAAAATTCAATTGAAAAAGAGCAGATTTACAGCAATTATTCATTGCAACATTTCCCATGAGGTATTTCATCATAACACGTTTTACAATTCTGGATTTACAATTTAGGAATTATTCTTCTTAAACTATCCCCGGTTCATAAAAGGCAAATCGTTGTTACCCCTGAACTGTGAAAAATCGTATATTATATTTTAAAGGTTGATGGTGCTCTATATACAGATGGGCTGGAAAGCTTTATTATAATGAACCAAAAATAGCAGTAGAATTTTCTTTACTGGATTGATGTATTGGTAAGCAACTTCATTACCTCACATACATCAGGTGCTACCAACATAAATATTTCATTGGAGACAGCAACAAAAGCTAAAGGAATAGGATCACAAAGAGAGAAGATGGCTCTTAATATGAAAAATGAATATGAATAAGAACAAAGAATGTAACATGAAAAATAAATAAAAGCATATGAAAGCTAATTAACATATCTGAGCTATTTTCTTTCATTTGTCTATTTCTCAATTTTTTGGGGTGTCAAAAATGATATAGATTCAAAGAAATGGCCCCAAGAGTTGTGATGACAAAGGTAAACTTTCATTTCATCATCTTGATAGCAACGTTTTGGCTTGTTTATGTGGGCCTTTTTCAAGGCTTGTAAAAGCCTCACTTAACAGAGCCGAAACGTTGCTATTAAGATAATGGAGTAGAAGGTCACCTTTTTTCATCACAACTCTTGGTGTGCTGTTATTTCTTTGAATCTATATGAGGATTGTTTTTTGACACTTATACTGCTTTCAATTTCCTTTTGTAGATAGACAGCTGAAGCAGGGTAAAAATCGGAAAATCCCTGGCTAGTGATATCCAATGTATAATCCAAAGAAAGCAGCAGCACTCCAAATTGTGGAGCAAACAGGGTTTTTATTCCATGATGCAACCTTTTGTGAACGAGTCACCTTTCTCAAGCATGTCACCAAAACGTGGCATCATAGAATAAAAAGACACCCTGTTTGCTCCAAAATTTGGAGTGCTGCAGCTTTCTTTGGATTATAGAAAGCTAGGTACATAGATCTGAATGCCTTGCAGGATTGCCATTTATTATAGTCATCTAAGTGGCTGTGAAAGCCACATAACAGTTTGCTTAGGCTAAGCTTTATTCCCGCATCTCCAAGAAAGCTATCTGAAATACTGCCTACTGGTGTGTTGAAAAATTCCATGACCCTATTGCATATTTACAGTGTACAGTTATCGTGCCAGGTTCAAGCGCCAGGAAGAACCGCTTGTAATAGCCTTGAGTATGAAAGAAATTAGATCTGTGCCATCTTGGCATTCGACAGTGTCCAAGCTATCTCATTTGTGTGCTATAGAGGCAGACTGCATTACCCAGAAAATATGCATCCTCTGGTTTATGTTGCCCATAATACTTTGCTATGAAATAAAAAAAAAAAATGTTTTCATGGAACCATTACATTTACTACTCGAGCAACTGTTTTAATAGGCTCATTCATGTGAGCAGTATGGTACCACATAAACAGATACAGTCATAAAATGAAAATTGGGAAATGGCAAGGAGAAGTGTTTCGTTAAAAAACTATTAAATGCGACATAATGTTCATATTCTTTTTGTGTTTTTAACTTCTATTTTTGATATTGTTGCTTCTCTCTACACAATGAACTTTATATGGTGATTTTATTAGAAGGTGATCCATAATAAATAATAGTTATAATTTTCTATACTTATTAGAATTATGTGCAAGGCATTTACTCTATGTGGACTTTGCTGCTCATTTTTGAACTTCACTTTTCTAATGGCATAAAGAAAAACCTAGCTGTGACATGTTTGTCTAAATCATTGTGAATTATTATGTACAGAATTTTCCATGGAAATAAAAGCCTAATGAAAAGAAGAGAAGAAAACCGAAAACTATAAACTGAGACCTGATCAAGAATGGAAATTGTACAATTTCCTTCCATAAACTGTACAAGCTGCTACTGCTGTCTGCAATATACGAGTACGTCTGCTGCATTACCGCTGCCCATTTACCTGCACATCCAGCCAAGACATTAATGAACTGTATGATAGATCAGTATATTATTGGTTGTCATGACTGCCAAACACACAGATTAATCCATTCACTCCATAAAAGACCACTAATAACTGACACCACTTCCTATTACATTCCCAGTTTAGAGCAATTATCTTGATTGATTTCAATCAAGTTTTACATAACACTTTCCATATCAACAAGGTCTCACATTCTGCACTAAATTTTGTGTTGTATTGCAAAGACATAGCCAGCTAATATTAGCATAGATGGAGTGAAGTGCCCACTTCTTAAGAAAAAAAAAAACGCCTCTGCAGAGACAATAATACAAGATGGTAATTACAGTAACTTAAGTTATAAGGTATGAAAAAGGTATGGTATGCTTTCAGGGGTTGTCTACATAAAAAACAGGGTACACACCATAACTGGTGCAGCACACATCTGTTTGTATACAGAGGGACAGCGGTGATGTGGCATCAACAGTGTGTGTTGCTGCTACAGTCTATAAGCCTCCTCCAGAAGTCGGAGTGCTGAGGGGTTGTATGACATCACGGGCCAACAGAGGTCGGAAGAGACAACACTGGAGCTCTAGAGGAAGGTAAGCTTAGACTGTTTGTTCATACACCTCTGGGGACTGTAGAATCTTGGACTGTAGAATCTTTTAAGGCTACATACTAGACTAGATTTCATAGTATAATAGTGGATAAGGCTCAAAAAGATGTCAGTCCATAAATTCCAACCATAATGGTGATCAAGAGGAAGTTAAAAAAATCTAAAAAGTTGTCTATATTCATCATTTGATGATCACTGTCTAGCTCAATATTTATGTAATATAGTAAATGGTATATTAACATCTTATAGGTTAGAACTTCACATCTGAAAGAACAAGTGATTATTGAACCAATGAAGGACAGAGCTTTGGTAAGAATCACTGAAGCTGATGACCAGAATTTCACCACCATCATTGCTGAAACATGGGTCAATGAAATTGACTCAAAGCAGTCATGCAAAAAACCATATAAACTTGTTTCCTATTGCCCAGTCATGATGAATTATTGTTCATTACTGTGACTAGATTAGGATACCTGGGACTATTTAGGATAGTATGGGCCTTAAACATTCCATATTACTATTCATTGTCTAGCCAGCAGTCACTCCAATGGATAGGATAGTGATGTGAAAATCTATGTTCTTCAAATAAATTTTGGTTCCAGTGGTGGGACTCACAGATATGAGACATTTATCCTCAGTACATGGCAAAATTCCCGAAAATAGAATACCTCAATTCAAATTACGTTAAACTAAATACCCTATACAAAGGTGTATACTAACCAGAAGCTGCTGATGTCAGATCTGTACAAGGCCCCATTTACAGTATTAGCCTCATGCATATGACTATTGACTTTGCACAGTCGTGGAGCCGTGAGGCAGTCATGTAGAGAGCTAAGCAGGTCCTATTTCTGCCTCTGTTTGTGGTCCATTTCAGCACATAGCATGTGCTTCAGTCTTTTATTTTTGGAAGAGACATCTTTTGGGCACCTATGGCTCCTGGTCCAAAGTTCAACTATACTCTCTGCAACCCTCTGCACTAGTGTCTTTTCAATTACACTTATGTTACTAAAATATTATATTGTATTTATGTGTTAATTGTATCCATCAGTAAATCAATTAAAGGTCAACAATTATCATTGCTTTAATATAAGTAATGCATTCCCTTTGCTCAACTAATAACCAAAAAAATGTTTACTGCATTTGCATGATAACTGGCAGCAAGATGGTTAATGGAATGTGTTAGTAAACAAGATCCATACGGCTTCAAGTTCATTTGTTTGTTCTTAAGTCTGGAACACAACACTGCCAAAACTACCACTGGGGAGGTCTCAACCAGCAAACAGCTGAGCTAAGCAAGCTAACAGCTGGAATTTCTCTGCTAGTAACAAGGCATTTATTCTTCATGGATCTAGGATGACGAATAGGAAATCAGTGGCTTCTAGGCCAGTGGTGGCGAACCTATGGCATGGGTGCCAGAGGTGGCACTCGGAGCCCTTTCTGTGGGCACCCAGGCCTTCACCCAAACACAGAGTTTGCCAGCAAGGCTTTCTCCTGTGATCCAATACAGCCCAGGACGCACCATGCTCAGCACTATTCTTAAGCAAAATCATTGGCTACCAGGACTACAGGAGGAGCGGGAAGGGCTGGATAGAGATGTATTGTCATTTGAGCTCCTGCTCTGGGTCCCCTGATTCTTCCTCTTCAGGGGACCCTGGAGGGAAGCTACAATCCAAATTTCTCCATCTTTCTATTGTATTGGTGAACTGTGGACACCAATTCAATTAAAACCTGTGATACAGCAGGGATCAATAAGTTACTGCTTAAATTTTCATGTTGGCACTGTGCGACGTACATGGGCACTCAGTCTCCAAAAGGTTTGCCATCACTGTTCTAGGCTTTCCTAGACCACCTTCTGGTGATATGGTCTCCAGATATCTGTAATGTGTATGTCACATGGAGGTGATCTGTGTATTGTGACAGAATAGTGTTTGGGATTGAGGTACACTACCGCCATGGCCCTAGCAGTGCTATACTTTATGTCATAAGCTTTTTTGGTTTTAGCTTGGTTTTACTATTTTAACTGCTCAGCACAGAGAACATATCAGATGAATTTGCATTTCCTTCAACTCCCAAGATAAACCTTTCTAAGCATATTAATCAAATGTTAATCCAATCCCAGGCAATTTTCCTTCATTCTGTTATTCTTGCTGTGCTGCTCAACTATTTTTTCTCTTTAATGTAGCTCCGATTGCATGTGTCAAAATAAACTACAGCACCTTACATCTCCATTAGGCATTGAAAAACTACAGCAACAATGCGGGAATGCCGACTCGGGACTGTGAATAGGAAAATTATTAACTCTGAGGGGATGTACGCTAAGAAAGAGAAGTGGTAATTTTCTATATACATTTTGGTCATATGGTTAGTAATAATATCATTTTATAAAAATGGATTTCCAGATATTTAAGCAACAACTATTGGTGGTATATAGCCCAAGGCATAATACAAAACTCCTGCATTCTCTTAATGTAATCTCTTAACACAATTCTGTTCATCTTGTTCTCATTTCAAGTAATAACTAAGGTGGTGGACCCAGGTAAGAAAGTTACAAAATTTCTGAATAATGAGGACTCTACCTTTAGGACCCCCACCAATCAGAAGAACAGTTTCCGATGTATATGAATACAGTGGAAGCTTGTGTAGGCATGTAGCTGCTCCATTTGGACTGATAGAGAGTGCTGAAAGTCCTAAAGAGAATCAATAAAGCTGCAGCCTTCCCATGAAATTTGATCCAATGCGACGGCTCAAGGAAACCCCTGTTCTTAGAGCCAATGTCCACGAATCTCCTGTCCTAACTGAATAAATGTCTTATATATAAAAAGGTAGAAGGTTCGTAATCTGGTCATTCTGACACGTTGCCAATGTCACATCATGTTTCAAACTCTTCATTCCTAGGTTATATCGAGCATGTCTACATACTATAGATGAATGGACATTTAAGACAGATAAGCATGTTAATAATGTAAAAGACAGTTTTAGATGAACTAATATGGTTGAAGAGCAGTTGCAAGACAATACTTTATACAGATAAAAGAAGTCTAAACTACATAGCAATAATAACTGGCTATTTATATATATTAATATATTTGATATAGGGGTAGAACAATATTAGTTTATCAAAGCATTTAAGAAAAACATTAGGTAGGCATAGAATATTAAAGGCACATTAAGATCACTAAAAGGTACCTAACAGTTACAAAATTTTCATTAAAAAAATGCACAGATATGCATGGCATTTAAAAAACGCCCAAATATGCATGGCATTTAATTAATTTATATATTATATTTTTTAAGCTATATCTGCACACAACTGGCTAGCTCTTCTCCAGCTCTTTTTTCTCTATATACAGCCTGCATTACATAGTAGTTATCCCTACTATGTTTCTCTCCTTTTCACATTAATGTCATCCCGGCATGGCCGGTATGCACATCTGTGCATGCAGCCATCTTTGTATGCTCCGGCACTAATAACATTTTTGTTTCACTGCGCACGTGCAAGTGGCCATTTTGGCCCACGACACGCCTCCATATTAGTATATCTACATTACATACTTACTATCGAGCATGCCCAGTCATATTCTATATTGCACCGCGCATGCGCAAGCCTGATTACTGTGGCGCTTGCACGCTTTTTCTTTCATTCCACCATCGTCGACTGTCATTTAAAATGTAAAGATGTAAGTTCCTAAATTAATTTTCTTTAATTTTCTTGATGTATACAATATATAAACTGTGATATGCCAGACTATGTATAAGATTGAACGAGAACTGTTCTGAAAGGGTTAATCTGTCTAGTGCTTTCGATTGGCTTTGTGAGCGGCTCTTCCCTAATTGGTTTATCTGGTTGTGTTGACCTGCCTCCTTTTATATCTATGTATTTTACTTTTAATAAATCAAGTTTATCTTACTGTTTGGTGTCTATTCCCCTTGGTAGATGGCTAATATTCCTTTTGCCATATCTTTTCTTATATTCTCTAAGTATGTGCATGGAAGAGGGAGGTGCAGGGGCGGGCATAATTAGCACCCTGGAGTGCCAGACATCTTGTCCCAGAGCTCCGTGTTGCTAATTATAACTCTCTTTTCTAGGTGACCCCGGCGTATCAAGACTAGTAGCGGGCAGTGCTAGGATCAAGATGATGAGGGCAGAGGTGAGAATTTTTAGCCTTTTTTTAAGTGGTTGATTTCCTTTAAGTCTTTTTCACTCCTATTTAAGCATAGTTCTTCTACTCATGCCATTGTATGAACAAACAGTCTCAAATGGGAGAGATTTTAGCATATTCTTCATTTCCATCATTACTTCATAAAAGGTACACTGGTCCCTCTGAAAGTAAAGAAAATTTGATTCACTTCAGCGCTTATTTGATTTGAAGAAAACCCATATTCCCAGAGCTATATAATTAGACTGCAATGAAACTAATTAGTTAAAGCCCAATCCACACAGAAGTCCATGAATTTAACTGACTATCCAAACACTGGAAGAAATGTTGATCAGGGCAATGAGAATGACCTTAGTCTGAAAATGCTTATCGTGGTTAGGAGGTGTTTACTATATGATTACAAATTAGCAGGGTTTGTGTTGCCATCAATTATTCAGCAAGGGACTGGGAAACAGAATATAAATGCCTATTTATGCAGCTTAATTATAGGGTAAATAAATGGGAACAGGTTTTCCTAGGAAAAACCTTCCCAATATGTGGACTTGGGTCACCTCACAAAATACTTGCATCTGATTATATGCAATATTCTGATCATTGCCTGCCTGGTTGGCCATTGTAAAGGGGTCGTCATTCGTTAAATCACAAGTAAAGTTTGGTACAAAAGTTATCGCAACTTGATCTTAAGACCCAAGATTTAGCAGAGCAGCCATAAAGTATAGACCTGCTGCAGTATAATATCATACAACAATTAACAAATCCATAGAAACCTATTAAATAAAGTCACACTCAAAGTTAATGAAACTATTAATATACTAACTCTACACATACATGTAGTATGCAACTCCTTGTATATTTACCTATAGTTGTAGCTTTTCTATACTTTTGGCAACTTTTGCCAGAAATACACAAAATGTTTTCCTTTCCTTTAATTTTTTTATTTTTCTGGTACTTTTAATGGCAGTTTGTTACTCTACCTTAAATAAGTGCGAGCAAGAGGTCTGCATCTACTGTAAAAGTAAAGTTTTTTTTCTGTATGTCTCTTTTGGACACCAAGTAGTGATGTTAAGTGGTAAATAGAAGAGATCACAGTAAAACAAGCACCAGTTCATGATCTCTCATTAATACCTGCTGTTTTATGCCGCCTCAGATTCACTTTCACTAAAATCTAAAGCCAATTCAACATTATTCCGCAGCTTCTCGAGGCTCTGCTGGTCTAGAATATTGGTGATTATCTTGGGAGGAGATGAAAGAGAAGGGGGAAAAGATGAAAATCAATACATTAGGGTCGATAGTCTCACAGAGAGAATATTGGCTGAGGCGACAAGGAAGCATATATCCAAGGAAGATTGCTTGTTCGTTGGTAATGAAAGTCTGTTTTAATTAAAATACGACCAGAGCTTAATTGTCCATTCACGTCTTGTATTTTGATAAATTTCCATTGATCTTAAGCTGAAATAGCTTATTGGATATGGCTATATAATATGCTAGCAGCGTAAAGTGCTTTTCAAGCGGATAGAGCTTGCCAGCAAATATGAGATGAACTTTTCAGCCTCAGCTTTACATTTCAATAAGTAACTAATGAATAAATACATTTATATCATAAAATGGCAATTATTCAGTAAAACAAATTTAATGATGTCACAATGCCTTGTGTCACCCACACTGGGACATTAAACTACAACAATAGTGACTAGTAATACCTTAATATATGTGGAATTTTATTGTAGATTGCAATCCCAATACCTAAAGTGAAATTCACTTCCACCCTTTATACAATATTTCTGTGAAGATATGTAGAATTTTTAAGTATGTTTCAGCTGTTATATTACTGAATTTATTAAAAGGGTTTGCCACTTTTTTTTACATAAGTTGCCCTCCCCCTCCTCTCTCCCAGTCTTTGGCAGTGCTTGCACACGGTGAAGAGGGAGACACAGAGGCTGACGCCATTACGGATGACCTGGTGCAGAAACAGATAAGGAAGCTGTGTGTGTATGTAGGGGGCAGCAGGTCAGGACATGGTAAAATGGCTTAGGTAGCCTTGTCAATCATAGTTTGCAATGTCAATCATCCGCTTCAAAAGCCTACAGGATAACATCATGTAATAAAAGGGACAAGGTCTCTCACGACAGGGAAACAATATTAACACTTTTCAAAACATTTTATCTAAAATCTGCAGTTACTGTAAGTTCTGTATAGAAAAGACGCACTGGAGTTAAAAAAGCAGAAAACAATATGGATCAAAGTGTGTGGAATGTTTTAGATAAGAGAAACATGAGGAACATATTGAGTCATGTAAAAAACATCTTAGTCGAGACCTTAATTTATGCATAGAAATATATATTTGGCCCATACAAAACTGTTACGTATTAAATCCCTTTAAAGAGAAAAGGGACAATACCTCTGTCTGGATATAATCAATTGCCAAATGCAACCAGCATTCTTCACCATCAGAACTTAGTCATCTCATGAGCCGGGCACAGCATTAAAATATGATGCCTGTAATTAAAAAGGCGTGGGCCCACTGTGTCTCTGAAAAGGTCTGACTCACAAGGTGCTGTGTAAGTGGTTTCCTGGTTTACACCCTTGTCAATCATAGTTTGAGGTTCTGATTTTGTCATATGTGATTATAGATTGTATGAGGATCTTCAGATTTATATCGCTTAGTCTAATTTCCATTCAGTGACTACTGACCCGAGGAGGTCAAAAGACACCAGTCCATGGGACTAAAGGGACAGAATAATAATAATAATAATTCTTTATTTATTTAGCACCTACAGATTATGCAGCGCTGCACAAATCATGTCAAATTGGTCCCTGTCCCCATGAGGCTCACAATCTAAACAACCTACCAGTAGGTTTTGGAGTGTGGGAGGAGTACCTGGAGGAAATCCACGCAGGGAACATACAAGAATAAGCATGTTGAGTCTGGGGAAGGCATCAGGACGTCACAAATCAAGATACTAAGCACAGGTTGAGTGTTATAGGAACAAGCAAAAGTAAAAAAAAAATGATTAGGAACACAATTCACATCTTTGCAAGAGCTAGCAAGCCGTGTTTTCTCTCTGCGGAGAAAGGTGTGTTAAATGGGATTCCCCATCTACACTATTATGACATATCCACAGGATATAACATACATGGGTCCTACCTCTGGGACCTGCATATATACCAGAGGTAGCGGTTTGTAAACCTGTGTCCTAGGGCCAGGCTGAGCGCAGAATAGGCCGCGTATAATTCACCCTTCATCAATCAACTCTTTGGAGAGTTCATCTGTTGTCACCACTCACATACAGTTTAAACATTTCTGTTTAAGAATTTTTGTTTCATCTTTTGTATTTTCCCATATTTTTTAGATTATCATTGGTACCATCCCATTTCATGAAATAAATAATGGGAGACCCACTATCCTATTTAGGTCATACAAGGTTTATAGTATGTGCTTGTTCAGTACACCATCATGCTATTATTACATATACATATCTGAGTTATCTAGAACATGCTCATTGATAAATACATATCTCTTTTATATACACCATATGCAAATATCAAAGGTTTTAAACTTGACAGAAATACCCATTTATCCCGAGCATTCTTTAGCTATTGATTCCATCCCTGCCACAGGAAAGAAGCATGGTGTGATTAAATGTCTTCTTATATCATAGTGATAATGTCATAATCATTGCAGAAGCTTTATTACCTATCCCTTCCAGCCCAATAAAGTTTCAGATCATAATGGGTTTAATAGTTACTATTATTACACATTGATTTTTCCATCTCTTCTCTACGCTCACAGCGCACTTGCCAAGTCTACATGCTGCAATAGCTTGCTCTTCCTATTTGTTTTATCTATTTACTTTGGAGGAATGCCTTTTTATGGTTTCATTACACATGCCAAAATCAATATTGTATTAAGTGTGCCACTCAATAAGTGAGCGCATGGTCCCTGACCTGCATCCATTCCCCTTTCTGGGGAGAAAGGACCACACAGTTGTGCCAGATTAACCTCTATTGTGCCATATGTCTCTGTCCTGTCCAGCTGATTTTAGTTTTACTTGACAACATATAATACTGAGATGTCATAAAATCTATCTATATATCTATCTATCATCTACCTATCTTTCTCATATCCATCTCTGTCTTTCTCAAATCGCTTGGATATGCATAGATCTAAACCAGTGAACCTTAAAAAAACAATTTATGGAAATGTTACTCTGTTGTTTCTAACATATTGTTACTGCATGTTACACTCCGGAAGATATATGAGTACCTTGAAAGGGATCCTATCTCTTAACATATAAATGTGATAAATTCAAGAACTTCAAACTTTATGAATTAAATGCAGAATATCCTTTTCATTGCGGCATGGTACAGAAAATGTGTGATGTTTCGACAAAAATGTATTTTTCAAACACAAACACAGCTGGTTGGAGATATGTAGTAATCACTGCGCTAGTAGCTCTATATCACTATTGTACTCACAGGGAATGCATTGAGTTAAAGTTTATTTCATGTGCAGCAATGTTATGGTGTACAACACCTTAGGCTTTACATGTATTTTAATCTTACAGTAGACTTTTTATCCAGTTTAATATTTAAGAGCATATATTGTGAATGGCTAACTGTCAACTGAGATATTTTTTAATATTGTCAAGGGAGGCGTTATGAACACTTTTCTTACATATATATTTAAAAAAATAAAAAACAATATAACTGTGTGGTGTACATGCCTGTAGAGTTTGTATGTACAGGCTAAATATGGATGAGAGCTGCATGCATGGGCGCTCCATTTTTAACCCTTTTTAACTTTCTACTTTTTACCTTTCTATAGTATTCTATAAGTACTATCTGCTAAAAGAACAGCTTTGTTGCTTAAAGTAAAAAAGATATGCTGAGCAGGGACTGATAAGATGTGCTGTAACTTAAAGAATATAAGGCCCTCCACAGAGAACAGAAACAGTTGAACAGGGTTAAAACTCACTGTTCAGAGTTGCCAGATTACTTTCATTTGCCTGAAACAATGTTTCTTCTCTTGCTTGACCAATGATCCTAACAAATACAGGCAGTCCCCGGGTTACGTACAAGATAGGGTCTGGAGGTTTGTTCTTAAGTTGAATTTGTATGTAAGTCGAAACTGTATATTTTATCATTGTAGATCCAGACAAAAAAAAATTTTGGCCCCAGTGACAATTGGAGTTGAAACATTTTTTGCTGGAATGGTACTAAGGATTATCAATAAAGCTTCATTACAGACACCTTACAGCTGTTCATTGCAGCCTGAGACTATAGTAAAGCATTCAGAAAGCTTCACCAGAGGTCAGAGGGGTCTGTCTGTAACTATGGGTTGTCTGTAAGTCGGGTGTCCTTAAGTAGGGGACCGCCTGTACATCCTCATATATATTTTTTTACATATTTCTTGTAAACCACATACAAAGTTGCTCAACATGGTTACCTAGAATAGAACAAGCCCTTTATATATAATACTGAAAATAACACAAAAGTCTAACCGAAAATGGTTACCCAGAATAGGACAAGCCCTTTATTTATAATACTGTAGTCTAACCAGGGGAATAACGATTGCGGTCGCAGGAGGTTCGACCACCACAGGGCTCCTCTTTCATTAATATACCGTCAGCAGAACGATTGATCAGTGTGTGTGCAAGAGGCCCGCCCCCCACACGCACTGACAATGTTATCGGGCCGATGGTTGAATAAGCATGACAGAGAAGCAAGAGGCCGCAGGGACGCTAGTGCATAAGTGAATCCCTTTTTTTTTATAATTACAAGACACTTGTTGCTGGGGCACTGTTTGGTAGGCTGTACCTTGTAAGAGTATAACATATTAATATAGGGAAAGGGGAGCTTGTTTATATAATTAATTGGGGTCACTAATATCTCTGAAAATATTAATAATTAATGTCTAATGTCAAATTGGGAGTCATTGTCTCTGGTTTTAAATGGGTGGGTGTCACTATCTAGGTATTGATGGCTAACACTGTCTCTAATGATTGGGAAGTTATGGCTATATATTCATTTTTGGGGAGAAGACTGCCTCAGCACTGTCTCTAATATCATTAATTAGGGGACGTTCTCAATTATCATTCATTGGGGGCACTGTATAGGTGTTATACAAGTTATATTCTTGTACATAGTGGGCGGTATTATAGGAGTTATAGTCTTGTACATAGGGGGCGCTATCATAGGAGTTATAGTCTTTTTACATAGGGGACGGTATTATAGGAGTTATAGTCTTGTACAAAGGGAACATTATTATAGGAGTTATAGTCTTGTACATAGGGGGCGGTATTATAGGAGTTATAGTCTTGTACATAGGGGGCAGTATTATAGGAGTTATAGTCTTGTACATAGGGGGCATTATTATAGGAGTTATAGTCTGGTACATAGGTGGTGGTACTATAGGAGTTATAGTCTTGTACATAGGGGGCGGTATTATAGGAGTTATAGTCTTGTAGTCTTTTACATAGGGGGCGATATTATAGGCATTATAGTCTTGCACAAAGGGGCACTTCCTGCTCTGTCACGCTGTTTGCTGCACATTTAAAATGTTATCAGTTACAAAATTGGTTTACCACTGGAATAACTATTTTATATTGGGACTCTTGGGTATAGTAGGAGTAGGGCTCCATTAGGAATTTTGTCCAGGGGCCCAGTAGAATCTAGTTATGCCACTGAGTCTAACCTAAAAGTATGTAATGTTAACTCAAAATACAATAAAAATTATGTGTTTCCTTGTGCTTTAGTCATAGAATGCGCTATTCTTTGGAAGTGTGTGGTGAATTATGCTGTATATGTAATAGTCATTGTTGTCATCACTCTAATGTGACCAAGGGCATTTCAATTGTCTAAAGGACTGTACAGTTTGGGAAATCTTTGCACATGGCATTGCTATGTACATAAACAAATAATATCATACTTTGTTTACTAAGTAAACAACATCATCTTTAAATAGAAAAGAAAAGACAAAAATCTATAAAATATTTAGAAAATAAAATGAATGTGTTGACAAGAGAACTTTATTACTACAAATCATCTTTGTAGGAGTCTTTCAGATCTCATACCCTTGATCTCCCACATTTGATCTGCAATTCTGAATCCAAGGAGGATCTGTTACAAATATTATTATATGGTGCAACATGCCTGTAACTCTGTAGAATATACACTTTAGCATTGCTCAATTTCCTTCTGCTATTATGTCTAAATATTCCTTCATGGAGATAGTTAATCCTCCTTAATCTCTATCTGCTGTTATAAGGGTCTGCACCCTAGCAAACAAAATAATACAGGTTTCTAATCCTGTTTACGCATTTCGGGCTTGAGGAGAGTTTTACTTGCCGTTAAAAACCACAATCCTTCAAAGTCATCATATAGAAAATGTTAAATCTCGATATGCTTTACATAAAATACAAAAGGTATCAACAACCACAATGCTTGAGTATACACAGCCAGATGGCGATAATCATATTTAATAGACTTCATACTTTTAAATTAGTGTGGACCCCAAGTGGAGGTTCTTCCATAACTTGTTGTTTCTTTACTTTTGATAATTTTGCTAAAAATATTAAAGCCCAGAATGAATCAGATTGCTTCTGAAAATTTCTACTTTATATGTGCCAAATATGCAAAAAAAGGAAATGTGAACAGTCTTTTTGTATTATTTCAAGTAGTTATTCATTAACACATTAAAAACTAGAGATCTGGGCTAAACTCAAGGACACTATAGGAACTGTAGCAAGGATCTCCTTCCGCAATTCCTTGGTTGCACCCTTCACATCATGGGCCCATTTCTGCCTGAGCCTTTTGAATGAGCTGGAAACCAGGTAATTTGCCCACAGAGAAAAGAAGCTTTCAAATTCTACAGTCCTGATCATCATAATCATGAGAACCCAAGGAATCTTCTACTTGAGTTTGGGATTGTTTTAGATTTAAACCAATGTTTGCATAATATAGGAACATTACTATAATAGGAAATAATATTAATTCAAGTCAAATTGTCAAGCCCTTCACCTATAGTGTAGTTCCTGCCTGTACTGCTGTAATGTGAGTATGTGACCACTGCAGCAAGTCATGGGACGACTGAGTGTTCTTGTCCCATACTTGTGGCACATTAAATATGAACATCTAATTAAAAAAACATAATGCGATAAATAAATGCATACAACAGAACTCGAATGTCAATAATCACAAATCAGAGATTAATAGTTTGATTTTATGATTCACAAAATGTTATGGACTTTCTAAAGTAGGCGGAGTTATCTCAAAGATGGCTGCCATCTACAAGTACAAGAACCATGATCCTACAGTTCTCAGTAATAGCTCCTCCCTCTTATGTTCTGCTCCTAGTGGTGATCTAATAGACTGTTTGGTCTGTTACCATAGTAATGTATAACTGCCATCACTGCACATTACTTCATTTAAATAGGTCTCACCACAACACTGGTCATACTGGATACACTGCAACCAACTGACTACAGCCAAACTCAGTGATTATCTCGTGACATGTGGACATGTGACCAGCAGCCATCTTGTACCCTGTGTCTTCTTCACTTGGACAAAGTCACAAGACTAGTTAAATGGCCAATAGCATTTTAATTCTTCATTATAGTGCATGTTTACTGCATTGTTCAGCTAATGGGAACAAAATTTGAAATAACTGGGACATGCTCTTCAAAGAATAATATGTTTTTAATATTAAGAACCTAACATTGAGTTCATTGCTTCAACGTATATAGTATAAAGGTCAAAATCTCAGGGGTATTTCAGGATAGAAAACCAACTCCGGCAAAATTTTCTCCCAAATGTTGGTACCGGGTAGAGATAAATGTCAGGAACAATAACAGCGTCCAGCCAAGACATGTATCCTGAGGGAAAACTCATTTAATCTGCCATTTTCTCATACTGGCCTGCTTACATCTCTTGGGTGCACTTTCAGGTTTTCTACTACAACATAAACAAAAGCAATCAGCGTGGAGTTTGTAGTTATTTTACTCGGTTATGTCTGACATATAATTCACTTGAAAAGCTGATGATTACTGCACAAAGTTCATTCTTAAATGTGAAGGTTGTAAATTTAGAATTTTTTTTTTTGTGAGGTCTTTCTGGAGATTCAGTATTAGACTCCAATGCTATACGAAGTATACTATTGTATTTCTGTTTTTAACAATATAAGCAATTTTTATACCAAAAAGCTACCGTATTACACATACTTAGAGAAAAACTCCAGCAGCGTTATAAACTCTCTCCTGCTAGCCACCCACCGTCTAAACATCTAATCCGCACTTGTAAATAAATAAAACATATAGTTTATTTCCTCAACAGTCATTTTCCCTGTGGAAAAGCAGGGCACAGTAATACTAGTGGCAGGTCATACTGCCAGGGTACTCTCCTGCTGACAAAATAAGACATTGCAAAGCAAATAGATTTCATAGAACACCATTCCATGGGACTCCTTTAACAAAGTTGGCTTTAAAGCATAATTGGCATATAGGTGGCAAAAGCAGTGGATTTCCATCAATATCCAAAGTCTATAATGTCACATAGATAGTGTAAACTACTTACTGTCTGGAAAGCACTGCAGACAACTCATAAATAGAATGAGTAAAAAGCTTGTATTTTACTACTCCAGGTTGATCTGGTTAATATGTGCCCTACACTCTAGAGTACGGCTTCTTTGAAGGTGACAATAGGGGTGGACACACACTGCTGCAATAGCAGAAGTTCAAGTAAAATTGCTTATCTTTAGGCAGGTGTTGGCCAAATCATTATTGGCCAACAATTACTTCTTCCCTATGCATACATTTGTATAGAATACTATTAATAAAGCATAAGCAGCATAACATGAAGACCTTAGTCTGTATATTTAGGCTATTTATCTCATGTAGTTTGCTACTGTTGCTTAGCAAAGTTGTGCCATAGTTTTGCCCTTGGTCTTTTAATAATGAAAACTGTTTTCTGTGTTTCTCCTGATAGTACAATAGGTACTAATGAACTCAGGTTAAGAATGTCATCGTATGAGAGGTAAAAATAATCCTGAATACTCATGTAACAACCAGGTTAGATATATATGGTCAGCTTGCTCCTCTGAAGCACACACTGACATTATGCCACAATGAACATCTGAATTCTCTATCTTGATGTTTGGCTACTTGCTGGATCAGAAAGCTTGCCCCTAAACTCTGCCTCTTAAGAACATTAATAGAAGACAAAGACCTTTGTAATTCTTTGTCAGCCAATCATGCATCACATATTTTCCTCTCTGGTTCCAGCTAAGAAGTTTAGAAAGAAAAAAAAGGCGAAATCAAAGACAGTGCCTTTTATATGCAAGCTGAAAGTCAACCAGGCCACATGGTTAAAAAGACAGAGTGAGATTCTATCTTACTCTCTGTAGACTTCTTGAGTTACCTGAGATCTATTAGCTAGAATTCAGAAGACTTTGACTAAGAAAGGTAAACCCAGGGTCAATCAATTACACCGTGCCGGAGTGAATGGATTATTTTGCCTGCTTTGGTCAGAAGGAAGTAGTTCCAGCTTAGCCTTATTATTAACACATGATGGGGATTGTTACATCTCTTGGTTTCAGAATACACTTGTTATCAAGTGGTTATTTAGTTTTTAATGACAACTTATCAAAAAGAAATGAATGGCTTATATTTTTAGAGACAGAATGCAAAACAGGGGCATAACAATCAGGTCCTGGGATAGAGTGGTCCCTCATCTGTTGTCAGGAAAACGGCCATAAGAGGGTGCATAAGAGGGGAATAGAATGAAATGCGCTTGTGCAAGATACGCATACAATTGGTTACAACCGCAGCGCAGGCAATGACACGTCGGCCAAGCCTGAGGCCCCTTACTGACCAGCATAGAAACCAATATTGGTGATCACTAATGGGTTAAAAAGTGGCAAAGAATTACAGCAATGAATTTGGTAATGACATAGTGCAGCCAGAATGAAGATACCTAATTTTGTATAGAGGATTGTAAACAGTTAAGGTATTGTGTATCCAAATGGAACAACACAGAAATGCTGGTGGAATCTTTCCTTCTTACACAGACCTACAGTTTTATACATTTTCTTCTTTCCCTGTAGATGTAATGGTAGGAAAATCCACAGTAAATCATTGCTCATAAATAGTTTATGGGCAGCTTCAAAAATATACAAGGTGGTTATACGTATAGGCGGGAAGTTTGCAAAACATGTGGATGAAATTTGATGAAATCTCATTCACTCGCCTGCTACTGCATTCATTACCACTATGCACTGTACCATGTGGCATCCAGGAGCCATGAGTGTTATTTTCGTGCATTCAAATTTTTGCATATTTCTCAGACAAAAAACTTATGAATTATATAATGGAATTACAAAGTTTAGTCTCTTTATTGACACATTCTATAAGATTTCATTATATACTGATACGATACTTCAGTCCTGCCGCCATACTGCATTTGGGGTTTCTGGGTGAAATGAATTGGTATGTCATAAAAATAATTGCTTTACATTTTTCTTGCAGGAAATTCAACATGTTCACAGTCGTGGATGCTACCAAGTCCCTGCTAGTGAAAAAGTTTAACCTTCAGTTAGTGCACTCCAGAGAACATCACAAAAGGCCAACACATTTGTTTCAAGAGAGATGTCGTCTGCAGCTCTCATAAGTCTTGGAACATGACCAGAATTATTGATAATATCCAGTATGACTACAAAGCTACAAAAAGCTAGGCCTGTATGATAAGGGTTAATAATCTTTCTCAGTAAGTTACTATTATCAGTCTCTTTCCTCTCCTGCACTACAATTCTATCCATTAGTTTAAACAGCTACCATGGGAGTCTTCAGTTCACACTAAAAGGAAGAGCAGCCGGGCTTATTGTTATGCAGAGTTACTTTAGCTTCTTAAACTATCTCTATTAAATTGTCTTATGAAGTAGGATCTCGGAACAGGTTTTAATTTCCCAAGCTTTATATGTATATGTCAGCTTTATAGCTCCTTGTTAGTTGGACAATATTAACTGTTAAATATCATTAAATATGAAACAATGCATAATATGTTAGACAAATAATATAGATTAGACAAATCACCACAATGGGTGGAAGTGAACCGACTTGAGTTACAAAGTGTTGGTCAATGTAGTTTTAAAAATGAGTTTTCTAATTCAAACAGAAGCAAAATGAGAATCTCAGAGTCATGCAATGGATCTGTTTTGCTTGAAGGCTTCATATGTCGCTTCATCAGGCTGGTTAATTTAGATCAACATCATAAAGTGGATGGGTAGTTCTCCTATTAGCCGAAAAGATGGTATGTTCCCGGGAAGCATAAAGAGTAGACTAGTCAAAATGGATGGGGCAGGGTTGTTGTGCTTGCATGCCTCTTGTCCCTCTTGACATCCTCAAAACTTTAGACGTTATGAAGAGAGACAAGAATGAAGGTGGCCTTAATTGGCAATCTCTCCTTAAGGAGAACACCTACTGTGTGACCCTAGTCAAAAGATTCTCACACAGCCAATCCAGTTCCCTACACTGTACTGAGGAGACCCAACCAGGTCGAAACAGTGCTGTCTACAGTTGGGAGTCTGTTCCTGTTGGAATAGATATACTGCTTTGGCTTAATCCCACACCATGTTTTTAGACTTCTTGTAGGTGATACTATGTGTTAAGGGGGCTGCCTTTCAAGGTATCAAAAGGAGGCATTGTATTCCATTTAACACCTTGGAAAGTATATTTGCATTCTTCCCAGAATTCCCTAGTGGAGCATCTATGGCTTTAAGTCTCCACACGCCTGTAAGGTGGCCTTAATTGGTAAACTCTTCTTAAGGAGAACACCTACTGTCTGACCAATGATTTGTAGACTATAATTTAGACTTGCATGCCCCCTGTCTCTAGTGGTTTCCATCGCTTGGAATCCCACCAATCACACAAATGTTGTGTTCCAGTTGTATGTGCAGATGCAGCATAAGTCCATATGAGTAAACATTGCTCTATTCAGTTCCTTGGGCCTGATAAAGATATCAGAGTAAAGCACTCAATCCTATGTAAGTAAATGAAGCAGTGAGGATGCATCCAAGCTATTATTCCTTTCACGCATGGAACTTGGTGTCCATAATTGTTATGATTGGTGGAGGTCCTAGTGATAGGACACTGCCTATCAGTTACACACATATCTTTATCCTAAGGATAAAGGATAAGTGTTATTTGGGTTGAACCCCTCCCATTGAAACTTCATTAGAATAGTAAATAAGTAAGAAATAAAACCCATGATTTCACTTGTTTTCCTGGAAATTATTATTATAATTTTCTCAAGTCATTTTAGTAATTGTAAAATCTCTTCTTGGGAAAAAGGTCAATAATCATGAATCATGTTAATCTGTATGTTGGCACGTAAGTGGCATATTCCGTTATGTCACTCTATTGGAACATCTTCCCTTCATTAGAACACATTATTGATTTCTTCTCGTCCTCTATACTTGTCTCATTCTTTTCCTAGCCAGCCTCAGCCTTTGTGGTCAGGTTCAGTGATATACTTGTGTCCTTGACGCTCTCCTTGGTCTGCCAGCTGTATGAGTCCTAGGCACAGCATCTACTTCATGCCAGCTAATGTTTAGACCTGGTAGTCTCCTCCAATTCCCTAGAGACTTTAACAGCAGCCAAGCTCTACGATTCCATTTCACACACCATCTAAATGATTTATCAGACACTTTGTATGGGCCAGGATTCAGAACCGCCTTTTAAGAACCTTATTGTCATTGTTTGTTATTTTTGCCCACATATGTCTGCAGAAAACATTAGTGTTATTCTGAAATAATGGACATGTACAGCACAGAGTTTTAGCCGGAGTTTAGCCAATGCATCAGCAAGGATTAATGATGGAAAATAATGGATTTCAGCACAACGTAATGAATGCTGATTTTCACTCTCTTTGCAAATATACTAGACACTAGTAATAGAAAGGCTTTTTGATGCAGCATTGAAAATGAACTGGACAATAAAACTACATTACCATCAAGGAGCTTTTTCGCTTTTGGTCTAGAGAGGGCCATTTTATGTTTTTACTCAGAGAAATTCATTTATAGTCTATATCACATTAGTGCAGGGTGTGCTTGTGGGCATGCAACATCATTTGTTTTGAGACATATAATGTATGACCAAAAGCATGAGTAATAGCTATGACTAAAAAAGGGGACCTTTGGACATCTCTCTTCAGCTTTCTTTGTAAGGTCAAATTATGTCTAATTAAATGTCCAAGTACGGTATCCACAGAATATTAGGTTTTTGGAGGGCTTACCATTGGGACTACCATTGATCATAAAAATGGGCAGATAATGTTGTCCAATTATACATAGTCTATACAAAAAATATGAGGCGTTTCCATTATTGATATGTAAAAAGTATTGAAAACACAACTTTGACAATATCATCCTAAAATATGTGTGCTAATAAAGGAATAATAAGTGTACACTAACAATCCATAGACAGAATATATAACTAAATGTGTTTTTCATGACCTCCTTCTTAATAAAATCAACTTTTAAAAATATGCTAATAAATAATGGTGCACTAGTGTTGTTCTTCATTTCAGGTGCACAATTTGGAGAACATTTACAGCCAGACAGGTGGAATCTTTGAGCGATGGATCTGTTCCTAGAGGGAAAGCAGCAACTCTTACATAGTAGGCATGGAACACGATCCACTCAAAGTGGAGGTGGACAGTGAGCTCCGTAGTATCTCACCAATACTCTACTCCGATGTCAGACTCTCTGTAATATTAAGGTACTGCTTTTTCAAGAAATGTGGTTTCACTATAAGCACTCTGGATTGTTGGTGAAGATTGTGTTAGACATTTTTAAAAGATGTATTCATTTATCCATTGATGTATTGAGTGGAGGATTAAGGTTTTTTATGTGTACATAAAAATTCTGCTTGTGTATGTGTTTTAAAATTATGTGCTCAGCACAAGTGCTGAGAGAGCGGGGGGGGGGGGGGCAGTGTAACATTCTATAAAGCGAGAAAGCCAGATCACAGAGGGGCTAGGGTAACCCCTCAGACTCATAAGCATAAAAACCTGATTTTAGAAAGAAGGTGGCCATTGATAACAAAAAAAGAAGATTACCACAGTCATGGTGCCTGGATCTATGAGTAAACGCACCTGGTTTATCATGCTGGATTTAGATGGTGGATAGCACGAGAAAAATACTAGCATGTTCATATATATGAATGTGCCATTACAATGGAAATATACATAGTGCTGAAAGCAGACTTGGTTGCCTTGGATATTTAAGAATAAAAAAGGTATCCCCTTCATACTCTAGTTCCCAAGTATAATGTTCTATGAAGCAGTCAATACTTTCTGCTGTTTTCTTTCATTAGAGTCAGGTTTCCTATTGTAGAGTTAGGACAAGAGTAAGGTTGGTGAAAATCAATGACAGCTCCCTGGCATGGAGCCTTCACACAGAGAAGCCTGTATCACAGTTCAAATCAAAGCAGCACAGCCGTCACCACAATGCCCGCCCTGTGCCCTCATCCTGCTGCAAAGGCACATAGGAGCAAATTAATCGAGCAGCTTTATGGAACCAGGGAAGGGAATTCAGTACACACATAGATCTAAAATGTGAGCTCATTCTACTTAACAGTATAAAAGGTAATAGGTTATAGAGTTAGATTTCTCTTTTCCTCTCTAGATGTCTTATGTTTAAAATTAAAGATTTTGTTTTATAAGAGAAAATCTTGTTTCAGTAGTCAATAAAGATGCATCAACTGCAGAGTCGTGTCCAAACTTATAATATAAACTCATGTGAAGCCAATTCTCATTTATAACAGGTCTTTCTAGGTATCAATTCTAAATGCTTATGTGAAAGAAAACCAAACAACTATTTCCCCACCAGAGCACAAGATATAAAAGATGGATTGAAAAATTGATGTTTGTAATATATAGGATTAATGATTTGGTGGAAAAACACCTTTCAAAACACTTTTGACAAATCTGTGAATTTGATGTTTTCCTACAGAATGTGCTCTTCATTCACTCTTGCTAGCAATTTGGAATTCAGGATTTCATTGTAAAAAGCAAATTAAGCAAAAGGGGATGATAGGTTGGAAAGTATGGAGGATGGACAAGGACCCCCTTTGCTTGCATAAGATATATATCCCCTGTAGGATTGATCTATGCAAAGTTTGTTGCAAAATTAGTGATAGTGGCCAATTATATGTATAATGATAGTAAGAATTTTTTTTAACTTTGATTGAAAATACTTTTGCTTTCTTCCTACCGCATGAATATCCCAAACCCGGCACGCCAAGAGTAAATTGCTTGTGCTTTTTCATTTTAAGTTTGTGCCTATAATAATGTGTAACCTTTCAACCTATTTCATAGGTCTTTATCAAACACTGATTGCCGTTGGTGGAGTGAGGGTCCTCCATTAGCACAGTGGTGCCATTCTTTAGCCTCTACACTTCACTCCACCAGCGGCAATCAGTGTTTGACAAAGACCTATGAAAAAGGTTGAACCGTCACACATTATTATAGCCACAAAAAGTAAAATAAAAAAGGACAAGCAATTTACCCTTGGAGTGCCGGTATTGATTTTTCACTACTTGTGGGGTAGGATCCCTATCCCGGGCACCGCCATCCACAAGTGTATGACTGATTTATCACTTACCACAGGACCCAACTGTATACAGTATGTGCAAGTAATAATTGAAAAATCAAACACAGTTTGCTCAGCTTATAGAAGGCAATGCTCAACATGTACAACAGTATGACAGAGGGTTTCATACCGTTGTGTTGAATATACTTTGTCAGGAACAATATATTATGTGCAGAAGATTTCTTTAATTATGATAAACATGCGAACGTAAAAAAAGGAAAAA
>CM033644.1:84408905-84550619 GCA_019512145.1 Engystomops pustulosus | reverse complement strand
GAATGACTTACGATAACGCTCCCTCTCACATTTGGGGTGAAGCAGTCATATAAATATAAGACCATTCTCACAAGAGATTGAAGATGCACTAAAGAGGGGGGATCCAAGAGTCTAACATGGTAAACAGACTGCAGGCAATGTTATAGAAGTCTTGGTCATGGATCTCACGTCACCGCCTCCTCCCCCATCTGCTGCACATTTTGTGAGCACTATAGCTCCTCTGAATAAGTTACATGAGAAGAAAGTTTTGATTGTCATATGGGGGAGAGAGAAAGTGACAAGATCCGTGTTAGCATCAAGATTGCATATTCATGTGGAGCTGTAAAAAATGTAACGTGTGACTCTGCTGGCCCCTTGGGATAATGTGATGGATTTGTGCATGTGACAGAAACCTTTAAGCATTTACAAGGAGATGTTATAAGGATTAAATACCGTTTTTGAGTGAAGGTGATATTAGTAGTAGAAGAAATGATGCGTAACCTCTAGTTTCATAG
The DNA here is from genome assembly GCA_019512145.1 of Engystomops pustulosus. NCBI lineage: Eukaryota > Metazoa > Chordata > Amphibia > Anura > Leptodactylidae > Engystomops > Engystomops pustulosus. The sequence goes on along the minus strand of CM033644.1, from coordinate 84,550,125 downwards.
TGGTATCTAAAAGCTGATGAAAACACATCCTACTATAGCAGATCCTATTGTAAGTACCCATCAATAATGAATGAAAGTGCTACATACTCCCCACCAGTGTGGATATTCCTACTCCCCACAGTACCATAAACCTAGGATACCTGAGATCACATCACAAATTACGTTAAAGAGCTTTGGTTTTATTTGGCATATCATATGGATGGCCCTAAAATGTTACAGAAAATGATTTTATACATTTTGAGTTTTACCTAGAAAATAATATTCTCTTACAAGGTATTGCCATTCTGGGAATCTCACACAAGTACAGGTTCACAGGTCAGAACCATCTCAGGATAGGTTTAGAGAGTAAGTATACCTCCTTTATGGCATTCCACTTAATACTTAAAGGGGTATTTGCCATATATAAACATTTCTTCAATTGGATGTTATTTAAAAAAAAATGTTCCTGTGTGAAGATAATTTCTCATAAATGTAGCCATATTTTCCCTTAGAAACCAGATAGCTTCCTCGGATACGACCACCTCACAGTTTGGCAGCAATGGCCAGACATGTGCTATTGAGTCCTGCCTGACCTCCTGGCTTCAGCATTCATTATTAGTAACATGTAGTAACCCCTGAACTTTTCATATACAAAAACCTTTTTTTTCCTTTGTGCAATCACTCCAACAGAGGTGGTCGTATCAAAAGACACAGTCTTGTTTCTAAGGGACATTTTTTAAATAACATTTAATTGAAGAAATGTTTATATACGGCAGATTAATGAAACAGAATGTGAGTGCCCAGACGAGAATACCCCTTTAAGCATAAGATTATACATTTTGCTAGGAATATGTCTTTAATTCACATTAAATGTGTTTCATATTTAACCTATTGTTCCCTTTTTGGTCAGTTCAAAAAATTATATTCTCTCCCCTTCCTTTTAACGAGAAATATTTTGAATCCGTTTTTACATAACATGAGATTTGTTCCCAGATTTTCAATGAAGACTGTGATCTGTAATCTGTACAGGGGTGAGCTATAGATTTGGGGTTGTTTTCTTATGTCCGGCCTCTGTTCTATTTTGTTTTAGTCACTAAGGAAATATTGAGGCAGAATTATTATTATGCAGGATCTTACTACATCCGATTTATGATAGTGGCTTAGACAATTTGGTAAATTTGGCAAATAAGGTGTCGATGTCTGCTGTGGATATTAAATTTTTAAGTTAAAAAGTTGCAAGTTTGGCACAACTTATTACTAAATATTTTCTACGCCTACGATGGACTGGAGTGGATTTGTGCCTAAATTTGCGACTTGTTTCACTTCATAAAATGTGCCTGCCACATCTGGATTCACATGATAAATCTGGAGTAAGTAGTCTTAAATGGAAAGTGGATCAGCTTGGGGGAAAAAGGGCGCTAATCTGCAGATGTGACAATTGTGAGACATTTTGAAGACCGATAAGTGATTTGTCTCCCCTCAGAGTCCTTAGTAAATTTTTTGTTGTCTCTTCTTGGGCGTGTTATAACTTTATAACAGATATGTAGGTAATGTATTATTTTTGCTGGTCCCAGAAGGATTTCAGGAATTGGTCACATGGACATAAATCCATCTTCTCCCACTGTGGGACCTTAGATTCTCTATCGGCACAAACCACTTTAACCCATAAATTTTAGATTGCATCTTGTGGTGCCAGAGAGAAACCTATAAACAGCTCTGATCCGTTATATTATCTCATAATGAGTTGGCAGTAAAATGGCACATTAATTAATATGCATCTTTTAGATGCAGTTTCTATTTAGTCTTTAAAGGAATAATCAGCCTTTGGCCACATGGGAGCAATGTAACAAAGGTGCCATCAGGGAGCAGCCATCTTGTGCACATTTTCATCACATCACACTGTCTGATTCTGACTTTTCACTGGCTAAGGAGGCTGGCAGGTTAATGACGTCTCCCCTGGGACGGCTCCAGCCATGTTCACATTGTGCTGAGGAAAGCTGGTATAAGAACGCCTTATGGCAAATTGCTGACTCCCCCTTGGCTTCCTCAACTTGCCAATTCCCCCCCTCCCTAATTCATGCAGAAGAAGGGGAAGGGCTGAGGAAACTGTAACAAAGTGGCATATGGTAGAGATAATTTCCGTTCTTTATGCAGTAAATATGCAAATGCCGCAGCTTATTTAGAAGGGGTGCCATTAATAACCCAGGCTTGAGATGGACATCTGGACCACTTTTCAGCAATGATTACCTGCCCGGCCTGTGATTTCCATACTCTACGCCTATTAACACCCAACACGTAAATTGAATTAAAATTTAGTGATAGAAAATTGCATTTATCAACCCAAACCATTACATTTATTATCAGGGCTAGGTTTTCCAGCTCAGTCGGTTATAATTTCCAGAGCTCTTTATCTATATAAATTTAATTAGCCTTGATATCATCACTATATTATAGAACTAATTAAAGATTTAGATAAGTGCTGAGAGAGCTTATTTAATACCCCATAAAGTTCAATGTGGAAAATTAAAAAGGCCGTACTTCAGACGGTTGTGAAGTTTATGAAACCCGGTGCCTGTATCAGTGGATTTAAAAAAAACAAAATCTGATTTAATTGCACTTAATGGGCTTCTTAATGTCTAAAATATCACTGAAGTCTTGTTGCTGTTTCATCTCTGAGAACAGAAGCTTTTTGTAGTGTATATAATGAACGGCAGACTGTGTTATGAGATGTATTCAGTATCACTATGGCACATCACAAATGCATTGCCATACGATGGTCCGTCTCTGTTCATCTGCCAGCAGTGATCTGGTTCCCTGTGTAATGTTATATAGAATATCACACATCCAGTAGTGTCTGTAAGATCTAATTATACAAGCGGGCACCAATTCTTCTCAGTACATTTATTACTGCTATTAAATAGCTGCTTGTGTGGCCTTAAAATTGTAACCTTAAGTTGAATTTGTATGTAAGTTAGAACAAGTGTAACTCCAGACAAGTAATTTTTTGTATTTTGACAAATGAACTTTAAACATTTTGGGTTGAAATGGAACAAATATTAACAATAAAGTGTTGTTGCAAAAATCTTACAGCTTCACTGGATGTCACAGTGGGACAAAAGGTCCAGTTGTATCTAGTGGTCATCTGTAAGTCAGGAGTTCTTCACTCAGGGACTGCCTGTATTCTGATCAGAACAATGGGCCTCATTTTATAAACGGTAATTACTTTTTTTTTTTTTTTTTATAAAAATGGCACTTATCTTGTCCATTGGTCAGTGTCTCGTATTGCAGTTGAGACTAAAGCAAACTGTTGGTCTGATTTATTACTAGATGTTTTTTTGGAGTAATTTTATACTCAAGCAATATTTTGAAATGGTTGTGGAAACTGCACAAAATGTTTCAAATTGTTTCAAATTAACCAATCATAGTATGTACTTTTTGGGTAGTAGCCTCCACCCCATGGCTGTCCAGTTATGTCGTGTTCAGCCCGGTAGCAAATAGAGCAACAAATGTATCACATATAGTATATAGGTGGTTCAGGTATTGTATATGGACACACATAATATACACTGTATAGCTGTAGGTCTGTATTTGCCATTAAGCACTTAGCGTCTTTTTTTATTTACTTATTTATTTATTTTTTAATCTCATTCTTTACCAAACTGCTACCTCAAACAGTAGGGGAGTTCTGTCAAACTTTTGTCAAAATTTGTATTATAAAAACTGTCTGAAAGTCCTTCCGCTACATTTATTAATGGTATTAGACCATATTTAGACACTCTTCCTACTATTACAACAGTCCCCAGGCTACGTACAAGATGTTCTGTAGGTTTGTTCTTAAGTTGAACTTTTATGTAAGTCGAAACTGTATATTTTATCATTGTAGCTCCAGGCAAAATTTTTTTGGTCTCTGTGACAATTGGATTTTAAAAATGTTGGGTTGTCATTAGAACCAGGATTAACACTAAAGCTTCATTACAGACACCTGTGATAACTGTTACAGCTGATTATTGTAGCTTAAGGATAAGATACAGTAAATTACCAATAAACAGGCGTCCGTTTATAACTAGGGTTTGTCTGTAAGTCGGATATTCATAAGTAGGGGACCGCCTGTATATATGTGTATATACATATATACAGCTCGGGGTCTATGCTACACCTAAGCAGCTTTCGCATGTACCGTAGTACTTCACTTGCGTTCTGAAATTCTATTCAATTGCCACAGGGAGGGGCTTGTGTTCAAATGCAAAACATGTGGCGCTCATTCTTGATCATATATGCTTCAGTAGAAATGCATATTTGATCGGGGAAAGCCCCTCCCCTTCAAGCATCCTTCAGAGTTTACAATGGGCGATGGCGTGGACCCCCATATAAAATGGTATAAGGAGGGGCCAAGCTTTTGAAATATAGTGTGTGAACACAGCTTAGAACTTTAGGGCAAGCGCTTCTTGAATAATCATTTCAGTTGTTTATAAAATATAATACATGCATAATTCTTCTGTTTAAAATAAGACCTACAGAAATGTTCTAATATTAAAAATATTTTAAAAATATTATTACCTATTCTTTTCATACAGCTGCAGTATTAACCTAATAAGTTTACCCAAGAATGCAAATTATTTCAAACTCCATTATGATTCCCACTCCAACTGCAGTCAGTGCATCCGGGGGGCCCAGAAAATAATTCAGTGATATATCTGATGTGTGTCTGTCATGTTCCCTACACTGTGCCTGCAGTAAAGGGTTAATATCTGCATGCAGTTATATTCTTACTATTAATCTGCCAACAGGTAATTCATTCAGAAATTGTCAAGTGACACTTCAGATTTAGAAAGACGGACTCCTTACATTCCCCCCACCAGGTGAATGGTTACTGGGGCCACCAGCGTTTAATTCCTCCTTGCAGCAGTGTAAGAAAATGATGTACCGGGACCCGCCATAAATGCTCAGGTCATTCGGCAGAGCAGAGATTGAATATCTCTGAGAAATTAGGATTTCATTGTGAATTCTCTGGGTCTTTCTTAAAGGCCCTCCTCCCACTGTGCTAGGTGAGAGGTGAGAATTAGCATATAAATAGAGAGGTATTAATAGCACATGAGAGATCACTCTACCTCCTCCTCTAGATCGGATGCATCTATTGTTTCTTTTCTATTACTCCCTGTCACAAACGCTCCATGCTCATTTTTTACCTATTTACTTCACGGCACTGATATTTTAACACAATTCTCTTTCATACTGTACCGAGCCGTTGAATAACACACATCCATTTGCAGCATTACAATTTATTAAATCCTTTATCACAGACAATTATTTCTTCAAAATGGGAACGGGGTTTCCTTGTCTATTTCAACCTCCATCTTCTTTTTTTAATAACCAGTCTAAATAGCGCTCTATTTCCTTATTTTATATGATCGTTTCAGGTGGTGATCGTTTCATTTTTCTGATTGTATTTAATGGTGACCTTCTTCTGCCGTGTTTCTCCAAAAATAAAAAAATAACACCGGGGGATGGGTGGGGGATTTATCAAAGCTTGGAATATGAATGCCCTGCGTCTACAAACTAGCTTTAGCCTGTGCTATAAAATCTGTAGGTCTCACTTTCCTAGAAACATTTTGACTGACTAGAGTTAACCCAGGATTTATAGCTGAAAATGAGCTTTCGTCATGAGGTGACCATGCAGTGGGGACAATGCTTCTCAATCTATTTAAAACCGAAAACTGTTTAATATGCTCTGTGCCACACAGGGCCGGATCATAGGGGGGGCACACGGGGCGCTAGCCCCGGGGCCCCCACCACTTTGCTCTTAAAGGGGCCTCCACCAAATGTGGGCGATTCGAACGGTCAAATGACCGCCCGATTCGCCCACTGTGTATTTGGGTCCGGGCTTACTACCGCACTACCGGGGCATACTAACACTTAATGCTATGGCAGAGCCAGGGAACAATAAGTTCCCTGCTCTGCCATTTGACGATCCGTGTAAAATCAAGATGGCGGCGCCCTGTGTTCACGGCGGCGACGCCGTGTGTGACGTCATGGCGCCGACGCCGTGTGTGATGTCACTGCGCCGGCTGCTAGCAGGGCGCCGCCATCTTGGTACACCTCCGAAGATAACCGCGAGGGAAGAAGACGAGGACGGCGCGCATCGGGGGAACGGAGGAAGGTGATGTACAATTTTATTTATAAAATAAACTGTATATAACTGTATATAGTTATCATTGGTGGGGTATATAGTTAGTTATTATAAAAGGTGTTATGTATATAGTTATTATTGGGGGGAATATAGTTAGTTATTATAGGAGGTGTATATAGTTATTATAGGGTGGTGTATATAGTTATAGGAGGTGTATATAGTTATTATAGGGTGGTGTATATAGTTATAGGGGGTAGATAGTTATTATAGGAGGTGTTGTGTATATAGTTATAATAGGGGAACTGTATATTGTTAGTTATTATAGGGTGGTGTATATAGTTATTATAGGGTGGTGTATATAGTTATTATAGGGGGGTGCATATAGTTATTATAGGGTGGTGTATATAGTTATTATAGGGTGGTGTATATAGGTATTATAGGGTGGTGTAAATAGGTGTTATAGGGTGGTGCATATAGTTATTATAGGGTGGTGTATATCAGGTCTTCTCGGTGTGTCTCCTCGTTCTTCTGGGCGTCGCTCTTTCTTCTCGGCGGTGTGGTGTCTCTCGTTCTCCTCGGGGGCCCTTCTCATCGTTCGTTCTTCTCGGGTGTGTCTCTGGTCTTCTCGGGTGTTCTCTACCGTTTCATTCTCGGCGTGTTTTTGTATTAGTTCTTATCGGGGTGCAATCATACGTTATGGGGGTCTATATTTAGTTCCGTATAGACACGGTGTTGTGTATATCGTTTCATAGGGCCCATGTCTATACGTTTAGTTATTCTATGGTGGTTGTTTTCTCGTTATCATCGGGTTGTCTCTCTATATTTCTTATAGGAGTAGATGTTTCTTCTCGGAAGGTGTGGTTATCTAGTTTCTAAGAGGGGAACCTGTATCTAGTTTCTTCTTCTCGGGTGGTGTTTCTCCGTTTCTTCTCGGGTGGGTGTATACTCGTTCTTCTCCTGGGGTCTCTCGTTCTCTTCTCGGGCGTCGCTCGTTCTTCTCCGGCTGTGTTGTGCTCCGTTCTTCCAATCGGGGTGCCTCTCGTTCTGGGGGTCCTCTCTGTTTCGTTCTTCTCGGCGGTGTTTGTCTCGCGTTCTCCTCGGGGACCTGGTCTCTCGTTCGTTCTTCTCGGGTGGTGTCACTCTCGTTTCTTCTCGGGTGGTGTCCTCTCGTATCTCTAGGGTGGTGTCTCGATTTCTTATCGGGGTCGTCGTTCTTCTCGGGATCGATAGTTATTATCAGGAGGTGTTGTGTACTCTAGTTATTATCGGGGTGGTCTATGTTATGGGGGTAAATAGTTAGTTTTAATAGGAGGTGTTTTGTCTATAGTTATAATAGGGGACTGTATATCGTTAGTTATTATAGGGTGTGTATATAGTTTATTATAGGGGGTGCATATATTATTATAAGGGGTCATTATTATATGGGGGTATATAGTTAGTTTACTGGCGTGTTGTGTGTCTATATTATACTCGGGGCCCTCTATCTCGTTCGTTCTTCTCGCAGGGGTGTTGTATGTCTACTCGTTTCTTTACGGGGGGTCATAAGTTATTATCCGGGGTATATTAGTTTATTATCATTGGGTGCTATCGTTCTATTCGGGTCATCTTGTTCTCGGCGGTGTTGTGTATCTCGTTATCCTCGGTGGCCCCTTGCTCTCTCAAGTTAGTTATTCTCAGTGGTGTCTATCAGTTTATAATAGGGGAACTGTATATAGTTAGTTATTATAGGGGGTGCATATAGTTATAATAGGGAACTGTATATAGTTATTATAGGAGGTGTTTATAGTTATTATGGGGTCTGTATATAGTTTTTATAGGGGGACTTTATATAGTTAATGCTGGGGGTGCATATAGTGATTACTAGGGGCTGTGTATAGTTATTGTTAGGGGGTTGTATATAGTGATTGCTGGGGGAGCTGTATATAGTGATTGTTAGGGGGTTGTATATAGTGGTTGCTGAGGGAGCTGTATACAGTGATTGCCGGGAGATGTATATAGTGATTGCTGGGGAAGCTGTATGTAGTGATTGCTGGGGGAGCTGTATATACTGATTGCTGGGGGAGATGTATACAGGGATTACTGGGGGCTGTATATATAGATTACTGGGAGCTGTATACAATGATTGCTGGGGTGCTTTATATAGTGATTACAGGGGGGCTGTATATAGTGGTTGCTGGGGGAGCTGTATATAGTGATTACTGGGGGAGCTGTATATAGTGGTTGCTGGGGAAGCTGTATATAGTGATTGCTGGGGAACTGTATTTAGTGATTGCTGGGGAGCTGTATACAGTGATTGCTGGGGAGCAGTATACAGTGATTGCTGGGGGAGCTGTATGCAGTGATTGCTGGGGGAGCTGTATATAGCGGTTGCTGGGGAAGCTGTATATAGTGATTGCTGGGGGGCTGTATACAGTGATTGCTGGGGGAGCTGTATACAGTGATTGCTGGGGGAGCTGTATGCAGTGATTGCTGGGAGAGCTGTATATAGTGATTGCTGGGGGAGCTGTATACAGTGGTTGCTAGGGGAGCTGTATACAGTGGTTGCTAGGGGAGATGTATATAGTGATTGCTGGGGGAGCTGTATACAGTGGTTGCTAGGGGAGATGTATATAGTGATTGCTGGGGGAGCTGTATATAGTGATTACTAGAGGAGATGTATATAGTGATTACTGGGGAGCTGTATATAGTGATTGCTGGGGGAGCTGTATATAGTGATTGCTGGGGGAGCTGTATATAGTGATTGCTGGGGAGCTGTATATAGTGATTGCTGGGGAGCTGTATACAGTGGTTGCTGGGGGAGCTGTATATAGTGGTTGCTGGGGGAGCTGTATATAGTGGTTGCTGGGGGAGCTGTATATAGTGGTTGCTGGGGGAGCTGTATATAGTGGTTGCTGGGGGAGCTGTATATAGTGATTGCTGGGGGAGCTGTATATAGTGGTTGCTGGGAGAGCTGTATATAGTGATTGCTGGGGAGCTGTATATAGTGGTTGCTGGGGAAGCTGTATATAGTGATTGCTGGGGAGCTGTATATAGTGATTGCTGGGGAACTGTATTTAGTGATTGCTGGGGAGCTGTATATAGTGGTTGCTGGGGGAGCTGTATATAGTGATTGCTGGGGAACTGTATTTAGTGATTGTTGGGTGGCTGTATACAGTGATTGCTGGGGAGCTGTATATCGTGATTACTGGGGGGCTGTATATAGTGATTACTGGGAGATATATATAGTTATAGGGGGCTGTATATAGTTATTGCGGGGGGCCTTTGTATAGCGATTTCTGTTCCCTGTCTGGACTACATTTAATGGGGGGCCCCCACCAGATTTTGCGCCCAGGGGCCCCCACCAACCTTAATCCGGCCCTGGTGCCACATTATCAATTGTCACAGTCTTGGTAAAAAAGTACAGCTTTGCATGAAAAGGGCCACATTATGGTGCATTTTCTGCAATAAATTAAGCCAATGAAGAGAAGGTACAAAGAGCAACTTGTCATTCTTAACTCATCCCTGAACACCCACTGACGAAAGATGTCAGGGGTGCAGGTCCTGAGTAAGCGTGACGTCTTTTGACATTGCTGCAATTTCTCCTGCTCCCGCGCTAATAGTCGAAGCAGAGTAGGGTTGGTTCTCCAGCTGCCAGACATATCCAGAGATCCAGATACAAGTAGTTTTTTACTGCTTCTGCCATCTCCTTTCTTCACTGCAGATTGCTGAAGTAGTGCCATGTAGTCAATAGCTGAGCTGCCAGCTATGTAGATCACCTGGTCCGAAATGGTTAAGCAGAGCTGCTGGGTCTGTTCAAATACAGTACAGCTTAACCCCAGACATCTGCCCCACAGGGGATACCCTAGTTACAGTGGAAAACTTTTAAGAATTTTTTTTTTTTAATATGAAAATTTCCCCCATGGGTCTTTTATGACCTCAAGGGGGACATATATAGTTAAAAAAAAACACACACACACAATCCATTAATAAATATTTAGAAATAAACATTATTTTATCACCTCAGTTGCCCCGTTTGCTCAAGACTATACATGTTACATATGAAAATGACCATTTCACACTAGGGCAGTGGTGCGGGTGCCAGAAGCAGCACTCAGAGCCCTTTCTCAGGGCACCCAGGCCATCACCCCAGCACACCAGATCGGACTCAAAGACAGGACACAGGACTGCTTCCTGCAGTCTCAAGCAACTTAAAGAGGACCTGTCACCCTGAAAATCGGCACTATTGCTAAAGCAAACGCAGCAGTGTTATACTGAAACTTCCAATAACACTAACTAACACCGCTGCGCTGTACATTACAAATGCCGGACCATTCTCAAAATGGTCCAGTGTATTCATGAGGGGGCGGTCCAAGACGCTTCCTCTTCCCTGGACCACCCCTCTCGCTCCATAGTTCAGCTGTGACCAATGCGCGTCATGCGGCATTCACCTCCCGTAACCCTGCCCCCTCATGAATACGCTGCACCTCTTTGAAAGAAGCTAAAATAATGCAAATTTTTCATCTTGTCCTTAGGAGGCCAATATGATCGAAAGTTGTTGAAGAACAGGGAGCAATAAGTTACTGCTCTCATTTTCGGCTGGCACCTCACCATAAATAAGGGGGGGGGGGTTGGTTTGCAGTTTGGGCATTCTGCCACTAAAAGGTTCGCCATCACTTCACTAGGGAATTAATTTACCATGGGCATTTATGAGTTATACTTGAAAACTATACATTACAAAAAAAACACAGTTTATCCGGTTTTTGTAACATTAGCCCCCAAAAAACTAAACTTTTTCTTTTATTTTTAATTATCCCTAAAAAAAAGTACCACCAAAATTTTAAAGGTATTGCGCCAAAAAAAGAAGTTATGGCCCTTAGACCAATAAATATGAAAGTTTGCTAAAAAAAAAATCCCCATCATTAAACCTTTTCAGGCCTGGTCAGAAAGGGGTTTAATGTAGACAGATACTTTGATAAATTGGATACAGTATAATTATTAATGAACAGACACCTTACAGCTGATCGTTGCATCCTGGGAGTAAAGTAAAGCATCCAGAGAGCTTCACCAGAGGTCACAGGGGGCAGAGGGGTCCATCTGTAATTCGGGTGTTCTTAAGTCAGGGACGGCCTGTATATAGAATATGGTACATGCCCAGAAGATCAGGTGTGAGTTTATAGTTCATATCCCAGAAGATGCAGAGAGCAGGACAGCACAAAGACAGTAATGGGTTACTTGGAAACATCTACTTTCTTCTCTCAGTGAATCAGTATTCAGCAAGTAGTAGACAATGTCTTGTACCGCTCAAAATTCAAAACATACAAGTTGATGAAGGGGAAAATGGCTGGAGATAGAAGACACAAGTGAGATGTAGAGGAATCATACATTATTAAATATCTCTGATTTATTCCTACAAGACAAGGGATATTTTGTATCCTTCTTCAGTGACAGATGATAAGACAATTTTGTGTTCTAAATTGCCCTAAATAGTACAAGTGTATATTAAATGAATGGGCCGTGAGGGGATTATTACTGCACCGATCCTAACAATTGAAGATGTGTCATATTATGATCTGTCCCTTCATTCAATGTTCGTTCCAAAATAGGTAGCATGACTTCCCCAAAACTGCTATCAGTCTTGTACAGGGGATGAGAAATATACTTGGCTGAGTGATCATGACCGAGAATGTCACATGTAAATCCTCAGTGTGTGGCCTCTCCATGTGCGGTGCCCAGGTCTATTTGCACCCCAGCCATTCCTTTATTTCTTTTACATGAATGTACCAGTCATTGTTTTTTTAGAAAACATGATAAATCATACTTCTTGACTTAATTTGTCTTGTTCATTTTCAGGCAGTACTATGAAATGATGTACAACACTGCCGATGAGCTGTTGAATCTGGTGGTGGACCAAGGGGTAAAATACACAGAACTGGAGTATATTAATGCCCTCAGCCTTCTCCATCGCAGTCAGACCGGTGTGGGTGACCAGACTACACAAAACATGAGGCTGCAGCGACTCAAGGAGATCATCTGTGAGCAGGCTGCCATCAAGCAGGCCAACAAAGACAAGAAAATAACCACTGTGTGACCAGTCCCGGAAGAAGCCTCCAGCACTAGTATCTCTCCACTTATTAGAAAGCATTACAATTCCCAGAAACTAGAGATGACTGCTTTCGTATTAAATATTGTCCTTTGCCAACGTTTCTCTGAATCTGCATGTTCTGCATTTTACTCTGATATTGTCTTTTTTGGTAACGTTGTATTAGGTTGCCAGGGTATAACACAAATATAATCATTATAGCTTTACTTAATTTTGTATGTGTGTTCTTTACATGACTGTTTTTGAAGTAAAATTTGTTTTTAATTCTGCTCATCCTTCAGAATAAATTAACACATCTTAAACATTTTTGTTGGGTATGATGATGTAGGTTATGACTTTTGAAATAGGGAGTTTTTCCAAAGAAACCTTGAAACCCAAAATTTAGAATGCTCCGGTGCTTCTTCGGTTCCCTCAAGTAATGCCGGTGGCACACAAACAATGACGTCAGCAAGCGGCTGCCGTCATTGTGTGTACTGGCTGTGCGCGGGGGGCCCAAAGAGGATCCAATGACTCCAATTCAGTAGGATTTCTGCTGCACACTTGATTGGATAACAGGTGCTATGGAGAGGGGCCGAATCCCTTGTAATTCCAGTAAAGTATAGATTCCAGTCACACTGTTATACACACAGTATAGAATAATTTATAAAAAAAAAGAACTTAAGGTGACGTTACGGTCGGGCAATCAACCTCTTTCAGACTCCGTTTACTTATAAAGGAACAGAAGAAACGCTTCCTCCACACGCGGTCTCACCAGCAATTACGCTACATACACTCTATATGACTCTATATAGCACCTTGAGTGTTCCTCTATAAGCAAACAGAGTCTGGAGAAGGTCAATTATCCAACCAAAATGTCTCCTAAAGTTTGCAATGAATTTTCAATAAATTAGTCTATACTACACAATAACAGTGTGACTGGCATCTATACAGGCTGTCAGTCATGTGTATAGGAGAATCTCATACACACAGGCTACAGAACCCGCCAGAACCAGGAAGCACATAGAGTAGCCAGCACCAGCAGTGTCACATCATTATACAGGCTGTCAGTCATGTGTATAGGAGTATCTCATATACTCACAGGCTGCAGGGGGGCGCCATAAATAGGGAGCACATAGATGAGCCAGCACTGGGAGTGTCACATCATTATACAGGCTGTCAGTCATGTCTCATACACAGGCTGCAGGGCAGGAATGTCACATCATTATACAGGCTGTCATTCATATGTATAGGAGTATCTCATACACACAGGCTACAGGACCCGCCAGAACCAGGAAGCACATAGAGGAGCCAGCACCAGCAGTGTCACATCATTATACAGGCTGTCAGTCATGTGTATAGGAGTATCTCATATACTCACAGGCTGCAGGGGGGCGCCATAAATAGGAAGCACATAGATAAGCCAGCACTGGGAGTGTCACATCATTATACAGGCTGTCAGTCATGTCTCATACACAGGCTGCAGGGCAGGAATGTCACATCATTATACAGGCTGTCATTCATATGTATAGGATTATCTCATACACAGGCAGCAGGGGGCGCCAGCACCAGGAGTGTCACATCATTATACAGGCTGTCAGTAATGTGTATAGGAGTATCTCATACACACATAGGCTGCAGGGGGGGCGCAAGAACCAGGAAGCACATAGAGGAGCCAGCACCAGGAGTGTTATATCATTATACAGGCTGTCAGTCCAGCACTAGGGGGTGTGTCTGTACCTCCCTCTCATTAACCTGGACTGCTTAATATGATAATGGCCCATTGGACTCAGGTCATTTGCATACAACTTTAGCACCTGATAGTTTGAGTTTACAGGCATATAGAGGGGCAATGCTCTCTAATGGCAGTTTATGAAAATATATTTAGTTTTGGGAGTTAAATTGCTTGAAGAGACTAATAGTCATTGATGCTCCATTGGGGGATTATGGGAATATGCAAATGCATTTTCATGGATGGGATAAGGAAAACAGTGCCTCTTTTATCTACCTTGTATAGATTAGAACTTATAGAAGGCTCTGAATAGTCAAATTCTTCATTTTTGTGTCTGTGAACATACGACTGATGTGACTTGCCAAAAATCTCTTAATTTTTTCTCATCGGTCCAAAGGATATTCTTCCAGGAGGTTTGGCTTATCAATATGCATTGTGGTGAATTTCAGTCTGGGAATTTTTATGATTTGCTTTCAACATTTTCTCATTGGTCCTCTTTCATTAATTCCAATTTGGCAAAGACAGTGATGGATTGTGTGATCTGACACTGATATACCTTGACCTTGAAGTTCACCTCTAATCTCTTTGGAAGTTGTTCTGGGCTCCTCAGTTACCATTTTTATTATCTTTCTCTTCAATTTGTCATCAATTCTACTGTGTCGGCAATGTCCATCGATATTAAGTCCCATTGTCATGTTTGTCATAGCAATGATGGGCTGAAGTCCTGGTGCACACCTGTCTCCCTGCAAAGCTGGTTTAACAGGCATTCATTCTCACCAGGCTCTAACAGAGGTGCCATTTTATAAGGTTCCCCCAATCTTAAAAGAGTGAACACTGCTATACCTGACTACTGCTCACAGTATTGGCTTGTTTTTCTGAACTCTCTCATATATCTGATTTTGGCATTACGTCTACTTCTTGTTGGGACTTTGGCATGCACCTGGTAATCCTATGGTTTGATTATATTTACACATACTATCCTGGTTTTGACTTGGCTTGCTGACTCTTGTTCCACTTCCACTTCCTCTTCATTTTGTCAAGTAGGAAGGCACACTTTAAGGGATTTAGTATTTATAATCACTATCCCTCCTCCCTGTGCTGACACCCATAGTTATTAAATCACTAAATATTAAATGCAACGATAGTATCAGGAGCATCATGTTGTTGAAGATGTTCTAATAGCCTTTGCCCTAAACATGTTAGTCTTTACTACTAGCTTTTGCTGCTTTATGTTCAGTATGGTGTGCACCGTCACTACTTTTTACCCTGTAAATAGGGTGACTGAATAATCGCAAGTTGTAATATTTACCTATGGTGAAACAATTTGCTAACGTTTCCACATGTACCATCATTTGGTCCAGGCTGGTGATGAGCGGACTCAACAAAGTTTGGTTTTGGCCAAAGCCGAACTTGAAATGTCAATCCAGTTCTGAGTATGGCATCCAAACCCAAACAGACTTTCCAAGTTCCAGTTCGCTAAACCTAAACTTTGTTGGAGCCGCTCATCACTAGGATGAATCCCCCACAAGTAACATTTGTAATTAGTGATGGCACTGATCACATAGAGGACTTCTGGAGCATGGCATGTGCAGCTTCTACAATGGGGAAAGATATGGATCACATTAGTGATGGTAAAGAAGGTTGTATCAGACTTGTAGTCAATGAAACCTAAAATAAGCACAGGGTCAGTTAGAATTTTTTAATTTAGTCCCTCAATGCTCAATAAAGGAGCGGAGGAGTTCTGAAATGAACTTACAGTTTATTACACTAATTTACCAATTTAGAGAATATATGGTTGGAAAAGAATAGTCTAGAATCAGACATTCCGCTCGGATGCTGAAGGTAAGATCAGCCATCTATCCCTATATATTGAACAGGTCAGCAACCTATTGGTTGTCAGTAAGTGGTACACAGGGACGTCAGTTCCTACTCTCTCCTGTTGGATGCCTTCTTCAGAAAGGAGATCGATGACTTAAGTCATCCACTGAAGGAGGCCCTAAATGTTACCCACAGCAAAAGTTAATCATGAGGTAATCAAGATTCATGAGCATCAAAAAATATATCAAGTTGGATGAACAGAAAGGGCGTACTCTTTACTTCATAGGTGAGTAGTCCAAGATCCAAGATACAGCATTTCTTAAGGGGTCCATGACCATATTCATGTCTCCTTTACATAATACAGCTTCATCCAGGGATGCTTCCTACACACAAAGAATCTGTGGCCTTTGAACTTGGATAACTGTGGTAAAACTGTAGAATGCTCCCTCGGGAAACTTACCTAACCCGGCTATATTGTACCGTATGTATCTCCCATATTATACGTTCCCCTCCATATCAGTTCCCAAAACACTGAAAAACTAACATGGCAGCCAAACTCAGTAACTATGTATCCAACTTAAAGCAAACCTGTCACCAGGGTGGGAAGGCAGACTGTGTTTTCAGTCACCTCATGCATTCTACCTCTACTTCCAGCTCATCTAGCTCCCTGCTCTCTTCCTGTCATGTGCATCAACAGGCACGAGAGGGAGGGGTTGGTGTGAAGGAGAGGGAGAATTCAAGAGAAGACTGAAACACCTCCCCCGGGACTAACCATGCACTGATGGCAGTGAGCAAGGTGTTGAGAAATTAATTTTTAGAAAGTACTGAAATGATTCAGAATGATAAGGCATTTTTTAAAACCTGTTTTTATTCATTTACAACACAAATTTAAAACAGGCATACAATTGTGCCTTCGGCAGTGTTAATACCATTGTATAGACATATGACAGAGAATTGAGAAGTTTTACATCACACAGACAACTTTATTGCTTATTAAATCTCTGTACACTTGACAAGGATTTTTTATAATTCTAAAATTAGATTTAACAGAGTCACACAGGTACCAGTCAGCCACTCTTTAAACATGAATACTTTTACTCCAAAGGAATAAGAAATTAACAATCATAACAATAACAAGAGCTAAGGTTGGTTGGCTATTTCGGTTTATTCTTGGTAGTGAGCACTATTCATCCATAAATCCCAGGTGTTCTGAAATGATTGCATTTGTTATTTTGTAACGCACATGTAAGGCACATGTGGTATTAATTTGCATGATGACCTCTCTGATATTTGGACGAGTGTCTTTCCAGTATTTTGTTATAGTTAGTTTGGTAGACATTAGAATGTGAGAGGTAAGGTAATTGTTTGGGTTTTGGGGGAAGATCGTTAATCCCTATCAAGAGTAGGGCTGTTGGTGTGGTGAACAGAACATTTGTTATTCCTAGACTGCTAAACAGGGGTTTGATTTTGTAACAAGACCATAGTATATGGGAAAGTGACCCTTTTTGTCCACATGAGATATACAACGTTATAGCATAGGATAGCATAGCATTCGGAACTGAGACAGAGACAGCACATCCAGATTTTATGTAATAAATATCTTTCATGGGTAAACCTCTTTTACCCATGTAATACCTTCAGAGATCCAATATTGATGATCTATTCTTGCCATCGAAAAAGAGATGGAAACCCCCTTTAATAAAGTACAAGACACTAATTGTAACATGTTTTTGATAAAGGTAACTATGTTGTCAGTCAGTCTGCAGTACATATGTAGTGTCCATTATGAATGGTCCCAGTGGGTCCTGCTTTTCCTCTCCTGAAGGCAGTAGGAATTCATTCTTGCTGGATAACGATTCCATCAGCATACATAGTACAGATTGCTCACAGTTCATCTGGAAACTAGGATTGTTTGCTCACAACTCTGAACTCATTAGGGCAAAATATCTTTATTTGTTCAGATCTATACTTGGGGCAAAAGTACTTAAAAAACAGACATTTACTTTTATAGCTTTGTTGTAAATAATGAAAAAATGAATATCTTATAGTTAGAGAAGCCAGAAGAAAAACCTGTATTTCTCTGTATCACTCTGAAAGCCTGTCGGCAGTTTTCTGTTCCCATTTTCCTGTCCACTAGTCTGTGTTATAAGCTATCCACTAATATACTGCATGTTAGCTGTAGCAATGGTTTAATGATCCCAGAAGGGACTCCAGGAGATAAACTCAGTTTTCTCAAAAACTATAAAATTCATACTCCATTCTGTGCTAAATGACATCAAGAATATAAACAATAGGAGGAGGAGAGTAATATGTGGAGGTGTCTGACGAGGGCAGAGACACCCGATAGGAAGAAAGTCGGATGCACTTAAGTTTTTGTTTACTACCAATTAGTATGTCCACATGGGACACAAAGTGGATAAGATTCTTACTGGATCTCATCTACATGATGCAGACAATTTAAATGAAGAACACCCCCACAGAAATAATTTTTTATTTCTTTGTTTTGCTAAATTTATATCCTGCTGTCATTTGAAAAACCTAGTACGTGTTGGATACCTCTAGAAAAGAAAAAAAATGTAACTGTGTTGGAACATTGGAGTCCAAGCAGTACCTGCAGTTGAATCCACTGAGGCAGATTTATAAAAAGTGTCCTAAGACTAGAAAGTGCAGTTAGACTAGAGAGTCTTATTCTGCACCAGATTTATAAAAGTGTCTGGTGCAGTAAAAACTATCTAGTCTTACTCTGCACCTCCTATTATTTGGCTTACTTTAGGCCAGAAAGTTAGGAAACAATTCTGTCGGGTCAGATGTATTTCTGGCGCACGGACGTTTTTGGTGTGCAGACACGCCCCTTTTTCTTAGGTCATGCCCCTTTTGACAAGCTAGTCCTAGGAGAGCCAGAAAACTGTCTAAAACGCTTTATAAATGTGGTGCAGACAGTTTTTTTTAGTGCAAGCTATGACAGAATTCTGACGTACACAGATTAATAAATCTCCCCCAATGTCTACTTCCTATGTTGCCCATAACTTTCCAGTACTAGCCTTTTACATCCCATAGAGACAGGATGTAGAAGCAATAGGCAGAGGCACCAGTGTCCAACAGCACACACCATGCAATGCAGTAATATCAGACTGGGTACACATAGAGCTAAGCACATTATAACTGGACAAGGAGGGAATTACAATATAACTACTTTGTATTAAACAATCCCCAGAATATTTGTATGTAAAGGAAACCTACCATGCGGAATCTACAATCATAAGTAGATCTGATGATAGATTCCTCCTGCCTGCCTCTGCCCTAATCTGTAATTTAATAATCCTGAAACATAACTTGTTAAATACTTTATTTTAGTAATATGTAAATTAACTGCAGAGGCTACTGGGTTGTGTACTAGCCTGGCCGGGCACTGGGGGCTGAGGCTACTCCACGCCCCAGTAGCCTCTGCAGTTAGTTTACATGTCACTAAACTAAAGTATTTAATAAGTTAGGATAGGTTCCAGGATTATTAAATTACAGATTAGAGCAGAGGCAGGAGGAATCTACCCTCAGATCTACTTCTGATGGTAGATTACGCATGGTAGGTTTCCTTTAACCCCTTTATATAGGGTGTCCACTTTTTTATTTAATTTTTTCAAACAGCATGGAATCAATAAATATTTGGTGAAAAGCAAACCCATGTATGCAATACGGACATGGATATGTGCGTGACCTATGAAGAAAATGGAAGGTAAACAATGGAAGTGTGCACAAGCCCTTATACTAACTTTAAATATCCAGTCAAGAACACCCCCTCCTCCAAAGAAAACCTTGCAAATGTTTCATAACAGTTAAAAAGAAATATGGAAAATGTAATATGAGAAAATGCCTTTATTCAGAAGGAGAAAGACTGAGCGGGATATAACATCTAAACAGCGCTGATGTATACGAGTCTATGGTGGCAGTACTGTACAATGCTGACTGTTAGGGGGGATTACCAATAGGGATTCAAGAAGAAATGTTCCTACTTTATGACAAATGGATCAATGTTGGTTATTTTTTTGCCTTCCCATAGATCAACCAGGGGTTTGGAAGAATAAAAGGTTGATGACCACGTATGACAGGTATATTAGGAATGTTTATTCCTGTTTATACATAAATTGTGCTACGATGCTAGTCCTGATACAATCTTACTTAATCTTATTGTGATGCAGTAGGATCCTATCTCAGGGAAGCTTTTTATTGCAGTGAAAGAGTAAACCATACAATATATACCCAATGGAGAATGTCCTGATGTTATATAAACTATTTTCCTGTCCGTGCACAATAACTCCTAAAATTGCATCCTGATAAGTGAAGCAGTTTGCCATAGTCAGACATTATGCTCAGTGCGAGTAAGCACATTTCAAAAAATAGCAAGTCTTTTCCCAGAGGAAGCCGGAGCAGAACGCATCCAGCCGAGCGCCTCGCTGTGCATGCACTGTGACTGAAATAGCCAATTAGTATTGCATAAACCTACATATATGTGCGGCCCCACAGCCAGCAGCATTAATCACTGTCAAGGAATTTCTGCACCTAAATTCTAATTAATACAAGCATATCTTTACATTGATCCCAAACAGGAAAAACTTATAATTAGCTGGGCCGAGACATAAATCATGAGACAGCAACAAACGCTGAAATTATTTTTGGATTGATTTATGATAATCTAAGTGCATCATTTAGACGTAGATGGCTGCAGTATTATCGCACAATGATCTCATATATTAATCCTGCTTAAAGGGTCAAAGGTCTATTGTATGACTGAGAGATGTATATATGAGAGGTCAGCCGTCCTCCACTGCCCCTTTAGTGGGTTAAGTTTCCGATTCTCTAAATGTAATTGGAACAAAAATATGAATGCATGGGGGAGGGTAAGGCTGCTCTACTGTAGATCATGGCAGTCATATTATGTTCTAAGGCCTAATTTTTCTGATAAATCCAGAAATCAACTCTTGAGCACATTTTTGGTTCTCTTTAAAACTTTGATACCACTTTAAAGCATTCCCTTTTGATGTCAAAACTTGTCTGGTTACCAATTTAAAAAAAAATACTAGTTTTAGTTTTCTCAGCTCATTTACATATGACTTTGGAAGCAGTATTTTTTCTTACTGGTAGATTTGTTTTAACTCATTTAGGACACAAGGGGAGAATTCTTTTCTTGATTAGTGGTGAAATGTTACATCAGAACCAGCATCGTCACCCTGGAGATTGCACCAGTACATTCACAAGCCCGTTTTCTGCTGCCATAATGGAGGAAGGGGGAGGGGCACAGAGGAGTGCGTCACAGTTATTGCTGCACAAGTTTAACATGCCCTGCGCTCAGCATGTGGCTGAGGATTTTCATCCATTCATTCATTTATAGCTCAAAAAAAGGATCTAGCACCAGCAATTGACCAAACAATTTCACTTTATTTAATTTCATCTTTGTATCTGTACATTAAAAATTGCAGTCATAACTATCTAGCATGAAAAAGCCCTATGAAGTCTTAATCATGGCTCAGCAGCTGCCTTGTGTATTGTGATGTTCTGCAGCAGCTGAGTTTTTATTGCAATGTTATGCAACAACTAATGTATGTATAATGGAGGTCTGCAACAGTCATGGTGTATATTGGGATGTTAAGCTCCTGTGGTAGGTGTCAACATTATTTGTTGGAATTTACAGATTTGCCCTTTTAGTCAAATCACCTCGTGACAACCCTAGTTCCGTGTTAGTAGGCAACTGGAGCAGCTGATCATTATGGGCAGTAGCCTGGGACCCATGCCTTCTAGGGAGCCCATGGCCACCCCAACCACTCACCAAATTTTATACTAAGAAGGGCTTGGTTCATGAAATCCTTGTACATCTGTTCATACTCTCAATACACATGCACACTAGAGCCATTTCAGGAACTTTGATTTCCTCCAAAGGTCCTGAAACCACAGATTGAAAGGAGGCATAGGAGACACATCCTCCATTCTCCAAGAAGCTTGATTCTGGTACCATATGTAGGAAGTGAATTCCAGACTTGGAATACAGCCGAGGGCCCATGGCAGTCTTAGTCATCCAATGATTACTATGGCTCTACACTAATGTATTCAGTCCATGGAATCTGACCTGTGTAGGTCAGATCCCACGGACTGCTCATATTGCACAGGAAGGGAATCTTTGCATCTTACAGAACTATGATACAAGGATTCCCTGTCTACTGGCCAAACTGCAGCTCCAACACTTTGACAACGGTTTTATTGTTGGCCCAGTGGTTCGACCAACAGACAGGACTTCTGTCCACTGCACTGTGTTTGGTCCATGGGATCTGACCAGCACACAGGTCTGTTTCCATGGGTAAAAACACTCATGTGCAGCCGGCCTATACAGGATAATGGAAGATTATAGATCCGGTATGACATATTTGACTACCATTGCATGTTTCGGATTGTTGCGTGTTCAACCGGATGTAGATTGTGGTTTGGATCCAGAAAGTTTACCTTTGAGGACAGCAAACAAAAGAAAATCCAAGATGTGTTGTCATGAGGCCACAGATGTACGTTGGGCTAGTAACAGCAATGACATAGTTGTAGAAAAACTTTTTCAATAAGCTGCCATTTATGTATTTAAATGGGTGGTTCTCCTTTAAATTCCCTTGCTTTAATATCTAGAAGATATAATGAATTTTCTATATAAGCAAAGCTGAGTCACAGAAGTCATGTTATACAACCTATTAATAATTTCTGCTCATACTATTCCAAACATTACAGGTTTAATATAAAATTGACTTGTGTATAAATAATGGATGTGTCTGAGCAAACAAATTTGCAAGTCAATGCAGAAGCACATGTTTATTAACAATCACTCTGCAGAATATTGCTTGTCTTCATTCCATATTATACCTGTTTATGTTAAAGAAGACCCCCGCCCCATATCAAAGAACTGCACAAATAGCAATTCCCAATACCCAGATATACAAACTACAAATAATATCAAATACAGCTATAAAAAAATGCTGCAATACATGTTGGCTCCATTGGCGTCTCTTTGTTTGGGGTAACAGCACCAAATACTCTATGTACAGCTCTAAAGCCAGTAGGTGCAATGACATTATCACATTGACATGGCTGTATTCACAGCTCCATTGCCCTTGGCTAGGCAAGCCCCCAGTAAAGGCCCATTTTGGGTGGACTCACATTGAAATTTTTTTTCCATTAGTGATTTTTCACTGAACCCATTTTGGCTTCTGGACACATACAGATTGGTTTTCTCTTCCTGGCTTCAGCGATTTGTCACTGATGCCTTACTGACCCATTCTTTTCAATTAGCTTTTCCACACTTCAGTTATTTTAGAACCTGTTATTTTTGTGTTTACAACATTTTACAACATTGGATCAATCTGAAGTGTGAAAAGGCCCATTGAAAAGAATGGGTCAGCAAGGCATCAGTTACAAACCACTGAAGCCAGGGAGAGAAAACCATAAGCCAAAATGGCAGTCAAAGGGCAGCAACAGGAAAAGGGGGCATTGGAAGAGGGGCAGCTACAGGAAAAGGGAACATTGGAAGAGGGGCAGCTACAGGAAAAAGGGACATTGGAAATGTACACAGCCGCCCAGGAATAAATAGAAATAGAGACACTCCCGTTTCTCTCCGCACCCTTCTTTAAACATAAACGAAGACATTTGTATGGTATAGTTACAGGGATAAAAATATACTGCAAAACAGCAGAGCAATTATCTAGCCTTCCTTACAAAGTTTAGAATACATTTTTCTTTTATGCATTACAGCCTTAGGATCAATATCACACTAATAACACAGTACAGTAATTACATACTGTACATATCTCTGTTAACTATCATATGTTGCAATTTCATCATGTTTATTCATTATTTCTTTACCTTTCCCACTCTGACAGATCTGATCCTTGCCACAATTCTGTCTCTGAGCTCCTTGGGCAGTTCCTTAGACCTCATGATTCTCATGTGCTCTGCCATCTCAAGAAGGAACAGAAGGAAATGAGCAGCTTATGAGTTAAATATGAGTTTTTCTTGTTTACTAAGTTAGCAAAAATATCTACATTTCAGTTTTTTCAGTCAACATGGGATGCAGAGTGTACATATGAAGGGGAGCTGCTAGGGAGGGCACAGTATGAAGGGGAGCTCGTATGGAAGGCACAGTATGAAGGGGAGCTGCTAGGGAGGGCACAGTATGAAGGGGAGCTCGTATGGAAGGCACAGTATGAAGGGGAGCTGCTAGGGAGGGCACAGTATGAAGGGGAGCTGCTAGGGAGGGCACAGTATGAAGGTGAGCTGCTAGGGAGGGCACAGTATGAAGGGCGCTGCTAGGGAGGGCACAGTATGAAGGGGAGCTGCTAGGGAGGGCACAGTATGAAGGGGAGCTGCTAGGGAGGGCACAGTATGAAGGGGAGCTGCTAGAAAGGGCACAGTATGAAGGGGAGCTGCTAGAAAGGGCACAGTATGAAGGGCAGCTGCTAGGGAGGGCACAGTATGAAGGGCAGCTGCTAGGGAGGGCACAGTGTTAAGGGGAGCTGCTAGGGAGGGCACAGTAGGAAGGGGGTAGGAAGGGGGTTACTAGAGGGGCACAGAATGAAGGGGGGGGGGGGGGGGGGTGTGGACAGTATGAATGGGCCCCAAATATGAGAGGGCCACAATATGACAAGGAGCTGGTGGGACATGATATTAAGGGAAGACAAGGGGCACTAAGGCTTAATTCTACTATGTTTGGTTGAGAAAGGGGCAGACAAAGGGTGTGTAAAGTGCTATGCGAGGAGCTACTTTTGTCACTTTTTCCGAAACTCCAAAAGTTGGGAAATATGTGTGACATAAATAAAGTGCACTGTATATATACAATGTATATCCCTAAGGTGAGTCCTGGAAACCACCACAGAATGCGAGATACATATATAGCTTGGCCCTATACAAAGAACTGATAGCTGAAAAATCAGGTTTTAAGAAGGAAACCCTATAGCCGCCGCTCAGAGCTGTGTAAACTATAGACAGCTGTGTGCCCTCTCCTCTCCTCGCATTGCATTGCAGCCATGAGGCGAATACTACATTTCCCGGGATGCTTTGCGCTCTGGTTCTATCTCCTAGTAACCAGTGTGTACACAACATGGCGGCTGACACCTGGATATTCCGTCTCCCAGCAGCGCAGTGAGGTAACGCTGTACCGGGGACTGCGGGTGAGGAACATGGCGGTGGCAGTGCTCAGTCCCGGCTTCCAGGAAGAGTTCTCCCATATAAGACGTCCTGCAATGGAGAAGCAGCAGCGTGTGCCGAGCGCGGGCAGCCGGGGGACTCCCAGCCCTGACTACTATGGGGACCCCAGGGAGTGTGACAGTGACAGCAGCGAACAGGAGGAGGACAAGATGGAGGTAAGACGCAGTGATGCGCGGAACCCCTGATGTTATCACTCCTAGTGCTCAGGGCATTCTGCTTCCAGAAGACTG
Source organism: Engystomops pustulosus (assembly GCA_019512145.1). Taxonomy (NCBI): domain Eukaryota; kingdom Metazoa; phylum Chordata; class Amphibia; order Anura; family Leptodactylidae; genus Engystomops; species Engystomops pustulosus. The sequence goes on along the minus strand of CM033644.1, from coordinate 84,524,959 downwards.
AGGGGCCAGCACCCACATATATATATATATGTGTATAGTCACTGCCTTATTGGGGATTATGCAAGTGACCGGATATTGTGACCTTGTGATAGTTTGTGATGTTATTTCTCGTACCGCTTCTTGAGTAATGGCTCCAGTCCTTGGGAGCCGGAACGTGACTGGACACATGGGCATAAAAGCAACTTAAGTTTTGTACACTGTAAATTGTGTGGAGTGTTACCGCTTTTATACTTATATATATATCTCAGAAAGGTTGGGATGGTGGAATATCTTGCAAAATACACATCAGATCGAAAAAAATAAAAATATAAAACTTAAAAATCTTTGAAATGCTACTACTGAGACACAAGTTATGGGCAGTCTGGCATTTCTTAGTGAGTTGGATCATCAGGCTCAGTTCACTGAAAAGAGCCGGGTCTTCTATTAAATATATAGGGAGTCGCTGTTCAGTTGCTAAAACCCATCCACACTCCTTTTAACCATTATAAAAAGGGTCGTGGATTCTGATTTACGGGTTAAGGTGGCCATAAAGGGGTTGTGCTAACAAGCCAATGCGAACCGACTCTCTTCATTTACAGTGAAGAGCCAGCTCTTTGGGCCTGCTCGTTGGGGAATGACCCATATTTATGAGACATAGGCGGCTGCAGCTGCAACCCCAACCCCCCGCCTGGGGGGGGGGGGAATGAGTAATGTGAAATAAAATTTTATAAAGTACTAAAATGATTCAGAATTCTGACAAAGGTATTTTTAAAATAAGCATAGCATGGGCCAATGAAACCTGTCACCAGCTAAAAATGACATTCCTGGTGACAGGTGTCCTTTAAATGAGGGAATTTCAGAAAGGATATTTCTTACCTCACCTTCGTGATGTAAAAGCTGGTGACATGTCCCCCTTAAAGGAATGCATTCACTTTGTTTAACAAAAAACAAGCTAAAAACTCTCAGGCTACTCATAAATATTTATTAGCAATATTTAGTGAAGTATGGAAGCAAAGTTGTGCTTGCTTCTAACATGACTTCTGTCCTTATGTGTTGAGGTACAATTTGATGGTGAGCTGAAAGAGGAAATGATATCTGAAGGACTCTCCATGTTCGGTCGTTCAGCACTTGGAAGTGAACAAGTGTATCTGCATTTAAACCTGTCAGTAAGTATCTATGGTATAATACCTCTTGTAGGATATGCCTGAAATGAGTTGCTGAGAGGAATGGCTCCTGTTCTCCACTCTGTCAGATGGTACGCTTGCATAAAAAATGAAAGTAAATAGAGAAATCTGATATGAGAGTAAATAAAGCGGTATGTGATTTCTATCCATGCCTTACTTGGGTGTGAATGAAGAATCTCTTTCTGGATATTTCAGCTTATGGTCACCCAGTAGAATGGGGAAAGGACCTGGAAATGTCCCTAACATTTCGACTCCAGCTCCACCAAAATGGTCTCCACCATCATTACTCCGACATCACAGTCCTGTTTTCCTGGTTATCTCTGCTGATATGAATGCAGTGATTGCTTCCCAGTTCCTTATTCATCTGATCTGTAGTAGAGAAGCTTTGCTACTGAGCATGTACACAAAGTGCAGCCACATTCATCTACACTTAAAGCCAAGAAGACGATACACAACCTGCTTTAACAGGCCACATACGGCCTGTCAAGCCATGAGTTGCGGTCCTCATCCTCCTGTCACTCAGAGTCCAGCTGTTGAAGACTTTCATTGGTGAATCCTGCCGCTCCTGACACTGGTTGTATGTAAGGACACAAAGCAGAGTGACCCAGCAAAGCGGGAGAGAGGACCCAGGATCAGTAAATACTTGCCCCTGGCGAGGGAGCGCCCGGCGGCACAGCCCCTGGCGAGGGAGCGCCCGGCGGCACAGCCCCTGGCGAGGGAGCGCCCGGCGGCACAGCCCCTGGCGAGGGAGCGCCCGGCGGCACAGCCCCTGGCGAGGGAGATCGGGTGATGCCCTGATATAGAGCTGCACCCGATCTCCCAGAGAGCAGAGCCTCTGCACTGCTCTCTCCCTTTGTCTAAAGGAATCATGTAACTGATCATATGCTTCTTACATCACCACATACTGCTGAAAATGGGGACATGGTAAGAAGAAGAGGGGAATAGGGGAAGGGGTTCTGTGAGTGTAGAGTAGTTCCCAGAGTGTTCCTTATATGTGTATAGCAGGCTGTGTGTGTATTCATGTGTACAGTAGTTCCCAGGGTGTTCCTTATATGTGTATAGTAGAGCAGTGTATGCATTCATGTGTATAGGAGTTCCCTGTGTGTTCCTTATATGTGTATAGCTGAGCTGCGTGTGTAACTGTATGGATGAAGCAGAGATGTGTGTTAACATATGGATGTAGCAGATCTGTGTGTGCTGTGCTTTAGTGCGACCAACAGGGATATATTAATTGGTGTAAAATATATTTTTCCTTTTTTGGAAGCCTAAATCTGGGGTGCGTTCTATAGTAAGAAGCATCTTGTAGTCTGAAAAATATGGTACATATTATGTATTGTATTGTTTATCACTGAACTGATGAATTGTATAACATGAAAAATAAGAATTTATTTGATCACTTTATGAAATCATGTGACTTAAGTAACTGGTGATTCATTTATTTTATATTCCTCTAACTCACCCTGTGTAATTGCTTGACAAAGGCTCCATGGTGGAGCTGAAATGTTGCAGCATGAAATAAACCCACTTGATTTTTTGACTACCCTAATTTTTTTATTGGAGTGCTGCAACCTTTTGTTCTGCCATATCCTTGATTATATATATATATATATATATATATAGGGAAATGCCATTTTGTGCTGGAGACAGTCTGCAGTACTTCCAACCTGTGTGGTTTATTTATTTTTTTACATTTTTCCCTAAAGGAAGGCTCAGAGGTTGAAATAAGGACCTGCTGATTAGATCTGAGTTCAGCTGACTGTCAAAAATAAAGAATAAGTGTATATATTAAATCAGCTGTAATGGAACAAAGAATGTGGCATTTAGGATGATCTTGTCACAGCATGTTCCCAAATACTGTCCCCTGGTGACACAAGCTGTGTTCAGTAGAAAAATACATGAGGGATCATGGGATGTTCACAGCTCCCGCTGTGTCTGTTATGTTGGAAATAGAGGAGTATCTTTTACCCTTAATACACTATTTCCAGATCATATTTCCACTGGAAAATGTTTCTGCAAACCAAGTGGAGAATTGTATTGCAGATTTCCGATAACTTACAGAAAGTCTCATTATTAAACATTCACTATAATAAAAAATAGGTAAGGTTGCCCAAAACATAATCCTCAGTTGTAAAAAAGACTAGATTTTGTTTCTTAGAAATCAAAATTTTAGATATTGCTATAGAAAAAGGTTCTATATGCAAATGCTGTCAAAGTAGTGCTGACAGTGTCTGATCACACCTGATAGCCTTAGGGATAGTTCACATCCTTCCATTATACTTTATGTCTGTGCAGTCTCCACTCCAGACTATAAATGCAGAATAACTTATAGAGTAAATGAGATGTGAGCAGACCCTAAGCTGTTTGCACTAATATTCTGTGGATTGTTCAGTCATCAAACAATTTATTAAAGGGGTTGTCTACAATTACAGAAATGTTTGTTGAATGTGATCTTTCAGCTCTTCTGACACTTTAGTACATACTTGTACCTCATAGAATACCAATTTTGACGTTCCTATACTTATTTATCTGTGTCGATTCTTCCGTTAGCTGAAAATATACAAATACGTTGACAACAGGAATATTCCTATGCCCTATAGTCCATACACAGATGATGACTATCTCCCATCCAAATTTTTCTAGGTTGCATTTTTCATGGCAATAAATTCAGTAGGATTATGTTCAATGACATTGATAGAAATATAACGTGATCTATGTTATCATGAGAGTCTGTTTCCACAGCAGATTTTGAGGTGTCCTGGCTCTGAAAATGCCAATCAATCTGCCTTCCATTGTTTTCAGTCGGAGGAACAATGGAACAACTTTTTTCTGCATATGGAAAATAAGCAGCCTTCCATGTTTTGGCCAATGTCCCTTTGGATGAGGTTAATCTGCATGTGAAATCACTGAGGCTCAGTAGAGTATGTAAGACACATTTTTTATTTTAATGTTTTATAATGCATTAGGGGAGGGTTTCTATTTATAATAGTTCTGTTTTATACATATATTGTCTCACATTTTATCTATTGTCTCACATTCTATCCTTTCTCTTTCAGAATCGCAAATTAGATAATATTAAGATTTTGTGTAGTTATATTCACCTGCATAAGTTGGATGTGTCCTGCAATGAAATCACTGGTAAGTATTCAGTGTCACTCTAGGGCAGCGATGGCGAACCTATGGCACGCGTGCCACATGCGGCACGCAGAGCCGTTCCTGTGGGCACGCACGCTGTCACCATTGAAGCTCCGGCTGTCGGGAGTGCTGAATGTTATTGTGGTTCCCATAGAAACCACTGCGGGCAGAAGAGAGCAGCATGATACATCTGCTCCGACATAATAGAATTGGGCAGGGGTATAAGGATCTGGCCCTAAGATATAGTGGGCTGTCACTGTTCAATGTTCTCTTTTGGGACCCCTGAGCACAGTAATGTCGGTAGGAAGGCAGTCATTGCCTTCCCCCTGCTAAAGCCGGGACTCACACAGAGGGCTGCTCACCTGACCCGACCAGCCAATAGGAGAGGAGGGAGGAGGAATCACCAGAGCCCATGTATGTATGTATGTATCTATCCATGTATGTATGTATGTATCTATCCATGTATGACGGCGGGAGCTGCCATTTTCTCGAGCGGGCGAAGTATTCGTCCGAGTAACGAGCAGTTTCGAGTACCCTAATGCTCGACCGAGCATCAAGCTCGGACGAGCATGTTCGCTCATCTCTAATCAAAACATTTTAATTTCTGTATTACAATTACCTGTATTCACTGCTATCTTTACCCTTAATACACTTTCCCAGATCATATTTCCACTGGAAAATGTTTCTGCAAACCAAGTGAGAATTGTATGTGCAGATTTCCGATAACTTAACGAAAGTCTCATTTTAAACATTCACTATAATAAAAATAGTAAGGTTGCCCAAAACATAATCCTCAGTTTTGTAAAAGACTAGATTTGTTTCTTAGATCAAAATTTTAGATATTGCTATAGAAAAAGGTTACTATGCAAATGCTGTCAAAGTAGTGCTGACAGTGTCTGATCACACCTGATAGCCTTAGGTATGTTCACATCCTTCCATTATACTTTATGTGCTGTGCAGTCTCCACTCCAGACTATATAACAGAATAACTTATAGAGTAAATGAGATGTGGAGCAGACCCTAAGCTTTGCCTATATTATTGTTTCATAAATTTCTTGTGGATTTGTTCAGAGTCAATCGAAAACATTTATTAAAGGGGTTGCTACATACAAAGTTGTTTGAAGTGATCTTTCAGCTCTTTGAACTTTAGATACTACTGTACCTCATAGATACCAATTTTGGCGTCCTATACTATTTTATCTGTGTCGATTCTTCCGTTAGCTGAAAATATACAAATACGTTATACAACAGGAATATTCCTATGCCCTATAGTCCATACACAGATGATGAATATCTCCATCCAAATTTTTCTAGGTTGCATTTTCATGGCAAAATTCAGTAGGATTAGTTCAATGACATTGATAAGAAATAAAACGTGATCTATGTTTCATGAAGCTGTCAGTCTTCCAAGCAGATTTGAGGTGTCCGGCTCTGAAAATGCCAATCATCGCCTTCCATTGTTTCTCAGTCGGAGGAACAAGGGACAACTTTTTTCTGCATATGGAAAATACAGCCTTCCATGTGGGGCCAATGTCCCTTTGGATGAGGTTAATCTGCATGGGAATCACTGAGGCTCAGTAGAGTATGTAAGACACATTTTTTATTTAATTTTTTATATGCATTAGGGGAGGGTTTCTATTTATAATAGTTCTGTTTTATACATATTTTTAATTGTCTCACATTTTACTATTGTCTCACACTATCCTTTCTCTTTCAGAATCGAAATTAGATAATATTAAGATTTGTGTTAGCTATATTCACCTGCATAAGTTGGATGTGTCCGTGCAATGAATCACTGTGTAGTATTCAGTGTCACTCTACCAGCGATGGCGAACCTATGGCACGCGTGCCACATGCGGCACGCAGAGCCGTTCCTGTGGGCACGCACGCTGTCACATTGAAGCTCCGGCTGTCGGGAGTGCTGAATGTTATTGTGGTTCCCATAGAAACCACTGCGGGCAGAAGAGAGCAGCATGATACATCTGCTCCGCACTAAATAGAATTGGGCAGGGATAAGGATCTGGCCCTAAGATTAGTGGGCTGTCACTGTTCAATGTTCTCTTGTGGACCCCTGAGCACAGTAATGTCGGTAGGAAGGCAGTCATTGCCTTCCCCCTGCAAAGCCGGGACTCACACAGAGGGCCTGCTCACCTGACCCGACCAGCCAAGTAGGAGAGGGGGGAGGATATCACCAGAGCCCATGTAATGTATGTAATCTTCCTATGTTATGTATGTATGTATCTATCCATGTATGTATCTATCCATGTATGTATGTATGTATCTATCCATGTATGTATCTATCCATGTATGTATGTATGTATCTATCCATGTATGTATGTATGTATGTGTGTATCTATCCATGCGTCTCAATCTGTCACATATCTATCTATCTATCTATATCTCATACTGTCACATATCTATCTATCTCATATCTGTCACATATCTATCTATCAAGGCCCACTGGTGTTTGTTGCCACTGGATTGGGGGTCACATATAAAGGCCAGCAGACCCCTATATGTGACATATGACATAGCTATAAATAAAATATATCAATATTAAAATGGGGCAATTCTATCTATAATGCTGGTTATCAACTGCAGGTGTACCTGAGCTCTGCCCAATCTTCCCCTGAACAGTATACAACAGTTTAGGCAAGCAGAGGACAGCCGCGTAACACTGTCAAGATTGTCTAACGTTTATTACAAAGTCACTATATTAAACACCTTAGTTGTTTTTTTTCAAAATTTTGTGTTGGCACTTTGCTATAAGTAAGCTGGGTTTGAGTTGATTTTGGGCATTGTTCTGAGGACACCAATACAGTAGATAGAATAAGGACCAATTATTCTGTTCCCCAGAAACAGAAGAAATATTTTGCCTGGAGAAGGAGCAACAATGTAATTCTGATCTGTCCACACCTTCCCACCCTCCTGTAGTCCCATGCAGCGCTGTTGCTTTATAATAACATGAGCATGACAAGTCCGGCTGCCTGGGAGTGCAAGTGGATACTTTGAGTCCTCTTGATGATGGCCGGGTGCCAGAGAGAGGGCTCTGAGTGTCACCTATGGCAACTAAATTCCAGTCCGTTTCTGGTCTTCAATAGACAGAAACCGAAAGGGGTTTACAAAACCAAAACGTGGGTATGCCCATTAGAATGGATATTTTTAGGGTTGAACCTAAGTTGCATAACATTGCAAGATAAATGAGGAGCTGACTGGGAAAAACACTGCAAATATGTATATTAAAGGGGTTGCCCATTGATAGTGCAGCAGGACACAGGATTCCTGAGTCAAATGATCTGCAACTGGTAGAAAGCCAACTATGCCAGGGGAAGTCCAATATGTGGGGCCCTGTATTGGGGTGTGCATACCTTGCAAAATGTGGTAATTGTGGCATTTGAAATTAAGCAGTGTGTTCTCTTTAAGCTACTTGGGATTTTTGCTGAGGGTCACCTGCATATTACATTGCAAAATTTGAAGCTGGTCAATGACCTGTTTTACCTTAAAAATGTTGCCCCCATTTCATGTTGGTAAAATGCTTACTTGAGTTATTGATTGCTGAAGCACTAAAAATGACCAAAATGCAATATATTGAAGAACAGTTTTTATTAGTTCACATGGGCTGCTGGTAAAACAGTGACCACTTATATTTTGGGCTCCTAATTTATGTCTCCATTTAGGTACTTATGCTACTCTTGCTGAATTTATTTGCAATGATATTATAAGCAAAATATGTATAAAAAGAATATTTTATTACAAATATGTTTTATATTGAGTGTTCCATTTTTTCTCTAGATTGTCTGTGTTGGTCACATGCCATACCTGACTGAGCTGCGTGCATCAAGAGATAAGCTGAGCAGTTTCTTTGACTTCATCCCCCGAAAAATTAACGTGAGCACCATACAATGCAGGGACAATGGTTCTGTATACTTATACCATATGGTGTCATATAATGTTCATCATATGCAATAATCCTAAATGTTGTGTGAGGCTCTTGATATATGATGTATCATAACTAGAGATGAGCGAGCACTAAAATGTCGGGTGCTCGTACTCGAGCCGAACATTTCCAGATGCTCGGGTGCTCGTTTCGAGTAACGAGCCCCATTGAAGTCAATGGGAGACCCGAGCATTTTTCAAGGGACCATGGTTCGGAATAAAATGTGCTAATTATTGAAAAAGAATGTCTTCTGATAATTTGCAAACATCTGCGATCTATTCTTCACTGTTCCGCGCGTATATTATCTCCGACAAGTTAGCAGTGTAAAGAACAGTGAAGAAAGAATAAAAACAGTGAACACAGTGAAACACAGTGAACACAGGATCATTTAAGATAAAAAAACACATGCAGAACACAGTGCAGAATAGATTACAGATGTTCGGCACATCTGCTTACTTGTCGGGAGATACGCGCGGAACGGCGCGAACAAAATAGCATGTGAAGAACAAGATATATGTGTGTGAAGAAACACATTGCAGATGTTTAAATAATCTGCAGATGTGTTCTTCACACATAATAGTGTTTCCACATGCTATTTTGTTCGCGCGTCCGGCGTATCTCCCGACAGTAAGCAGATGTGCCGCAATCTGTATCTATTCTGCACTGTGTTCTGCACTGTGTTTTTATCTAAATGATCCTGTTTCACTGTTTTTATTCTATTCTTCATTGTTCTTCACTGTGTTTTTTTAATAAATGCTCGATCTCGAGCCAGGGGAAATACTCGTCCGAGCAACGAGCCGTCTCGAGTACCCTAATGCTCGACCGAGCATCAGCTCGGACGAGCATGTTCGTCATCTCTAATCAAACATGTTATTTCCATACTTACTTTTAGGTTGGATCTTTTATAATAATATTCCTATGAAGACTTATCCCGCTCACAGAGCTTGACAACACTCATATTGAGTAGTATCCTTTTGTAACCACTACTAGTAACCTGGTATCTAGGAATGTACCTATGATTAGTGTGGTAAACATTACTTAAATTCAGCTGAAATTATAGAATATATCAGTGTCTATAGGTCTAGAGATGGTCTCCTCATTGATACAGGAGCCAGTCCATCCTCAAATACCTTAATAATATGTTGGAGGTAGTGGATCACTAAACAAAGCTTATCTATCCAGATTACTTAGAACTGACGTCAAACGTAACTATGTGAGTCAAAAGCGAAAGCTTTACAGGGGTACTTTGTCACTAACTAATTAGTTTCCAGGACTGGACAAGAAAACATGTTTCTCTTTGCTACCATGTAAGGCAGCCCCTTACATCAAGCAGACTGTCAGGAGCCTAATGACTTGATGTGGGTTGCACCATACCAGTATATCAGTTTCAGAAGTACAGATTCCCATGTAGACAGCACTGTTACAACGTAGTTGCTCTCCTCAGTACTTCCCAACCCAGTCGATAGCCTCTCACTCAGCTAAACCATTTCCTACGCTTTATTGAAGAGATCACAATGCGAAACATGCTGCCTACAGTTGTGCATTTGTAGTCCCAGCATAATCATTAGGCTTCTTGAAAGTATGCTTGATGTAAGGGGACGGGTTACAAGGTAGCAAAAAGGCAATGTTTTCTAGTGGCTATAAGTAGATGCCATTAATTGGCAAAGTGCTCCATAAGGAGAACTCTTACTCTTACCATGGGCTACTTTAAACAAAAACATATGGTTATATTACCACACAAATGAAATTAAGGCAGTCTTCCAATTGTAATATAACATTTATTATGTTTACCTATAATACAATACCTTAACTTTTGTGTAAGATAATAACATACAGGAAATTACAGGCTGGAAAATGCACAGTTTGAACATGTCGACTTGCACACAATAACATCCATACCATCAGTGGATTTGGTCATTTGCCATCAGAAACGCTCCGCCTGGTACGCGTATGATTTTTGATGGGAACACATACATGCATCAAATGTAAACATATTATAAATTATTACATATTCCAAAATGTAAAAGGTTTAAAAGAGTTCTTAGGGTCAAAAATGTCGAAGAAAAAAAAATCAATATATAACACAGCATATAAATATGATTCTCTGTGATATTACTGACCCCAACAATAGACAGAATATGTATTTTCCCCCAACAGAAATGCGTTAAATCAAAGGCCGTACTACAAAAGTGGTGCCTCTGTGTTTTTTCAGTAATTTTGCTGCATTTGGAATTTTATACAGCTTTCCAGTAGATCCATGGAATTGAATAGTGCCATAGAAAGTACCATTATTTTGCAGAAACAAGCCCTCATACGTCTGTTTAAATTTAAAATAAAGTTATGGCTTTGGAAGGTGGGGAATAAAAAGCAAGCTTAAAAATGCCTTAAAAGGTGAAGAAGAGTATATTGTATTATGTTTTTATGTTCCTTTCATTTTTTTTTTTTTTGCTTCATTTTCTAGAAAAAAAGCAGATAAATAAGTGATCTGAATATCTCAAATATGTAATTTATATTATGGGGGGCACTTGATCAAATGAGAGTATTTGCTGTATATCCCAGGGGTTGTAGATCGAAACATTCTTATCTTATCCTCTTACACCAAAAGTGCAATGAATCCTCTGGTTCATCTGTCACATCTCTTTATTCGAATGCATTAGGACCAGCAGGAGGTGAAATCTCAGAACGGATTATATCAGTTTTTCACTTCAGTGTATCCCCCTTGTCATATGGATCTCTTCGAACTGATATCATTTTATATGTGTTTTGGTGTAAATTTTTTTTGTTCATGAAATGGTACAAACGCCGATTGACTATCCTCCTGCCCGAAGCGGATTGGCTTTCTGAAACATGGTAGTAGCATGAAACCTTGCTATATAATCCCGTGGTTCAGCTGCTTCCCTTTTATAAGTATGCACTCACTGGACTTTATTTACCTTCCAGTAATTAAATATTATCCTTTGTTCAAGCTGCAGCAAGATGTATTGTTCAGTGGTGTATTTTCAGACAATGTATGTCTGCAAGCCTCATTTAGATGATTGTGTCATCTGTTGTAGTGGAACCCGGTTTGCGAAGCATTAGTGAACTGCAAATATTTCTTGAAATCAATTCCCCGAATCCTGAAATTGCATTACTTCTACTGATTAGCTGCGTTCCCAATCCCTTGCTTTGGATTGGCGTTGTCCTGGGAGTTCTCTCCGTAACCTGTGGATGGGCCCTGCCTTAAGTTGGGCCTTAGACGTGTACGCTGTAAATACATACCAGCCACATGTAGAGCTAGATGCTGTACAAGCTTCTATTCTGTGCAACCTGGACAAATGCCAGATTGCCGGCTGGACACTATCCGGCAAATTGACGCCCCTTGAAACCAGCCAGGACTAGTTGCAAGGGGCGTCAATTTGCCGGATTGGCTGTAGGGCTGCCAATCCGGTATATTTCTGGGTCGCACGGCCAAACCAGAAAAAGACTTTGTCTACAAGGGTGACCCTATTAGTGTGTTATACATACCCTTGTAAGTGGCCAAAATCTTTCGTTTATATATAGGGCCCCAATAATTAAGAATTTAATACAAAAGACCCCATAAATATAGAACTTATGAACAGGATCCCACAAATTTTTAATTCATAATATAGGGGTCCCACAAAATTATGAGTTTATATTACAGGGACAACTGAACTATTATTATATAATGGGCCCACAAATATTAATTTACAATGTTCCCAAAATGACAAACTATATGCCCGTGCCTTAACTTTCCTCGAATGTCCGCTAAACAAAAATCCCGCTTATTCGCGCTGGCAATCCCGTGACTCTTCTGTAAGCAGATGGGAGATGGACAGAAGGAAGTGCTTGCGGCGTGAGACAAGATTATGCTGCGCACTTGTGCTGGGTCACAAGTGTGAAATACAGTGTATAAGTCTCCTGCGCCTGGAGTGCAATTTGTCGTCAATGGATCTTTTCTAAAGATGCAGATGCCATGACAACTCATCCAGATTGTTACCGAACGACCAGTCCGTCTATGCAAACCCATAGGGCAGAGGCCTCTGCCATGGTGCAGTTGTCATGGCCCACAGCGAATTCACCAATCCACCATTGCCGGCCAACCGCGCCTATGTTTTTAGGAGTCTTGAGTTGGTCAGGGTCACAGTTCCAAGCATATTGCAGGCTTCCATTGTAGTAGTATTATAACATTTGCTTTAATATTTATATGTACGTAACAAAGTATGCTATTGAAAAAAAGTAAAATGGTGATTTTAGCCTTACGGCACAAGGCTTCATCAATTAAAGAATATCGTGGCTTGGAAAAGCTTAAATCATGCAAAGCTGACCTTCCTTCTAACCAATCCGATCTTGAAGGTCTGGGAAGGATTGGAATTTTTGCAGATTCTTGAACCTTCAAAGATAGTGCGGGTAATGGACCATTTCTGATTTTGTGTCTTAAGTCTATGACTCACCCAAAACAAGCAATAATACATTTTTCCCAACTTTTCATTTATAATAAATTATTTTTCCATAGAGATTTTAGTGAAAACCAATGGTAGACTTACTTCACCTGTAAGTTACTAGGTGCACAAAATTGTTTTGTATCTTGGTTTGTTGTGATGCTTTCTTACATAGATTTGTCCTTACAGATTGTCAAATAAGTGAAATTGCTTCATTGTAAGACTAGCCATTGCTACATATACTACATCTTCTAAAAAAACCAGTGCAAGTAATGTGTCAACTTCATCTGCAAGACATTTATTTCTCAATGGAAGTTGTATAACCAAATGGCCTATTACCACAGAAGGCGGTGGGACATGCAGTACTCGCCGCAAATTCATCTGTTAAACAATTAGCAGTATATGGGGAATTACCACATCATTATTACAAATGTGCAATCGCACATGGTAGTGAATAGGTTAAAATGAGACAGCCTGTGGTTCTGTGTAAGACATAGGTCGGTCCAGGGTAGTCGATAACTGATGAAATGCCTCGGCAGGCTTTTGCCAGTGGCATTTACAGGTCAAACACTATCATCGTTGGCCAGCACCGCAGGTGGTACCGGTGGTTATGCTGCAATATAAAAATAAATAACGATGCTCAACTCTCCTTGCAATGATCACAATTAATCCATAGGGAAGTAAAAAGGTAAAGAAAGAGAACAAGCACTACATGTTGGAGGTAACGGTACACACTCACCAACGTTCCGAATGGAAGCCTTCATGCTCTAGGCTTGGCCATACTCCCTCAGATGATGTATGAATAACCCTTTTGCAAGATCCACTTTTGAAGGAAAGGACATAATAGATCCGATAGATGAGAGATTAAGCCAACCGTGGCAGATCACCAGATTAGAGGAGATAGGTATTTATTACCAAGGTACGCACAAACATCGTTTTAGGAAATAGGCACTTCTGACTGTTCTCTTCTTGAACGTTTTTAACTCTTTGGAATTTAATTGTTGATATTGAAAGGGAGTTGATCAGTTGGGTTATAATTTTTTTATTTCCTTTTTTGTTTTAGCATCTTGAGAGACCGTGCTTTTTTTACAATTGCTTTCGCTCTTGACAACTACCTTTCAGTCAGGAAACACTTCAGGTGATTATTTGCTGGCGAATGCCTATCTTGTATGGAGAGGGCCCGTAGCCCTCCCAACACCCGCAGCCCTGATGATGATGTAATAGTACGTCAAATGACGGTAAGTAAATGACACCAATGGGGTGAGCCTGTAAGGCTGCACCTTACAACCTCCATACCCACTGAAACTTTGGAATATTTATGGGGTTGAAATATATATATTAAATATACTATAAAAACTTGTTATTGGAATAGAAGTTATTGTAAGGTTAGTGTTACAAAACATACACAGGCCCTATTTGTTATTCTTGTTAGGATGGTGCCTGCCCTCTTGTGGATTTTCTATAGCTCACTTGCATTCATGGTTAGATTCGTTTCTGACACTTGCTAATTGCCATTGGCAAGCAATGTAAATGGCACTTCCATTATATTTTATTGTGAAATATACGTGTTTGTATGTGCATTGAGTATGTATCACACAAGTCGTCAGATATGGATTTGAATTTAAAAACATTGTTTAGGAGCAGCTGAAGATTGGCTGTCAGTGTTTTATGCTGCCAGGAATCACTGACTGGATCGAAGAAGATCAGAGTTGAGGAGAAGGTAGTATAGCTCAAAGAAACACCTGCTTTCCTCAATTAATAAAACATCTTCCCGAAGCAAGTCAGTGTTACCTATAATACATGGTGATGCAGTGAGGAATATATTATCCCAGAGGACGACATGAGCTGAGAAAGACCTCCTTTTGTACAGCATGTATCTTCTAAGTGTGCAATACTACAGACGTAAAGCGAACCTGTCACCGAGGGAGTCAGTTTTAGCTGGGGACAGGTTCAAAAGTCCTAGCTATCTGATGCTATGCTATCTGAATGGCTTTTTCCAGCATCTTGAAATGATTTTTAGTTTTATAAGTTCAATGCAAATTAACCTGGCTCTATCCAGCAGGTGCTGTGACTCCCATATGTTTCACAATTTAAACCTCAGGTTTTAGACAGTGTGCGTAGCATGTATCCTGTACTGACATATCATATAATGTTCATCGGGGTTGTCCCTCCCCCCCCACTAAGAATACAATGTATGAAAAAAACAACGCAAAGGATAGTTTTCAAGTAATGAAAGAATTTTGGAATGCGTTTAGCTCTTCCTGTTCTATGCTTTCAGAGTGTTCACTCGCGGTTTGTAATTCCTTCTGTACTGTCCTGTAGATCCGTGAATCTGACAGTCTTGTATCTTTATATTGTATACCATTGTGAACATTTAATTTACTCAACAGCCCTTAAAGAAACTACCTCCAAAGAATCCTGACTATAACCAGGGACCTTAGGACTCATGCACATGACCGTTTTCTGGTTTTTTTTTTATTTATAATATCGTTAATATCTTGTGTCTAAAAAAACGGCCCAAGTGACATAATAGGAAATTCAGCTATTGTATTTGCGGCATCCATATTTCTCGCCGGCATCGTGAACTGGACCTCAGATACTGCTCAACATAAAACCCACTTTGAGTGTGTTACTTAGCGTACCCAGTACATGGGATACGGCCATTTACAGTTACATTGGCACCCGCTGATCTTTCATTGTTTTCAATGTGATTTATACATGTATATATAAAATAGAACTATTCATGCATTGGTGGCTGCCCTGCTGACATTTGCAAACCTATATTTTGTAGGAACACCCGGTCGTAGCTAGCAGGCTGTTTGATTGTGGTGGCATGAAATGTTGCCCAAGTCTATTTCCCTGAAAGGTCAATGACCTTTGAAAGTATCTGGAGTGACCAGTGTCATTAAAGTTGTTCCCCCCCTTCTCTAAAACATTGCGTACAGTATGCCATCTTTGTTTCCTTGGTACACGTCCATGTATAGCCCATCGGCCATAAATGGAGATATAGGACCAACTATGGTTTATCGGAAAGCAAAAGCTACCAGGGGAGTCAAGACATAGAACTTTCTGTGAAGTACAGCACAGCAGAGATCCGGAAAACCAATGAACATTATGATACAAAAAGTATATAGGAATGTATGACTTTTCCTTACCAAACTAATCAACGATTTGCTGCGGAGTGTGAAACCCCTAAGCGACCAATTTAGCGTCGTGCCATTTGTTTCTGTGGATAACCTAATATCCTCACATGAATCATCTGCCAAAAAAATCATAGAGGATGAGGGTTAAGGGAATCGTCACCACCCATGGTGTAGTTCAACAAAATAAGCTAGCGATACAGGTGTCACATGAGACCCCCAGTAATTTAAAGGGGGTATTACATTATATTAATGTGGCCAACAGTCTCAAGTTGGAGGTCAATGAAAAAAATAGGTCCTGTGTGGAAATAATTCGCTAAACATAGCCCATGTGGTTTCCCTAGAAAGAGAGTGGCGTTCACAGATACGACCAACCCTCAGATTTGCAGCAGTGGCCAGACATGCGCTATTGAGAGAAACCCTGCATGACGACCGGATTCAGCGACCACTACACAGGATGCTGTATGGGTGGGGACATGGAATAACGTTCGGACATTTCATTACAAGAACCCCTTTGTGTCTTTTGCATCCCGCCAGCCGAGGTGGCAGTATCAGAGAGTCAGTTCTGTTACTAGTAAGGGAACATATGACTAATTTGATAAGAAAAATTATATTCCACAGACATTGTTTTTTAAAACATCATAATTAAGAAAGTTTATATATGGCAATAATTCGAATGTGAATGTCCAGGAACGAGAATACCCTTAATTGCACCCTTGTTTAGTTAAAAGCAGTTCCTAAAATCCCCATTAACATCCCCTTGTTATCTTACCTGCATACAGAGGAAGGGAGCCGCCGAATGAGAGGGGGAATGTCCTACTCGGAACAGATACAGCGATCCCCTACATGCCACAGGCCCCTTTGACAATCTCAGCAATTCAGTCATGTTACAAGGTGATGGATATGGTCTGCGCACTTGGACCCAAGGCTATATGTGTATGTTAGGACAAAAACTACAGTAGGATGATCTGATAACGTGAAAGTCACGGCATGGCCTGATGAGAATACTCTTAACATCCCAACAGGAAACTTGGCTAGAGATCCCCTGACGACGTGTACTGTGAGTATGACGGATGGCCCCAAATGCTTCAAGTTGACGAGGCAATGGCAAGCAGTCAGTTTCTAAAGGAATATTAGCGACTTGCTTATTAAGGAAATAGCTCAAACTAAAGCATTGTATAACAGAGAATAATAACAAACAGGCGAATGGTAATTTATTAGGACACTTACCTTTAATAACAATCTTTTTACAAATTGTGTACCATGGGGTGTGAAATAGACCCCATCTACAAGTGTGTTTAACTATGTATCTATCCATGTATGTATGTATGTATCTATCCATGTATGTATCTATCCATGTATGTATGTATGTATGTATGTATCTATCCATGCGTCTAGTATCTGTCACATATCTATCTATCTATCTATTCTCATACTGTCATCATATCTATCTATCTCATATCTGTCACATATCTATCTATCAAGGCCCACTGGTGTCTTGTTGCCACTGGATTGGGGGTCACATATAAAGGCCAGCAGACCCCTATATGTGACATATGACATAGCTATAAATAAAATATATCAATATTAAAATGGGGCAATTCTATCTATAATGCTGGTTATCAACTGCAGGTGTACCTGAGCTCTGCCCAATCTTCCCCTGAACAGTATACAACAGTTTAGGCAAGCAGAGGACAGCCGCGGTAACACTGTCAAGATTGTCTAACGTTTATTACAAGTCACTATATTAAACACCTTAGTTGTTTTTTTTCAAAATTTTGTGTTGGCACTTTGCTATAAGTAAGCTGGGTTTGAGTTGCATTTTGGGCATTGTTCTGAGGACACCAATACAGTAGATAGAATAAGGACCAATTATTCTGTTCCCCAGAACAGGAAGAAATATTTTGCCTGGAGAAGGAGCAACAATGTAGAATTCTGATCTGTCCACACCTTCCCACCCTCCTGTAGTCCCATGCAGCGCTGTTGCTTTATAATAACATGAGCATGACAAGTCCGGGCTGCCTGGGAGTGCAAGTGGATACTTTGAGTCCTCTTGATGATGGCCGGGTGCCAGAGAGAGGGCTCTGAGTGTCACCTATGGCAAACTAAATTCCAGTCCGTTTCTGGTCTTCATAGACAGAAACCGAAAGGGGCTTACAAAACCAAAACGCTGGGTATGCTCCATTAGAATGGATATTTTTTAGGGTTGAACCTAAGTTGCATAAACATCTGCAAGATAAATGAGAGCTGACTGGGAAAAACACTGCAAATATGTATATTAAAGGGGGTTGCCCATTATAGTGCAGCAGGACACAGGATTCCTGAGTCAATGATCTGCAACTGGTAGAAAGCCAACTAGTGCCAGGGGAAGTCCAATATGTGGGGCCCTGTATTGGGGTGTGATACCTTGCAAAATGGGTAATTGTGGCATTGAATTAAGCAGTGTGTTCCTCTTTTAAGCTCTGGGATTTTTGCTGAGGGTCACCTGCATATTTACATTGCAAAATTTGAAGCGGTCAATGACCTGTTTTACCTTAAAAATGTTGCCCCCATTTCATGTTGGTAAAATGCTTACTTGAGTTATTGATTGCTGAAGCACTAAAAAATGACCAAAAATGCAATATATGAAGAACAGTTTTTATTAGGTTCACATGGGCTGCTGCGTAAAACATGACCACTTATATTTTGGCTCCTAATTTATGTCTCCAATTTAGGTACTTATGGCTACTCTTGCTGATTATTTGCAATGATTTATAAGCAAAATAATGTATAAAAGAATATTTTATTACAAATATGTTTTATATGAGTGTTCCATTTTTTCTCTAGATTGTCTGTGGTTGGTCACATGCCATACCTGACTGAGCTGCGTGATCAAGAGATAAGCTGAGCACGTTTCTTTGACTTCATCCCCCGAAAAATTAACGTGAGCACCATACAATGCAGGGACAATGTATCTGTATTACTTATTACCATTATGGTGTCATATAATGTTCATCATTATGCAATTAATCCTAAATGTTGTGTGAGGCTCTTGATATATGATGTATCATAACTAAGGATGAGCGAGCACTAAAATGATCGGGTGCTCGTACTCGAGCCGAACATTTCCAGATGCTCGGGTGCTCGTTCGAGTACGAGCCCCATTGAAGTCAATGGGAGACCCGAGCATTTTTCAAGGGACCATGGTTCGGGAATAAAATGTGTTAATTATTGAAAAAGAATGTCTTCTGTAATTTGGCAAACATCTGCGATCTATTCTTCACTGTTCCGGCGTATATTATCTCCGACAAGTTAGCAGATGTAAAGAACAGTGAAGAAGAGAATTAAAAACAGTGAACACAGTGACAACACAGTGAACACAGGATCATTTAAGATAAAAAAACACATGCAGAACACAGTGCAGAATAATTACAGATGTTCGGCACATCTGCTTACTTGTCGGAGATCCGCGCGGAACGGCGCGAACAAAATAGCATGTGAAAACAAGATATATGTGTGTGAAGAAACACATTGCAGATGTTTAAATACATCTGCAGTGTGTTCTTCACACAAGATAGTGTTTCTCACATGCTATTTGTTCGCGCCGTCCGGCGTATCTCCCGACAAGTAAGCAGATGTGCCGAATCTGTATCTATTCTGCACTGTGTTCTGCACTGTGTTTTTATCTAAATGATCCTGTTTCACTGTTTTTATTTCTATTCTTCATTGTTCTTCACTGTGTTTTTTTAATAAATGCTCGATCTCGAGCAGGGGAAATACTCGTCCGAGCAACGAGCCGTTCTCGAGTACCCTAATGCTCGACCGAGCATCAGCTCGGACGAGCATGTTCGCATCTCTATCATAACATGTTATTTCCATCACTTACTTTTAGGTTGTGGATTTTTATAATAATATCTCCATATGAACCGACTTATCCGCTCACAGAGCTTGACAACACTCATATTGAGTAGTATCCTTTTGTAACCACTACTAGTCAACCTGGTATCTTTAGGAATGTACCTATAATTAGTGTGGTTAAACATTACTTAAATTCAGCTGAAATTATAGAATATATCAGTGTCTATAGGTCTAGAGATGGTCTCCTCATTGATACAGGAGCCAGATCCATCCTCAAATACTTAAATAATATGTTGGAGGTAGTGGAATCACTAAACAAAGCTTATCTATCTAGATTACTTAGACACTGACTCAAACGTAACTATGTGAGTCAAAAAGCGAAAGCTTTACAGGGGTACTTTGTCACTATACTAATTAGTTTCCAGGACTGGAAAGAAAACCTTTCTCTTTTGCTACCATGTAGGCAGCCCCCTTACAATCAAGCAGACTGTCAGGAGCCTAATGACTTGATGTGGGTTGCAACCATACCAGTATATCAGTTTCAGAAGGTACAGATTCCCTGTAGACAGCACTGTTACAACGTAGTTGCATCTCCTCAGTACTTCCCAACCCAGTCGATAGCCTCTCACTCAGCTAAACCAGTTTCCTACGCTTTATTGAAGAGATCACAATGCGAAACATGCTGCCTACAGTTGTGCATTTGTAGTCCCACATAATCATTAGGCTTCTTGAAAGTATGCTTGATGGTAAGGGGACGGGTTACAAGGTAGCAAAAAAGGCAATGGTTTTCTAGTGGCTTATAAGTAGATGCCATTAATTGGCAAAGTCTCCATAAGGAGAACTCTTCTCTTACCATGGGCTACTTTAAAACAAAACATATGGTTATATTACCACACAAATGAAATTAAGGCAGTCTTCCACTTGTAATATAACATTTATTATGTTTACTATAATATAATACCTTAACTTTTGTGTAAGATAAAACATACAGGAAATTACAGGCTTGGAAAATGCACAGTTTGAAACATGTCGACTTGGCACACAATAACATCCATACCATCAGTGGATTTGGTCATTTGCCCATCAGAACGCTCCGCCTGGTACGCGTATGATTTTGATGGGAACACATCATGCATCATTAGATGTATAACATATTATAAATTATTACATATTCCAAAATGTAAAAGGTTTAAAAGATTCTTAGGGTCAAAAAAATGTCGAGAAGAAAAAAAAATCAATATATAAACACAGCAATATAAATATGATTTCTCTGTGATATTACTGACCCCAACAATAGACAGAATATGTCATTTTCCCCCAACAGAAATGCGTTAAATCAAAGGCCGTACAAAAGTGGTGCCTCTGTGTTTTTTCAGTAATTTGCTGCATTTGGAATTTTATACAGCTTTCCAGTAGATCCATGGAATTGAATAGTGCCAATAGAAAGTACCATTTTTTGCAGAAAACAAGCCCTCATACGTCTGTTTAAATTTAAAATAAAGTTATGGCTTTTGGAAGGTGGGGAATAAAAAGCAAAAGACTTAAAAATGCCTTAAAAGGTTGACAGGAGAGTATATTGTATTATGTTTTATGTTCCTTCATTTTTTTTTTTTTGCTTCATTTCTAGAAAAAAAGCAGATAAATAAAGTGATCTGAATATCTCAAATATGTAATTTATATTATGGGGGCACTTTGATCAAATGAGAGTATTTGCTGTATATCCCAGGGTTGTAGATCGAAACATGTCATTATCTTATCCCTCTTACACCAAAATGTGCAATGAATCCTCTTGTTCATCTGTCAATCTCTTTATTCAGAATGATTAGGCACAGCAGGAGGTGTGAAATCTCAGAACGGATATATCAGTGTTTTCACTTCAGTGTATCCCCCTGTCATATGGATCTCTCAAACTGATATCATTTTAAGTTTTTTTGTTGCTAAATTTTTTGTATGAAATGGTACAAACGCCGATTGACTATCCTCCTGCCGAAGCGGGATTGGCTTCTGAAAATGGTAGTAGCATGAAACCTTGCTATATACATCCCGTGTGTTCAGCTGCTTCCCTTTATAAGTATGCACTCACTGGACTTATTTTACCTTCCAGTAATTAAATATTATCCTTTGTTCAATGCAGCAGATTATTGGTTCAGGGTTATTTTTCAGGACATGTATTCTGCAAGCCTCATTTAGAGTGTGTCATTGTTTAGTGGAACCCGTTTGCGAAGACAGTAGTGAACATGCAAATATTTCTTGAATCAATTCCCCGATCCTGAAATGCATTACTTCTTGATTTAGCTGCTTCCAACCCTTGCTTTGGATGGCTTTGTCCTGGGAGTTCTCTCAGTAACCTGTTGGAACTGGTCCCTGCCTTAAGTTGGCCGTTAGCGGTACGCCTGTAAATACATACCAGCACATGTAGATCTAGATGCTCGTACAAGCTTCTATTCTGTGCAACCTGGACATATGCCAGATTGCCGGCTGGACAGCTATCCGGCAAATTGACGCCCCTGAAACCAGCCAGGACTAGTTTGCAAGGGGCGTCAATTTGCCGGATTGGCTGAGGGCTGCCAATCGTATTATTTCTGGGCGCACGGCCAAACCGGAAAAGAGACTTTGTCTACAAGGGGTGACCCTATTAGTGTTGTTATACATACCCTGTAAGTGGCCAAAATCTTAGTTTATATATAGGGCCCCCAATAATTAAGAATTTAATACAAAAGCACCCCATAAATATTAAACTTATGAACAGGATCCCACAAATTTTAATTCATAATATAGGGGTCCCACAAATTATGAGTTTATATACAGGGACAATGAATATTATTAATATACATGGGCCCACAAATATTAATTTCAAATGTGCCCAAAATACAAACTATATCCAGTGCTCTTAATGTCCTCGAATGTCCTCTAAAAAAAAATCCGCTATTGCGCTGGCAATCCCGGACCTCTCTGAAGCAGATGGGATGATGGACATGAAGGAAGTTTGCTGGCGTGATGACAAGATTATGCTGCGCACTTCTGGGTCAAAGTGTGAAATACAGTGTATAAGTCTCCTGCCGCTGGTTGCATTCTGTGTCAATGGAATCTGTGTCTTAAAGATGCAGATGCCATTGACAAGCTCATCTTCAGAGTTGTACCGAACGACCAGTTCCGTCATTGCAAACCCATAGGGCAGAGGGCTCTGCCATGGTGCAGTTGTCAGGCCCAGCAGCGATTCACCAATCAACCATGGGCCAATCCGCGCTATGTTGAGGTATCTTGAGTTGGTCTAGTGCCAGTTCAGGCTATTGCAGCTTCATTGTAGTAGTATTATAACAATTGTTAAGTATTTTATATTATCTGTACAGAAGTATGCTATTAAAAAAAGTATAAAATGGTATTTTTATCCTTACGGCACAAGGCTTCAAATCAATTAAGAATATCAGTGGCTTGGAAAAGCTTAAATCATTGCAAAGCTGACCTGTCTCTAACCAGATCATAGTCTTGAAGTGTCTGGAAGGATTGGAATTTTGCAGATTCTTGACCTTCAAGATAATGATGGGTAATGGACATTTCTGATTTTTGTGGTCTTAATTATGACTCGTACCTAAAACACAGCAATAATACATTTTCCGCAACTTTTCATTTATAATAATTATTTTGTCCAAGATGATTTTAGTGAAAACATGTTGAGACTTACTCACCTGTAGTTTACTAGGTGACAAAAATGTTTATGTATCTTGGTTGTTTGTGATGTTTCTTACAATATTTCCTTTACAGATTTGTCAAATAAGTGAAATTGATTCATTGAAGACTACCATTGACTACATATATAATCTTCTAAAAAAATCCATGCAAGTAAGTTGTGTCAAACTTTCATCTGCATAGACATTTATTTCTTCAATTGGAAGTTTAAACAAATGGCTATTACCACAGAAGGCGGGGGGACATGCAGTAACTCCTGCAAATTCATCTGTTAAAACAATTAGGCAGTATTGGGGAATTACCACATCATTCATTACAATGTGCAATCGCACATGGTAGTGAATAGGTTTAAAATGAGACAGCCTTGGTTTCTGTGTAAGACATGAGGTGTGGGTAGTCGATAACTGATTTAAATGCCTCGGCAGCTTTGCCAGTGGCATTTACAGGGTCAAAACTATGATCGTTGCCAGCGACCGCAGGTGTACCGGTGGGTATATGCTGCAATATAAAAAATAAATAACGATGCTCAACTCTCCTTGCAATATCACAATTAATTCCAAGGAAGTAAAAAGGTAAAGAAAGAGAACAGCACTACATGTTGGAGGTACGACACCACTCCACCAGTTTCCGAAATGGAAGACTCTCAGTGCTCAGGCTGGCCATTACTCCCAGTCAGAGTGTATGAATTAATCCCTTTGCAAGATCTCACTTTGAATGGGAAAGGACAATAATAGATCCTATAGATGAGAGATAAGCCAATCGTGCAGATCACCAGATTAAGAGAGATAGGTATTTATTACAAGGTACTCACAAACATCGTTTTAAAATAGCACTTCTACTGTTCTCTTTCTTTAACTTTTTACTCTTTGGAATTTAATTGTGATATTGAAAGGAGAGTTGATCATGGTTATATATTTTTATTCCTTTTGTTTTAGATCTTTGAGAGGACCGTGCTTTTTTACAATTGCTTTGCTTGCAATACCTTTCAGTCAGGAAACACTTCAGGTGATTATTTGCTGCGATATGCCTATCTTGTATGGAGAGGGCCCGTGAGCCCTCCCCATACACCCGCAGCCTGCAGTGATGATGTAATAGGTACGTCAAATGACGGTAAGTAAATGCACCAATGGGTGAGCCTGTAAGGCTGCAGCCTTACAACCTCCATACCCACTGAAACTTGTGGAATATTATGGGGTTGAAATATATATATATAAATATACTATAAAAACTTTTATTGTAATAGAAGTTATTGTAAGGTTAGTTGTTACAACATAACAGGGCCCTAGTTGTATTCTGGTTTGGATGGTGCCTGCCCTCTTGTGGATTCTATAGCATTGCATTCATGGTTAGATGTTTCTGCACTTGCTAATGCCATTGTGGCAAGCAATGTAAATGGACTTCCATTATATTTATTGTGAAAATATACTTGATTTGTAGTGTGCATTGAGTATGTATAGCAACAAGTCGCAGATATTGATTTTGCATTAAAAACATTGTTTTTAGGAGCAAGCTGAATATTGGCTGTCAGTGGTTTATGCGCGAGATTAACTGAACGGATCAGAAGAAGATCAGAGTTGAGGGAGAAGGTATTTATCTCAACACATGTTTCCTCCAATTAATAAACATCTTCCCGAAGCAAGTCAGGTACCTAGTAATACATGGTGATCAGTGAGGAAAATATAGTTAATCCCAGAGGAATGAATGAGCTGAGAAAGACCTCTTTGTACAGCAGATCTTCTAAGTGTGCAATACTAAAGACTCGTAAAGCGAACCTGTCACCAGGAATGTCCAGTTTTTAGCTGGGGACAGGTTCAAAAGCCTATGCTATGCTGATGCTATGCTATGCTGAATGGCTTTTTCAGCATCTTGAATGATTTTGTAGTTTTATAAGTTTAATGCAAATTACCTGGCTCTATGCCAGCAGGCTGCTGTGACTCCCATATGTTTCACATATTTAAACCAATCAGGTTTTAGATCAGTGTGGTAAGCATATCCTGTACTGACATTCATATAATGTTCATCGGGGTTGTCCTCCCACTAGAATACAATATGAAAAAAACAACGCAAAGGATAGTTTCAAGTAATGAAAGATTTTGAATTCTTAGCTCTTCCTGTTCTGATGCTTCAGAGTGTTCACTCGCAGGTTATGTAATTCCTTTGTACTGTCGCTGTAGATCCGGAAGATTCTGAGCATTGTATCTTTAATATTTGATACCTTTGAACATTTTATGTACTCAAAACAGCCCTAAAGAAAATCTACCATCCAAATCCTGATGATAAACCAGGACACTTAGGACTCATGCACATGACCGTTTTCGGGTTTTTTTTTTTATTTTAATATCTGTTAATTTTTGTGTCTAAAAAACGGCACCAATGTGACATAATAGGAAATTCAGCTATGTATTTGGGCACCATATTTCTCGCCGCATCGTGAACTGGCCTCAGATGCAACATAAAACCCACTTTGCAGTGGGTTACTTAGGGACCCAGTTACATGGGATACGGCCATTTTACAGTTACAGTTGGGTGATCTTTTCATTGTCTTTCAATGTGATATTACATGATATATAAAATAGAACTATTCTGTCATTTGGCTGCCCTGCTGACATTTGCAAAGCCTATATTTTGTAGAACACCCGTCGTAGCTAGCAGGCTGTTTTGATTGTGTATGTGGCATGAATGTTTACCATAGTCTATTTCCTGAAAGGTCAATACCTTTGAAAGTTTCTGGAGGGTGACAGTGTCATAAGTTGTTCCCCCACTCTCTAAAACATTGCACAGGTATAGCCATCTTCTGTATTCTTGGTACTTCCATGTATAGCCATCGGCCAGAAATGGAGATAGAGACCACTATGGTTTTGGACAAAAGACCAGGAGGAAGTAAACATAGAACTTTTGTGAAGTACAGCAAGCAGAGATCTAGAAAACCATGAGGACATTGATACAAAAAGTATATAGGAAATTGTATGACTTTTCCTTACACAAACTATATCAACGATTTGCTGGAAGGATGTACACACCCTAAAGCAAGACCAATTTAGCGTCTGCATTTTTATCTGTGGCCTTCCTCCTGAATCATCTGCCAAAAAAATATAAGAGGTGAGGTTAAAGGGAATCGTCACCACATTTTCACAAATAAGCTAGGGAAAGGTCACATGAGAGCCCCATAATTTAAAGGGGGTATTACTGGCATTATATTAATTGGCCAACATCTTCAATTGGAGTCAATAAAAAATATTCTGTGTGAAGATAATTCGCTAAACATAGCCACTGTTGGTCCCTTAGAAAGAGAGGCTCAGCAGATACGACCACCTCAGATTTTTGCAGCAGTGGCCAGACATGCGCTATTGAGAGACCCTGCCTGACGACCGGATTCAGCGACCACTACCACAGGATGTCTGTGGGGACATGGAATAAAACTTTTCGCGACATATTCAGTTGTACAAGACAATTTATGATTATATTCCACAGGTACATTTTTTTTTTTAATAACATCATAATTTAAGAAATGTTTATATATGGCAGATAATTGAATGTGAATGTCCAGACGAGAATACCCCTTAATTGCACCCTTGTTTAGTTAAAAGCAGTTTCCCTCAAATCCCCATAACATCCCCTTGTTATCTTACCTGGCATAACAGCAGGACAGGGAGCCGCGAATAGAGGGGGATGTCCTACTCGGCCAGATCACAGCATCGCCCCATGCCACAGGCCCCTTGACAATTCAGCACATTCATGTCATGTTCACAAGGGTGATGCGAAGGTTCTTGCGCACTTGCACCCAAAGGCTATATGTGTATGTTAGGACAAAAACTACCCATGTATGGATGATCTGATCACGTGAAAATACGGCATGGCCTGATGAGAATACTCTTAACATCCCAACAGGAAACTTGGCTAGAGATCCCCTGACGACGTGTACTGTGAGTATGACGGATGGCCCCAAATGCTTCAAGTTGACGAGGCAATGGCAAGCAGTCAGTTTCTAAAGGAATATTAGCGACTTGCTTATTAAGGAAATAGCTCAAACTAAAGCATTGTATAACAGAGAATAATAACAAACAGGCGAATGGTAATTTATTAGGACACTTACCTTTAATAACAATCTTTTTACAAATTGTGTACCATGGGGTGTGAAATAGACCCCATCTACAAGTGTGTTTAACTATGTATCTATCCATGTATGTATGTATGTATCTATCCATGTATGTATGTATGTATGTGTGTATCTATCCATGCGTCTCATATCTGTCACATATCTATCTATCTATCTATCTATCTCATATCTGTCACATATCTATCTATCTCATATCTGTCACATATCTATCTATCAAGGCCCACTGGTGTCTTGTTACGCCACTGGGATTGGGGTCACATATAAAGGCCAGCAGACCCCTATATGTGACATATGACATAGCTATAAATAAAATATATCAATATTAAAATGGGGCAATTCTATCTATAATGCTGGTTATCAACTGCAGGTGTACCTGAGCTCTGCCCCAATCCTTCCCCTGAACAGTATACAACAGTTTTAGGCAAGCAGAGGACAGCCGCAGTACACTGTCAAGATTGTCTAACGTTTATTACACAAGTCACTATATTAAACACCTATGTTGTTTTTTTTCAAAATTTTTGTGTTGGCACTTTGCTATAAGTAAGCTGGGTTTGAGTTGCATTTTGGGCATTGTTCTGAGGACACCAATACAGTAGATAGAATAAGGACCAATTATTCCTGTTCCCCAGAACAGGAAGAAATATTTTGCCTGGAGAAGGAGCAACAATGATAATTCTGATCTGTCCACACCTTCCCACCCCTCCTGTAGTCCCATGCAGCGCTGTTGCTTTATAATAACATTGAGCATGACAAGTCCTGGGCTGCCTGGGAGTGCAAGTGGATACTTTGAGTCCTCTTTGATGATGGCCTGGGTGCCCAGAGAGAGGGCTCTGAGTGTCACCTATGGCAAACTAAATTCCAGTCCGTTTCTTGGTCTTCAATAGACAGAAACCGAAAGGGCGTTTTACAAAACCAAAACGTGCTGGTATGCTCCATTAGAATGGATATATTTTAGGGTTGAACCTAAGTTACATTTAACATCTGCAAGATAAATGAGGAGCTGACTGGGAAAACACTGCAAATATGTATATTAAAGGGGTTGCCCATGATAGTGCAGCAGGACACAGGATGTCCTGAGTCAAATGATCTGCAACTGGTAGAAAGCCAAACTATGCCAGGGGAAGTCCAATATGTGGGGCCCTGTATTGGGGTGTGCATATCTTGCAAAAATGTGGTAATTGTGGGCATTTGAAATTAAGTAGTGTGTTCTCTTTTAAGCTACTTGGGATTTTTGCTGAGGGTCACCTGCAGTTATTACATTGCAAAATTTGAAGCTGGTCATATGATACCTGTTTTACCTTAAAAATTGTTGCCCCCATTTCATGTTGGTAAAATGCTTACTTGAGTTATTGATTGTTGAAGCATCTAAAAATGACCAAAATGCAATATATTGAAGAACAGTTTTTATTATGTTTCACATGGGCTGCTGGTAAAACAGTGACCACTTATATTTTGGCTCCTAATTTATGTCTCCATTTAGGTACTTATTGCTACTCTTGCTGAATTTATTTGCAATGATATTATATAGCAAAATATGTATAAAAAGAATATTTTATATACAAATATGTATTTTATATTGGTGTTTCCATTTTTTCTCTAGATTTGTCTTGTGTTGGTCACATGCCATACCTGACTGAGCTGCGTGCATCAAAGAATAAGCTGAGCACGTTCTTTGACTTCATCCCCCCGAAAAATCTAACGGTGAGCACCATACAATGCAGGGACAATGGTCAGCTGTATACTTATACCATTATGGTGTCATATTAATGTTCATCATTATGCAATAATTCCTAAATGTTGTGTGAGGCTCTTGATATATGATGTGTCATAACATGTTATTTCCATCACTTACTTTTAGGTTGTGGATCTTTCTTATAATAATATCTCCATTATGACCGACTTATCCGCTCACAGAGCTTTGACAACACTCATATTGAGTAGTATCCTTTTTGTAACCACTACTAGTCAACCTGGTATCTTAAGGAATTGTACCTATGTAATTAGTGTGGTCAAACATTACTTAAATTCAGCTGAAATTATAGAATATATCAGTGCTCTATAGGTCTAGAGATGGTCTCCTCATTGATACAAGGAGCCAGTATCCATCCTCAAATAACTTAATTAATATGTTGGAGGTAGTGGAATCACTAAACAAAGCTTTATCTATCTAGATTACTTAGACCTGACTCAAACTGTAACTATGTGAGTCAAAAGCGAAAGCTTTACATGGGGTACTTTTGTCACTATACTAATTAGTTTTCCAGGACTGGACAAGGAAAACATTTTCTCTTTTGCTACCATGTAAGGCAGCCCCCTTACAATCAAGCATGACTGTCAGGAAGCCTAATGACTTGATGTGGGTTTGAAACCATACCAGTATATCAGTTTCAGAAGGTACAGATTCCCACCTGTAGACAGCACTGTTACAACGTAGTTGCATCTCCTCAGTACTTCCCAACCCAGTCGATAGCCTCTCACTCAGCTAAACCAGTTCCCTACGCTTTATTGAAGAGATTCACAATGTCGAAACAATGCTGCCTACAGTTGTGCATTTGTAGTCCCACATCAAGTCATTAGGCTTCTTGAAAGTCATGCTTGATGGTAAGGGGACGGCGTTACAAGGTAGCAAAAAAGGCAATGTTTTTCTAGTGGCTATAAGTAGACGCCATTAATTGGCAAAGTCTCCATAAGGAGAACTCTCACTCTTACCATGGGCTACTTTAAAACAAAACATATGGTTATATTACCACACAAATGAAATTAAGGCAGTCTTCCACTTGTAATATAACATTTATTATATTTACCTTATAATATAATACCTTAACTTTTGTGTAAGATAATAACATACAGGAAATTACAGGCTTGGAAAAATGCACCAGTTTGAAACATGTCGACTTGGCACACAATAACATCCATACCATCAGTGGATTTGGTCATTTGCCCATCAGAACGCTCAGCCTGGTACGCAGTATGATTTTTGATGGGAACACATACATGCATCATTTATGTATACATATTATAAATTATTACATATTCCAAAATGTAAAAGTGTAAAAGAGTTCTTAGTGTCAAAAAAATGTCGAGAAAAAAAAATCAATATATAACACAGCAATATAAATATGATTTCTCTGTGATATTACTGACCCCAACAATAGACAGAATATGTCATTTTTCCCCCAACAGAAATGCGTAAAATCAAAGGCCGTACAAAAGTGGTGCCTCTGTGTTTTTTCAGTAATTTTGCTGCATTTGGAATTTTTATACAGCTTTCCAGTAGATTCCATGGAATATTGAATAGTGCCACTAGAAAGTACCATTTATTTTGCAGAAAACAAGCCCTCATACGTCTGTTTAAATTTAAAATAAAGTTATGGCTTTTGGAAGGTGGGGAATAAAAAGCAAAGACTTAAAAATGCCTTAAAAGGTTGACAGGAAGAGTATATTGTATTATGTTTTATGTTCCTTTCATTTTTTTTTTTTTGCTTCATTTCTAGAAAAAAAGCAGATAAATAAAGTGATCTGAAATATCTCAATATATGTAATTTAGTATTATGGGGGCACTTTGATCAAATGAGAGTATTTGCTGTATATCCCAGGGTTGTAGATCTGAACATGTCATTATCTTATCCCTCTTACACCAAAATGTGCAATGAATCCTCTTGTTCATCTGTCATCTTCTTTATTCTGAATGCATTAGGTACCAGCAGGAGGTGAAATCTCAGAACGGGATTATATCAGTGTTTTCACTTCAGTGTTATCCCCCTTGTCATATGGATCTCTTCTAACTGATATCATTTTAATGGATGTTTTTTTGTTTGCTACACATTATATGAAATGGTACAAACGCCGATTGACTATCCTCCTGCCAGAAGCGGGATTGGCTTTCTGAAACATGGTAGTAGCATGAAACCTTGCTATATACATCCCGTGTTTCAGCTGCTTCCCTTTTATAAGCTATGCACCTTCACTGACTTTATTTTACCTTCCAGTAATTTAAATATTTATCCTTTTTGTTCACATGCAGCAGATTTATTTGTTCAGGGTTATTTTTCAGGACATGTATTTCTGCAAGCCTCATTTAGATGTGTGTTCATTGTTTTAGTGGAACCCGTTTGCGAAGCCTATTAGTGAACATGCAAATATTTCTTGACATCAATTCCCCGAATCCTGAAATGCATTACTTCTTGATTTAGCTTGCTTCCAATCCCTTGCTTTGGATTGGCTTTGTCCTGGGAGTTCTGTCAGTAACCTGTTGACTGGTCCCTGCCTTAAAGTTGGGCCTTTCAGCTGTGTACGCCTGTAAATACATACCAGCACATGTAGATCTAGATTGCCTGTACAAGCTTCTATTCTGTGCAACCTGGACATAATGCCAGATTGCCGGCTGGACAGCCTATCCGGCAAATTGACGCCCCTTGAAACCAGCCATGGCTAGTTGCAAGGGGCGTCAATTTGCCGGATTGGCTGTAGGGCTGCCAATCCGGTATTATTTCTGGGTCGCACGGCCAAACCAGAAAAGAGACTTTGTCTACAAGGGTGACCCTATTAGTGTGTTATACATACCCTTGTAAGTGGCCAAAATCTTTAGTTTATATATAGGGCCCCAATAATTAAGAATTTATATACAAAGCCCCATAAATTATTAACTTATGAACAGGATCCCACAAATTTTTAATTCATAAATATAGGGTCCCACAAATTATGAGTTTATATACAGGGACACTGAATTATTCATTAATATACATGGGCCCACAAATTATTAATTTACAAATGTGCCCAAAATACAAACTATATCCAGTGCCTTAACTGTCCTCGAATGTCCTCTAAAAAAAAATCCGCTATTGCTGCTGGCAATCCCGTGACCTCTCTGAAGCAGATGGGATGATGGACATGAAGGAAGCTTGCTGGCGTGATGACAAGATTATGCTGCGGCACTTTCTGGGTCAAAGTGTGAAATACAGTGTATAAGTCTCCTGGCCGTGTTGCATTCTGTGTCAATGGAATCTGTGTCTTAAAGATGCAGATGCCATTGACAAGCTCATCTTCAGAAGTTGTACTCGAACGACCAGTTCCAGTCTATTGCAAACCCAATAGGGCAGAGGCCTCTGCCATGGTGCAGTTGTCAGGCCCAGCAGCGAATTCACCAATCCACCATTGGGCCAATCCGCGCCTATGTTGAGGTATCTTGAGTTGGTCTAGCTGCCAGTTCAGGCTATTGCAGCTTCATTGTAGTAGTATTATAACAATTGTTAAGTATTTTTATATTATCTGTTACAGAAGTATGCTATTAAAAAAAGTATAAAATGTTATTTTTTATCCTTACGGCACAAGGCTTCAAATCAAATTAAGAATATCAGTGGCTTGGAAAAGCTTAAATCATTGCAAATGCTGGACCTGTCTTCTAACCAGATCACTAGTCTTGAAGGTCTGGAAGGATTGGAATTTTTGCAGATTCTTGACCTTCAAGATAATGAGGTAATGGACATTTCTGATTTTTGTGTCTTAATTTATGACTCGTACCTAAAAACACAGCAATAATACATTTGTCCGCAACTTTTCATTTATAATAAATTATTTGTCCATAGATGATTTTTAGTGAAAACAATGTTAGACTTACTTCACCTGTAGTTTACTAGGTGACAAAATATGTTTATGTATCTTGGTTGTTTGTGATCTTTCTTACAATATTTTCCTTTACAGATTTGTCAAATAAGTGAAATTGCATTCATTGAAGACCTACCATTGCTACATATACTAAATCTTCTAAAAAATCCAGTGCAAGTAAGTTGTGTCAACTTTCATCTGCCATAGACATTTATTTCTTCAATTGGAAGTTATTAAACAAATGGCTATTACCACAGGAAGGCTGGGGGACATGCAGTAACTCCTGCAAATTTCATCTGTAAAACAATTAGGCAGTATATGGGGAATTACCACATCATTCATTACAATGTGCAAATCGCACATGGTAGTGAATAGGTTAAAATGAGACAGCCTTGGTTCTTTGTAAGACATGAGGTTGTCATGGTAGTCGATAACTGATTTAAATGCCTTCGGCAGCTTTGCCAGTGGCATTTACAGGGTCAACAACTATGATCGTTGCCAGCACCGCAGGTGTTACCGGTGGGTATATGCTGCAATATAAAAAATAAATAACCGATGCTCAACTCTCCTTGCAATATCACAATTAAATTCCAAGGAAGTAAAAAGGTAAAGAAAGAGAACAGCACTTACATGTTGGAGGTCACGTACACCACTCCACCCAGTTTCCGAAATGGAAGACTCTCAGTGCTTCAGAGCTTGGCCATTACTCCCAGTCATGATGTATGACATTAATCCCTTTGCAAGATCTCACTTTTGAATGGGAAAGGACAATAATAGATCCTATAGATGAGAGATAAGCCAATCGTGCAGATCACCAAGATTAAGAGAGATAGGTATTTATTACCAAGGTACTCACAAACATCGTTTTAAAATAGCACTTCTACTGTTCTCTTTCTTTAACTTTTTACTCTCTTGGAATTTAATTGTGATATTGAAAGGAGAGTTGATCATTGGTTATATATTTTTTATTTCCTTTTGTTTTAGCATCTTTGAGAGACCGTGCTTTTTTACAATTGCTTCTCTTGCAAATACCTTTTCAGTCAGGAAACACTTCAGGTGATTATTTGCTGCGATATGCCTATCTTGTATGGAGAGGGCCCGTGAGCCCTCCCCATACACCCGCAGCCTGCATGTGATGTAATAGTACGTCAAATGACGGTAAGTAAATGACACAATGGGGTGAGCCTGTAAGGCTGCAGCCTTACAACCTCCATACCCACTGAAACTTGCGTAATATTATGGGGTGAAATATATATATATAAATATACATATAAAAACTTTATTGTAATAGAAGGTTATTGTAAGGTTAGTGTTACAACATAACAGGGCCCTAGTTGTATTCTTTGGGATGGTGCCTGCCCTCTTGTGGATTTCTATAGCATTGCATTCATGGTTAGATGTTTCTGCACTTGCTACTGCCATTAGTGGCAAGCAATGTAAATGGACTTCCATTATATTTTATTGT
This sequence comes from Engystomops pustulosus, assembly GCA_019512145.1. NCBI lineage: Eukaryota > Metazoa > Chordata > Amphibia > Anura > Leptodactylidae > Engystomops > Engystomops pustulosus. The sequence continues at coordinate 84,490,438 of CM033644.1, read as the reverse complement.
GAAATATACTTGATTTGTATTGTGCATTGAGTATGTATAGCACAAAAGTCGCAGATATTGATTTTGAATTAAAAACATTGTTTTTAGGAGCAAGCTGAATATTGGCTGTCAGTGCTGTTTATGCTGCCGAGATTAACTGAACTGGATCAGAAGAAGATCAGAGTTGAGGAGAAGGTATTTATCTCAACACCTGCTTTCCTCCAATTAATAAACATCTTCCCGAAGCAATCAGTGTTACCTAGTAATTACATTGGTGATGCAGTGAGGAAAATATAGTTAATCCCAGAGGAATGACATGAGCTGAGAAAGACATCTTTGTACAGCATGTATCTTCTAAGTGTGCAATACTAAAGACTTAAAGCGAACCTGTCACCAGGAATGTCAGTTTTAGCTGGTGACAGGTTCCAAAAGCCTATGCTATGCTGATGCTATGCTATGCTGAATGGCTTTTTCAGCATCTTGAATGATTTTTGTAGTTTTTATAAGTTTAATGCAAATTACCTGGCTCTATGCCAGCAGGCTGCCGTGACTCCCATATGTTCACATATTTAAACACATCAGGTTTTAGATAGTTGTGGTAAGCATTATCCTGTACTGACATTCATATAATGTTCATCGGGGTTGTCCTCCCACTAAGAATACAATATGATAAAAAACAAACGCAAAGGATAGTTTCAAGTAATGAAAGATTTTGAATTCTTAGCTCTTCCTGTTCTGATGCTTTCAGAGGTTCACTGCAGGTTTATGTATTTCCTTTGTACTAGTCGGCTGTAGATCCTGGAAGCTTCTGAGCATTATTGTATCTTTACTATTTTATACCATTATGAACATTTTATGTACTCAACAAGCCCTTAAAGAAAATCTACCATCAAAATCCTGAATGATAAACCAGGGACACTTAGGCCTCATGCACATGACCGTTTTCTGGTTTTTTTTATTTTAATATCTGTTAATTTCTTGTGTCTAAAAAACGGCCCCATTGACATAAATAGGAAATTCAGCTATGTATTTGGGCACCATATTTCTCGCCGCATCGTGAACTGGCCCTCAGATCGCAACATAAAACCCACTTTGCAGTGGGTTACTTAGGAGACCCAGTTACATGGGATACGGCCAGTTTACAGTTACAGTTGGGTTGATCTTTCATTGTCTTATCAATGTGATATACACTGTATATAAAATAGACTAATTCTGTCATTTGGCTGCCCTGCTGACATTTGCAAAGCCTATATTTGTATGAACACCCTGTCTTGTAGCTAGCAGGCTTGTTTGATTGTGTATGTGGCATTGAATGTTTACCATAGTCTATTTCCACTGAAAGGTCAATGACCTTTGAAAGTTTCTGGAGGTGACCAGTTGTCATTAAGTCTGTTCCCCCACCTTCTCTTAAAACATTTGCTTACAGGTATAGCCATCTTTCTGTATTCTTGGTACTTCCATGTATAGCCCATCGGCTAGAAATGGAGTATAAGGACCACTATGGTTTTTGGCAAAAACCAGGAAGTAAACATAGAACTTTCTGTGAAGTACAGCAAGCAGAGATCTAGAAAACCATGAGGAATTGATACAAAAAGTATAATAGGAAATTGTATGACTTTTCCTTACACAAACTATATCAACGATTTGCTGAAAGTGAACAACCCCTTAAAGCAGACCAATTTAGCGTCTGCATTTTTTATCTGCTTGAGCCTTCCTCTGAATCATCTGCCAAAAAAATGCATAAGAGGTGAGGTTAAAGGGAATCTGTCACCACATTTTTCACAAATACAGCTAGTGACAGGTTCACATAGAGCCCCATTAATTTAAAGGGGTATTTACATTTAATTAATTTGCCAACATTTCTTCAATTGGATGTCAATAAAAAAATATTCCTGTGTGAAGATAATTTCGCATAAACATAGCCATGTTGTCCCTTAGAAACGAGATGGCTTCCTCAGATACGACCACCTCAGATTTTTGCAGCAGTGGCCAGACATGCGCTATTGAGCCCTGCCTGACGACCTGGATTCAGCGACCACTACCACAGGATGTCTGTGGGACATGGAATAACTTTCGGACATTTCATTTACAAGAATTATATTCACACAGGTACATTTTTTTTTTTTAATAACATCTAATTTAAGAAATGTTTATATATGGCAGATTAATTGAATGTGAATGTCCAGACGAGAATACCCCTTTAATTGCACCCTTGTTTAAGTTAAAAGCAGTTTCCCTCAAATCCCCATAAAATCCCCTTTGTTATCTTACCTGGCATACAGCAGGACCTTGGAGCGAATTAGAGGGGGCATGTCCTACTCGGCCAGATCCAGCAGCTCCTCCCCATGCCACAGGCCTCCTTCTTACCATTCAGCACTTCATGTCATGTTACCAGGGTGATGTTATCTAAGGTCTTTTGCCTTGTCCCCAAAGGCTCTATGTGCTATGTAGACAAAATCTACCCCATGTCATGTATGTATCTGATCACGTGAAATCACGGCATGCCTGCATGGACTTCTACTTTTCCACATTCCTCCCCACGGGGAACCTGTGGTTAGAGATTCCCCTTAATGACCTGTTGTTACTGTTTAGTCATGTGATGGATGTGCCTTACATGCTTCAAGTCTGATGAGTCAATGGGCAGCAGTTCTATTTTCTAGTAAAGAGAATTATTTAGCTCTGTTGACTTGTTTACTTTAAGGAAATTTAGCATCAAAATCAAGCATTGTATACCAGAGACACATACTCAAATCCAGGCAGCATGGTAATCTTTTTATTTGGCCACCTACCTTCTAATAACAACTTTTAAAATTGTGCTCCTGGGTGTTTTACCATAGACCCACCATATTGTAGTTTCACAGCAGAGCACTTCCCCTTCTCAATGTCTGCTCCAACTTCCTCTGCTGCTGTGAGATAAGGCAGAGGAAAGGGGCAGCACACAAAGAGCAGAGGGGGAGTGTACCATCCTGTGAAATCAGAGCCCCTGCAGCTTCACAAGTTGCTACACTGTGCAGAGCACTGTCCCCTTCCATGATGTGCTGAAACTTTCTCTGCTGATGGGAGATTACAGCAGGCAGAGGAACGGTGGAAATACAGATGAACAGGGGGAGGAGAGAAGTCCTCCTACACAGTCTGTGCAGCCAGAGGACAGAGGGCTTAAGGTGAATGCCCAAAGCCCCTCTAGCTCATTAGCATAATTTTAAAAGCTTATTTTAGAAGAAAGGAAGACATGGATAACAAAAATAATAGGATTACTACAGTTATAGTACCTGGATCTCTGAGAAAATGTTGATTTTGATGGTAGATTTCCTTTAATCCTATATATTCCCCATAAAATAACGATTCTGGAGTATCCATTCTCTCCCATATTGTTTTTCTTCCATAAATGTGTGTTTGAAGGAAACAATCCAACAATTAGTCATAAAAGATATTGTACAATGTAGAATAATAAGACAAAGCCTTTTATTTCTGCCATTTAAGCTCCAGTTGAGAAACCTATGGATAAAATACCAAACATACTAAGGGAATTCATTCCCTCAAGAACACACATAAAAATAACGCTCTCCTATACTAAACAATCTAATTGACCAGAATGCTAAACCTTTATAGGTCACATGTAGGTTCACATGGCCATCTGTTACAGCTAATATCTGTGCTGTTTTATATTTTGGACAATAACTAGGTAGCAGCAGTGAATAAGTATGACCCCCCTCCAGAGGTAATTGCTGCCCGAGATCATATGGCCAATGTTATGTACGGCATCATCCAACCACAGAAGATCTTTGACAGGTAATTTCCACACTTCAAATGACACTGGAGAGAAAAGACTTTTCCACTACCTGCATTCCTATGTACATATAAGAAGTGCAGAGAGACGCTTTTTCCTGCAGTGCAGCCTCCCGTGCTACTTTCACCATCATAACTGGTAGTTTTCTCTTTCTCTATACTGTCTTCAATCACATGATGGTGCGCCTGCACAAGTCATCATATGACAAATATCTGCACAGTGCTTAGTCGGACCATGTGCCACATTTAACAAAGTCCAACAGAAATGTGTTGCACGGCCCATGTTAAAGGTGCACCAAAAAAAGGTAGTGCACTCTGTCAGAACAATGCAGGGGGTTCCAGATTCATGAAGAACAGGTGCCAGAAATCCCGAATCTGGCATCCTCTGCGCTATACACAGGCAAAGTGCAGTTTGCAAAAGTCTTAGTAAATGTGGCCCACTGTGCTCAAAATTACTTAAAAATCGAATATTTGTCAAAAATTTCAAAAGGTTTTTCTTTTTCAAAGTCTAACCCTTTAAAGCTCTGCGGGGTATGTGTGAAGAAGACTTGCACCAATCAGAGGTATTAACCCTTCCAATGCCGCCGGCAATGCTGCCAGCGGTATTTAAAAGACGGCGGGGCATGGACGCCGCCATCTTTCTTGAGATTGTCACTCCCCTGAACATCATCGGGGGGGCGGCGATTGGTTGCCATGACAGCCTTGGGTCTTTGTGTTTCCAGCTTCCCAGTGCACGGCATGAAATAATAAATAACATCACAGAAAACAAAAAATTGTCACGCAGCTCTGTACACAGAAATTTTTTTTTAAAAAATGGATTTTTGAAGGTGGAGAGCGAGAAATGAGCGAAAAAACCCTGTGTCCTTAAGGGCTTTAATTCTCTTTGCAGGCAGATAGTAAGACCGCCCAAATTAATTCATAATTTCCATTTCCCAAATGTTTGCATCAAAAAGCGCCATTCAGAGGAGATTTGCATTGTCAAATTGTAAAAACTATAATTTTATTTTTTTATGTTGACATATGAGGGCTTATTTTTTCCCAGATGAGATGCACTTGCACTGCAAAGGGGCCTACTGAGGCTCTGTTGCCTCTGGAGCCTACTGAAACCTAGACCTTGACTACTCCAATAAAAGCCCAGATCAACTGCAGAAAGCAGCCACACTAAAAAATGACAGAAACCTAAGGTTTCTGGCCAAAAACTAACCGGCACACCTCATTGAGGCCAGGCACCTTGGTGACACATATCTGCCATTGATAATGGCAGGAGCATAACATGAGGGGGTGCAAAGTGTGCGGTCGCAACTGGGCTCAAGAGGCCTATGGGGCCCATGTGGTAGTACTATAAGCTATACAATATTAAACACATTATAATTGGGTGCCTGGCACACATTTTGCACTGGGAACTTCAAAATGTTATACCACAAAAAAATGGCCCCTTGTGCAGTCTTACAAATGCAAGCAGAAACATTTTAAGAGCTCCGTCCATTTATTTTCTCTTTTTTTTTTGGGGGGGGGGGGGCAGGTCTTTCTTGTTGGTTATTATATTACTCTTGCTCCATCAGTGAACTCCCCAGTGCACCCAAGACAATCAACTTATCTCCTTGGTTCCAGTTAGGCATCTTTCATCACCCACTGCAAGGGAGATTGTAGTGTTAGGGGGCAGCCACACCAATTGATTGCAGATCAAGATTTTCCGGAACAGCACTTCCCCTGTTCTAATAGGGCACACAAACATGGGTTGTTATCATTATGCAGCCCCTATATCGTCAGTCAGGTGATCCCACCAGAGGTAAATATATGTATTCAGTAATAATGATATAGACAACTGTCTATCTTCAGTCCTAACGGTGTCTTGTATATGTGCTTGTCCTTAACCGTTTTAGTGCTACTCAAACTGAACACATAAAGTATATGGTATGGCATGAGAATGTCTACCAGATCAATAACAGCTTAAAGCGGACTCTGCAAATCATGATGACATCCATTTCTCATTTGTTACAGTACATTGCCCAATCTGGACACCCCCTACCCCATGCTAGTTCTTACGGGGCCCCAGTCCTGTGGGAAGCGGGAACTGGCTCACAGAATGTGCAGAGAGTTCAAGGAGTTCTTCCGATATGGGTAAGACATCCATCTGTCACAATGTAAATGTGCTTTGAATTAGGCAGCCAATATTTTGGAGCTTAACTATCTAGTGTACAATGGAGCAAACCCTAGTGACAGGGATTAAATGTTTCTTTGAAGTCATAATCCTAGATTTAAGAGCTTAAGCAATGCACCTCTTTTTTTAAAGTCATACTGCTTCAATGTGGGTTTAAAAGCATAAAGAAAACAAAATAAATATGTTTTCAGCAGAGGCTGAAACAATGGTGAGTGTGTTACATCCATTCTTTGAAACGTGTTAAAAACAACATAACATAACATTACTGCCCTGTATTTGTAATGACAAAATTGCTTAAAGAGGACCTGTCAAATCGATTTGGGACCCTAAACCAACTACAGGTCTGTATGGACCTGAATATTAATTGTAGATGGCTAAAAAAGAATTATACTCCTCCTTTGCGTTGCGGCAAGTTAAGCTGGGATAATATCCTGGTTTAATTGCACATGCGTGGTACCTATGGCACTTGCGCTGTGAAACCAGGGGGGACTAGGCTGGCTTCAGTTGCCGTAATGAATAAGTGTAAGGATCTTCAAATGAAGGTAAGTATTAGTGTGTTTTCATATGGTTTAAAAACCTTGACTCCATACTCTATCCACACTCATTGCTGCCATAGGGAAATACAAGAAAATTCACCATCCCATTCCAGGCAACTAAATAAATATATACAGATCTGCCATTTAATTAATTATAATATATATATACAGGTCCCATAAACCCATAGCCCCAACTGAATTGTTACATACAGTGACACCTTGAATATAGTACATTATGCACAGAGCATTCTCAATTAATCATATTATAAACATTTCACTGCCCCCTAGAAGTAAATATATTATACATGCACGAACCCTGCCTTTTACAGTATATATATTATGTCTTAATATAGATGATGTCTTTGACATTTTCTACCTGGTTGCAATGTCAGCTTCTCCCAGCCGATATGCCTCTTTTAGCACCTTCTTGACCAAAACTTAATACTGTTTTGTTGCTCTCATAGAGATTACTACTATGCCCCGCAGAAGCAAATATAGTAGCCAATAAAGTAGCTATGCCCCCACAAAAGCAGGTATGGCAATAATGTCCCCAAAGTATCCAACATGGACACAATGCTCCTAGAGTAGCCTCTAAAGTAATAACGGCTCCACAGTAGCTGATATAGTTACAATGCCACCATAGTAGACAAGTAAATCACGGTACCCACACAATATACAATAAATTAATGGTGCCACCACAGTATCTAATATAGTAATGTCGCCACCACAGTAGCCAATATAGTGAAATGGGCTCCCACAGTAGTCAATCTAGTAACAGTGCTCCCATAGTAGACACTTGAGTAACTGTGCCTCCAAAGTAGCGAATGTAGTTATTAGGCCCAGTAGCCATTATAGTTACCCCATAATAGGCAATATATTTCCCCATAATATAGTGCCCAATAGGCAGTATAGTCATAGGCGTCCTCCACGGTAAATGTAACCCTACCCCCAGATGGTGGCCTTGCATATTATCTATACTACCTTCCGAGTGGTTTATACATTGATTTAATTTCTAAGTACTGTATATTAAATTATGATTCGGCTGCCTTGTCATTATACCTGCAGGTGGACAGGTCCACCCTTTCCTTTATTTTAAGTCTCAGCTTTCGGTGCTCCCTTGTTTATAAAATTGCAGTTTGTTGCTTTGGTTTTAATGTATACTATAGACAGGTGTACAAAACACATGCTGAATCACTAAATCTTACTATAATTCTGTCTGATGAAAGCATAGTAAAACTGAAGTAGTTCACTGCTAAGTAAGGCTGCATGCTCCACATTGGCCACAAGGTGTCAGACCAGTAATACAATAAATGTGACAACTCTTTAAAAGCCAGAAAATAATTGAATACTATCGATATGGACAAAAATTGCTCACTTGTATCATTTGCAAATTGGTTCACATAAATGCAAGTATGGATTACAGGTATTTTGTTATGTAACTTTTTAACAATTCCATGTATATAAGTTGTGTATGGAGTAATATTTGCAGGATGAGCTATCACTTTCATTGATACTATTTTGGCAAATATACAAACTTTTGATCACTATTTATTTTGATTTTTATGGAAGATGAAACACTAATTCAGTCACTACGACAGCGTATTTGGGTGGTTTCATATTGGCGGTTTTTTTCACATCAGTGATTTTTCTCTGAACCCATTCTAGGACAGATTGGTGTTCTCTTCCTGGCTTCAGTGATTTTTTTTCACTGATGTCTTACTGACACATTCTTTTCAATGGGCTTTTTCACACCAGTTTTTTCACTGATCGGTGATCAATTTCGAACCTGTTCTTTTTGTGTTCACTGACAACATTGGATCAATGGAAAAAAACTAAGTGTGAATGAGTCAGTAAAGCATCAGTAAAAATCACTGAAGCCAGGAAGAGAACACCAATCTGTCCTAGAATGGGTTCAGAGAAAAAAAACCAATCTGTATGTGACCATAGGCCAAAATGGGTTAAGTGAAAAACACCAGTGTGAGTCCACCCTTTGATTCAGTGTAGACCCCTTATACTAACAGCACCAGGCAAATAAAAAAGCCTCAAAATTAGGATACTCATGTTTCCAGTATAGAACACAAAATGTTTATTTACCTAAGAAATCCACATTTTTCAAATTGCTGTATCCACACAGATGTGGCCATGAAGGAGATTAAAGGGATACAACACTAAATCTTCACACCAATTTTCACAAATAGTTTGAACAGAATGTTGTCAAAGCTAGATTTAAGCATTTCTGTTAAGAGCTGGATTGCGGCATGAATGCATGGAATGTATATTTATACAATTTATAGCATCTGTTACGGATTAGTTTTGGCCATTAATAACAATTAATATAAAATGGATATTTGGACATGCTTTGATTTGCTTGTACTGAAGAATGAGAGCCATTTGCCTGATGATAAAAAACTTATCTAAGACGCAAGAAAGTATAGTGAGATGTTGGGTATGGTTAAAATATTGCCGTGCAGAAGTAGTGAATAGTTTACCATACAGATGGCTTTCCTTATTATGAGGCATTTCATTGCATCTCTTAACTTTTGCCTGCGATTTTTTTTTTTTTCACAAATCACTAGCTCTTGTAATGTAGGGCAACATTACCTATTACTTTACTTACCTATGTCCAACATTCTCCTCAGTTTAGCCCATAAATGTCAGTGGCTGACTCCTCTCTCTGATCTGTGAGACTGTGGATTATAGAAATTATAGAACTGCATGAGGGGAGAGGCTGCTGCTCCCTACTCACTCTCTAGAGGAAGGGGAATGTCAAGTAATGCTGCTCTTTTTTTCTAAGTAGCTTTAGAGCCTTGAGTCTGCAGTTGTGTGAGTGCAAAAGTCTCCTTCAAAAAATAGTTAGGTTGAAGGGCTCCCTTGTACCCTATCACTCCATCTCTGGCTGTGATTCTGCATTACTTTTTGTCTGGCTCTCTGTGTTTGAAGCTTCACTCCCCCATACCCCCACATCACTGATGCTGAGAAATATTTCTGATAAGTAGCTTCAGAACAAAAAATGCCATAACTGAAAAGTAAGGGGTGAGCAAAAGAGATAAGTGGACCCGACATTTGTATTCAGGCTCTTGACCCGAACATAGAACATATAGCCAGATGGGCAGCCGAACAGCCAATCCAGAAAATTGAAGCCACTAGCCATGGCTATGATGGCCCTGGTCAATAATTGGCAAACGTTGGGTCTGCTCCGCTCTTGTTGTTTGTTTGTTTTTAAAGGGGGTACCACAAGTGACAATTTTGTAAAGTGTAACTCCTGTTTCTTAAATTGTACTGTCGGCTTTTGAGGGTTTTTGAGTAATACTAGATTTTTGGACAAATGCAGAGGCTCTGAAGTGAAATTAAAAAATCACAATATTAACCTCATTTTGGGGCAGTTTATCCCCTAAAGTACTTTCAAAAAGTGAAATGGCTGGTTCATACTTAAAAAGTGGTGTAAGTTGCAAATTAACCCAGACATTACAGGTTTTTTTTCTAGCTTTGAAGAATTGAGTTTTGTGAGGTTCACTGGATATAATAAATAAACCTTTATGGGGGAGATTTATCAGGTCCGACCACTGTTTTTTCAAAAGAAAGCAGGCAAGGGGCAGGAAAGCTTGATGCCTGCCCCTCCACCGGCCGCCGTGCCCCTCTATGCGCCCTCCACTCCCATATGGGATGGAGGTGGAGTTTTTGCTATTTTAATTGCAAATTCTTGCACTTGCACTGGGCCTTAGGCAGGTAACTACTCTAGCCGATTGAGCTAAACAGTAATCCACTGAGTATCAAGAACAAGCTAAAGGTATAGACCCGTGTAAAGCCTGTACAGTCTGCCTGAACAGTCTCAGAACAGGAGTAATGGGTATCAGCTAGGCTGGTATCAGTTATTTTATAATTTTACATCATTCTCAGTCCATTTTTGATTCCGATTCTGAAAACACCCTTTCAGCTGTTTGTTTTGCCTGAAAAATGGCTTTTATTACAAAAAAACAATCATTAACACATGTTTTTATCCATTGGTAACAAAACTATCACCGGCTCTCCTTCACTTCCTATGTAGGCGCACGCACGGTGATGTAGCATGGTGCGCCGATGCTCCTTCGGCTGTAAAGAATAAAAAGTGTTTAAACCGCGATACAGCGGTTTAGGACACTAATGAATGTAAGCACTGGCACCAGCTCACCCTGAGCTGGTGCTCGGTATATGCATCTTATAAAAAGCTGCTGATCAGGGTAACTCCATGTAAATAATTTCTTAATAAGGGAATTTAAGAGCAGTGGATTAGATAAAATCACTTTTCCTGTAATGGTATTTTAACAGAAGCATTAGGCGTAGTCACCATGCGTGAAGATTGAAGACTGTCCAATTTACCTTCTAAGTTATGACACTTCACTTGGTGATGCCACGTTTTTAAGATCCCTAAAGAACAGGCTTTGAAATATGATGAAATCCACATGTGTCGCACTGTTTTAATTTAGACCAGGGTTTAACACATGGCTGAAAGCGATATATAACACTATGGCTGGGGACCATAAACAGCACCTGCTTATAATTATTACAGATTTCTACGTTTCATGCTTTTCAGTAAAATCTGACCAACTTTTTTTCAGAGTACAATAAAATACATGTGAATAGGGTTAGAAACTACATCTATTTCAATGATATCCCAAGAATTCCTTCTAAACTATACAGCACAGCATATAAAGTAGATGTAAGGTTTCTAAGGGAACTAGAGTACAATGCTACAATTGCATAGATAAACCGCTGAAATTGTCTTTCAGAGTAACAGTATATTATCTTATTTTAGGCCCTGTCATACAACTAGAAATCCCTACTTTGGAGAAGAAAAGCGGTTTGATTACCATTTTGTCTCACCAGAGATGTTTGAGGAAATGACTTGCTCTGTAAGAAAATGTCAAGTAATGCTTTATAATATTGTTTAAAAAAAAGAATTGCCCATTACTATTTAATATGCCATTTAATGTATTGATAAAGTTTCATAAAATTATTTGTGAAAGGTGAGTACAGTGTTATTTAATTTTATACACTCAAGTGTATATGGTAGGTTACCTTCTTTGCCAAATGTGCATATTTTATTCATATTTGTCGTCATTATTTAGTAATGTATTGCTTTTAAATTTGAGGATTTATCACATGCTGTTGCATCTTGCGGCAGGGTATGATGTAAACTCTGTCCCTCCAAATATATCCAATATCTGAGGCTGATATGAGCCTTGCCTGGATATTTATCTGTATAGCATAGATTGAAGGGGGGGGGGGGCATTTTCAGCCTTAACTCTGGTTTGGGTCATGTTGTGTTGCCCTAGTCTCCCCTTTTTCATTGTATCAGGTCTATATTTCTCCTTAAAGAGGAGGACTGTTCTTTTGCACTTTATTTCTCTGTATTTTGATGTATGTAATAACATAAGGGTCTGTCCATAAACTCTACAGCATATACGTCACCACATGAAGACCATACACAGCTCAGCCAAAAACACTAATGGGGATCTTTGGTGGGAAAACATAGGATTGTGCAAAATAAAATTCTCCATAGCCAATCATCTCCTTTTCCCATTAAAACTTGCTAACAAAAACTGTCCAGTGAATGACCTAGCAGATAAAGTAGGCGTTATAAAAATGTAACATGTGTATGTGTGATAGGGTTCAAAATTCAGATTATGTTATTGCATTATTTAGGGTCAGTTTCTCCTTACTATGAAATACAGTGGACACTACTATGGTCTGAGTAGAGAGGCTGTAGAATCCGTAGCAAGAGAAGGTCTTGCCTGCTGCACACACCTGGAAATAGAGGTAGGTACATTCCAGCATTGACTGTTGTCTATCTTAACACAAGATAGATTAATATTTTACCATTTTATTAAAGCAGACCTGTCACCAGAAATGTAATTTTTAGCTTTTGACAGATTCCAATAACCCCTGCTTAAAATGGCTTTGTCAGCATTCTGAATAATTTCAGTAGTGTATAGTAGTTTATTTTACATTACCTGGCTCCCTGTCAGCATCATGTGATGAGTCCCAGGGAAAGGGGGTAGCCGCAGCCTGTACCTGCCTGTGTTAGTCTCCTCTCCTTCACACTCCGTCACTCCTCCCCACTTCCTGTCATGTGCAATGAGCAGGCAGGGGAGGGACAAGATGGTGTGGAGTAGGGTAGTGCATTAGGAAACACAGGCTGCAGCCGAAAGACCCCACCCCACCCCTTGGATTCGCCACACACTGCTGGCAGGGAGCTAAGTGGTGTAAAATAAACTATTAAAACTGTTGAAATACAAATATTTCTTCTAGGGTGTAAGGAGCTTGAAGAATTCTTATTTCGAACCCCGCTGCATATTGCTTCTGCCAATGAACAAAGAGAAGTATGAAGGATGGCTGAGGAGGAAGGGCTTGTTCACTAGACCTGAAATAGATGTTGCCGTGTCCAGAGTGGATATGTACATGAAGATACACCAGGATCACCCTGGCTTCTTTGATTCTGTTATTAACGTTGGTAACGTACATACTAAAGTTGAATCTGAATTTGAAGAACATGTGGCACATTTTCCTCAGTTCTCTGTGCGTTATTCTTATTAGTTCAATATTGCTTTCATTACAATCACTTGGACATAAACTCGCTGGGGGACAGGGCAATTTTCAGGCATACAAGCCCTGAAATAAACACAATTATTTTATGATTCCTCCACACCAAGAGTGCGTGGTGGGGTGTGAAGTGGAGGGCAACCAGCAGGGAGTAGGCCTGCACTCTTGTTATAGGCTGACTGTTCATGCCAGACTAGCCAACCATCGGAGCCTCCTGATGTATCCGAAGAGGCAGGACTTGCATCATACATCGGCGCAACATATCCCATTCCGTACCCGGGGAAAAGATAGATCTCAACCCCTCCTCCTCTCTCATGCACCGACATGTGCCCGTTCGTGTGCATGGAGTCATATGCAGAGCTTTGTGGTCTGCTAATGGTTTGTCCAATAGGGGTGATATAAAGGGAAAAGAGAACAAATCCTAGGACTGAGCAGATATGAGAGAGATCTAGAGAAGCAGACACTAAAAGTGCGGTCACACAGATAGGAATATGCTAATATATTTATATATATCATATATTTACTGTTTTTTTTTCATTGCAGATGAATTAGATGAAGCCTACAGCAAGTTAAGATTGTTGGTTAAAGAATACCTTGGCCTAATAGAACCAGCACTGTCTAGTGAGAGCACCAGCAGAACCAAATCTGGAACTGGTAAGTTTGTGTAACAGGCCCTCAACTTTTGACAGTCCCTACCTTTTAGAAGGACCCCTTGACAATAGTCAGACCACAAATTGTGAATGAAGAACTCTCTAATATGGTATAAAATTGGGTTTCAGAATTGGGCAGTACTTTTAAAGTATGCCTGAATATGTAACATAGTTATGGTCAAGTAGTTTCCGAATTATATGCTCTATTCACATGAATAGAAAGCTATTTTTAATTTTCTCATTCACTTATTTTATATGGTTACATCATTCTTCCTACATTTAGACCAAGGAAAGCCTCCTGCTGAATCCTCCTCAAATGGACCGTATAAATACCCCCAAAACAACGATTTTCAGGATTCTGCTGCAAGAAACTTTTCTGCTAAAATCTTTGTAAAAGTATCACCACAGAAGACACCTGCTGTAAGCACATCTATATCTTTCCTGAGTAGCAGAACTTTTCCATGCGACCATAAGGGTAACACTTTCTTCCTTTTCTAACTCAGGAAGAGGCATCAGTACAACGGCGACAGCAAGCAGCACGACAAGCTTTGGCAGGGAAGACATCAGGGATGTACACACAACTTTTTCAAAGGTGAGAGCTAAAGAACAGAATTATTTTAGTTTTTCAATAAAAGCTTAGATGAGGTACCGTAGGTCTTTTTAAACTGGGAAGCAGAGCAAAGACATCTTAGATCTATTCCTGAAATCCAATGTGGATTTTTGCCACAGCATCACCTGAAGAAAATGTACAGGCAGAAGTGACAATATAATTCTTTTAAATTATTTTTCATTTACAGAGGTCCTGTAACAGCTCCAGCAACCTTGGGAACCCATAGACGTCTTTTGGACCCGACTTCGTGTTCATCCATGCAGCCAAGTGGAAGTAATGTTACAGCAGAACGTAGTTTTCCACCAGCTAGTCCTGAAAGCAGGTAAAGATATTTGAGAATTCATGGCTGCAGTATGCTGGGATTTAGACATTGATGTTTTTCCACTGATCAGCCATGTTGTGGTGAGTGTAACCAATGGATATGAATTGTAAGTGACAAGGTCTGGCTGCAACATAGTACATTCAAATAAATTAAATTGCACTACTTATCAACCACATTGCCATACCTTGTTTAGCATCTGAGTTTGGTTTATTAGCTCAAAGACCAAGTCTACATTCAGTTGTCTCCTCATAAATTCGATCTCTGGGGTTGCACGGGTATCAAAACCCCAGCAGGTTTGCCAATGAGATGTGGCTGACCTTTCCCTAGGTTGGGTAAACATTCTGAAATACCCAGGAAGCACTGTTAAGGAACTTCTTTGGTATTCTTCCATATTAATATGTAAAGAAATAGCATGTCGCTGAGATTTTTATTTGGCATAAGTCTTTGTAACAGTGCAGCACGGAGATCTCGGGGTTTTGAACAATTGCATGAGATGTTCTCTCTATTTATCAAAGACATCTTGCCTAGGAGGTTGCAATCCATCATTAAACATTTATTAAAGTCAGATGTTGTTTTACATAGTAGATCTAGGACACATCAGATTTGGTTCAGAGCTTATGTATGTTTTGTTTTATCTTCTATATATTGTGCACATAATAAATGTGATAAATTTCAGTTCCAGAGATTCAAGGCCAAGCTCAGGGCTCTCATTGTTGTCCTCTGCTGGTGCCTTTTCGGCAAGAAGATCATCCTCTCATTCAACTCCTGTAATTAATATTCAGTCACCTCCAGAAAATAACATAGAACCCTTAGATTTGTCTGATATTGGACACGATCAAGATACAGTTTCAGGTTGGTAAAGTCTTACTTCTCAGTCTAATTATCTTTAACCAAAAATTAAAATCTTTAGTACAGTGGCTATACCATATTAATATTGAGCTAGTATGGGGTAAGTTTGTGATTATGTGATGGGTAGTTTTTGTCTCTAAACCAACCCCATGCAGATAAATGTAACAGATGTTTATAAGGAGACATTCAAGCTGCAGACCCTATGCATACAGAAGCTCTATGTATGGGTAACTATTATTAGGTCTGATGATCAGATTAAGGCTTCATGCACGATGCACAAACTGTGGCTAATTTGGGACCTCCTAAAACTATTGAGCGTTTGCAGTGCATGCACCATGGACATGCCGACTTCCCGGGCCACCTATTGATGGGGGGCGCTCACCTGCCAATGTCCTATGGACTGCAAATTGGATGACTTTTATGCTTCTGATCAGTCAGTAAACCTACAAACACGTGTTAATTGAATAGGTAAGGCCTATGCATACAGGACTGATCACTGCAAATATGGTTTCTGCTATAACTTTTAGACACAGTTTCCTAGCAGCAGAGTTTAATCTTTGTATGGCAAGGGAAGAATTCTGCACTTTATATCCGTAGCAATAATTGAAATGCCTTGGATTCTAAACCAGCTGCATAAATCATATCATACACAGCATGTGGGTGGAATTTGTATATACATGTGTTCCCCAACTCAGAGGGTCTTTATGCCTGTGACCCCGTATGGTCATAAATTTGATTGCATATTGGCTGCGGCCTGCAGTGTGACCTGGGTAAGCTGTCAATTGCAAAACTATGACAGTAATGGAACACATTGGGCCACATGTATCATGTGCTTGTGTTCATTTGAGACTTTTTTTGTGCCTAAAAGTCTCCTTTCAAAGTTCGCCATTTTCTAGTTTTCTGCAGTGTCCCCTGATTTATCACCTGAATGCAGATGTGAAAATTGTGACTTTTTTAAAAAGTCACAAGTTTTAGCGCAAATCTTTGGCTGCCCCTGGGCAAGTGTAGAAGTTAGCTTGGAACTGATTGTGACTTTTGGAGACTGTTTGGTCTATCGTGAATTTGCGACAGTTTAAAACAAAAGTTGCAAACACCACATGTATCAATAAGGAAAAAACAGTAAGATATATCTGACCAGCAGAAAAGCTAAGAAAAGTCCCAAAAAGCAGAGTGGTCTATCACACACAAAACCCTGTTTGTCCAATGTTTCTGGTAAAACCATTTTAATCTGAAAAAACAATTAATACCATATGTGGCAGTAAATGGACAGGGGCTTGGCTGTGTGCAGTTAGTGGCACTGCAGCTGCCATGTGTGCCATTATTATCACATCAGACCTGCCCAATGCTAATTTATTCTGTTTTTCATATCCAAACGTCTGTGGAAAACAATAAAATGTCATTTATTATAACTAAGGACATGTTGTCATGAAATACCTAACTTGTGTAACTTGACAGGTGATCTGAAATATGAAGGGAATACTCCAGAGACTCCACGACTTCCATCTTCAAATCGTTCTGATGTCAGCGCTTCCAAGTCAAAATCATCGTCCTCCTCACCACGGATCTACACAAGCCGTTCAGGGTCAAACACTAAACCAGTTCTACCACCTATTCCATCAGGACGAAAACAGTCAACAACTTAGGTTTAGCATTCAATAACACAACGCTTCACGCACATGGCATTGACCAGATGTGTTGTTTATGATGATTTTTCAGCTTGCATCGCTAAGATTCTAGCTTATAAGGAATATATTTTATTTGCAGCTCAGTGTATAATATATTTATAGTATCTTGCATTAATGGTATGCATTGCACATTTGTTACAATACACAGTATAATAAGAGTCAAGATTAAGAGGACATATTAGCTCAGCTGACAAGTGTCATTTAATAATGGTTTTACCCTCAAATAAATATTTTGTAGCAACTTCTCTCCGTACTCTACATTGTGCCGTTCCCCTTAATTCTCCTGGCAATGTATAAATAAATACGCAATTATTTGGCAGGAAATTGATCAATGAAAGAATGTACTACAGCAAATTAAACAGAAAACAATATAAATATATGAAATGTTAATTCACATTATTGATTATTACAGGAACATATTAATTTCTCATATACATGATCATTGTGAAGTGTCCGTTCCAGTAAAAAGTAGAGCATATCCTAGTCAGAGCCATTTTCAATCCTGTTGTCCAATAGAAATCATTAGGGAGAGTTTATCAAGAGCTGACACATCATTCCCTACTGCCTACGGCCAATACACAAAGGGGCCCTGGCTCTTGGATTGATTCTATGGCAAGTCCAACCTGGCATAGAAAGACGCTATTACCTGTCACAGGATATAATGAATGCCCTGGGCCGGTTCCCTCCCTGTGCTGCCTACTTGGCATGGGGGGGGGGGGGTTACCATTCCTAGTAGTGTGCCGTTGCAACTTTTTCTGGTCTTGTACACCAGAAAAATAGTACAAACCATGATAAATGCCCTACAATGGATCAGTGTAAAGAATGGAAAGTATCATCCACGAACAACGGATGTTTACTAGGATACACTCAAGAGTCAAAGTGTACCATAAGATTTATCCTTTTTTTTTTTTTTTTTTAAGAAATAAAATTATACAAAAAAAAAGATGAGAGATATAAAATGTGCGTTAAAAATCAACAAATCGATTGAAATTTCTGTAATCTGTAGTACAGTATTTAGTGACCCCTAGTAATGGTTGGCACAAAGCTCAACACTGATTCCCATCCCTGCACCAAGGATGGTGGTCTACAAATTTGAGCAGGAGATTATAAATTGGGGAAATCGTGTGAAAGAGGAAAGACTGGCTCCACACAAAAAGAGATAATTCTGTGTAAACCCAACTATGAGCGTGTGGAAGGGAAGCAGGGAAGCTTTCAGGGGGAGAACATCACAAAAATGAATAGGTGGGAACAGGACAGAGCAAGGAGTGGGCACCCTAGTGGAAAGTACAGGTTGTCAGTTATTGCGGCCAAGGGGCACACAGTTTTGAGACCTTATCTTCCTTGGAGATGACTGTGGAAAGCAGGTCAGGCAGATAGAATTAAAATAATCCAACGCAGGAGGAGAGAGGTCTTCAGCCAGGATGTTACAGAACTGTGTAGAGTAAAGCATAGTCTGTAAGCTCTTACGAGAAGGGCTCTCACTCCTATTGTTCCATATGACTGATTGTACTCTGTAATGTAGGATTTTATTTGTATATGTCCCCTATGATTTGTAAAGTGCTATGGAATATATAAATAAAGATTATTATTATTAAAGCCTCCTGCACATGATCAGCAGTTGCAGTCCAGCCGACAGATGTGAAGTTGTTGCATTATATTTTGATATAATGCGAGGAACTTCTGTCCTCTGCCCAATGTGGCTTTTCAGAGACGCCACGGAGCTCTTCGAGTGTGAAGAGATCTTCCAAATATGTCACTGTATAAGGGAGAGAGAGGCTAGAGCCATTGGTTTAAAAGTACTGACTCAGATAGAGGCCTGATGCCTGGGCTGGGTTGACAGCATCTGGTAGGGTTCTGGCAGTATCTGCAATATTTTTTTTAGCTAAGAACACTTCATATATGTCATCCATATTATGTTCCAAGGAGTCAGCTAAAGAAGAAACAGTAGGTAAAAGGTGGCCGGCTGTCGTAGACCACCAAAGTAGGGGCAGCCAGGTTTATTTACTCTACGCATAAAAATGATGCAAGCCTTTGAGATCTTAGAGATTTCTGGGGGTTATCAAGGCTTGTGTAGGTGCACAAGCCTTGATAAAGTATCAGTTCCTCACCACTTCCTGACAAGTCATAGCACAGTTCTAAACCAGGTGGACATGGTATAAAATTGCCTAGCCACAGGCCGACCACAAGATATATCAGGCAACTCTTGTTATATCCAGTACTGTGGGAAGGGAAAACATCAAGCCGTGAGACAAGATACGTCTGCACTTGAGATCCAAAGGGGGAAATTTATCATGGCTTTAGCACTAGGTACTTTTCTGGACCTTAGGTGGGCGAGTCCACTCATGGCTAGCTTGTAGTTGATGTAGGGAGCTAAGCAAGGCCTCAGGTTTTCTTCCAGCCTTTCTCTTGAGGCGGGAACCATGTTTTCTCAAAATGAATGTACAGGAAATATACCAGCAGCATCAAGGATTGTAAACCAAGCACACTTACAGATGCTGGTGTGCACCCTCTCTGGCAGGATTTGTTCATCTTTTAGCTCCCTAGGCCCTTGTTTTAACGTAAAAAGGCTTTAAGAACTATGTAAATAAGACTGAGGGGCTTCATGCTACATAGCTGTAAATGAAGCCCAGACCCACTCAGGTTCATTTGCATAATGTGTAAGCCTAAAAACCGGGTCATAAGAAGCTAAGAGAAGAATGGATCCTGCCAGAGGGCTCACAAATCAGTATGTCAGTGTGTTTCCGACACTGAAATGCATAGTCTGTTAAAAATACAGAATTTCTGCTGCAAATGCCTGTACAAATTGAGTGATTGAAGGCAGCGCAGTAGGAATTTTTTTTTCTTTTCCTGCACCCAATCTCTACCGTAACTTTGTTCATTTCCTATTCCTGAATGGTACAGTCATGCCCATAAGTTTTGAGAATGACACAAATATTATATTTTCACATGATCTGTTGCCCTCTGGTTTTTATGTGTGTTTGTCAGATGGTTTAATCACATACAGAAATACAAGTGCAATCATATTATGAGTAACAAAAGCTTTTATTGACAGAATGAGTTTATGCAGCAAGTCAATATTTGCAGTGTTGGCCCTTCATCTTCAGGACCTCTGCAGTTCTCCCTGGCAGCTCTCAATCAACTTCTGGACCAAATCCTGACTGATAGAAGTCTATTCTTGTACAATCAATGGTTGCATTTTGTCACAATTTATTGGTTTTTGTTTGTCCACCCGTCTCTTGATGATTGACCCCAAGTTCTCATTGGAATAAAGATCTGGGGAGTTTCCAGGCCATGGACCCAAAATCTCTATGTTTTGTTCCCTGAGCCATTTAGTTATCACCTTTGCTTTATGGCAAGGTGCTCCATCATGCTGGAAAAGGCATTGTTGATCACCAAACTGCTCTTGGACGGTTGGAAGAAGTTGCTCTTGGAGGACATTCTGGTACCATTCTTTATTCATGGATGTGTTTTTAGGCAAGACTGTGAGATGGCCAATTCCCTTGGCTGAGAAGCAACCCCACACATGAATGGTTGCAGGTTGCTTTACAGTTGGCATGAGACAAGACTGGTGGTATCGCTCACCTTGTCTTCTCCAAACAAGCTGTTTTCCAGATGTTCCAAACAATCGGAAAGGGGATTCATCAGAGAAAATGACTTTACCCCAGTCCTCAGCAGTCCACTCCCTGTACCTTTTGCAGAATATCAGTCTGTCCCTGATGTTTTTTTCTGGAGAGAAGTGGCTTCTCTGCTGCCCTCCTTGACACCAGGCCTTGCTCCAAGAGTCTCCGCCTCACAGTGCGTGCAGATGCACTCACACCTGCCTGCTGCCATTCCTGAGCAAGCTCTGCACTGCAAGTAGCTGAAACACTTTTTAAAGATGGTCCTGGCACTTGCTGGTCCTTCTTGGGGCCCTAGAGCCTTTTTGGCAACAATGGAACCTCTCTCCTTGAATTCCTTGATGATACGATAGATTGTTGACTGAGGTGCAATCTTTCTATCTGCGGTACTCTTCCCTTTTAGGCCAGTTTTGTGCAGTGCAATGATGACTGTACGTGTTTCTTTAGAGATAACCATGGTTAACAGAAGAGAAACAATGATGCCAAGCACTAGCCTCCTTTTAAAGTGTCCAGTGGTGTGATTCTTACTTTATCATGACAGATTGAGCTCCAGCCCTGTCCTCATCAACACCCACACCTGTGTTAATGAATCACTGAAATGATGTTACCTGCTCCTTTTAAGGCAGGCCTGCAATGAAGGTGAAATGTGTTTGGGGGAAAAAGTTCATTTTCTAGGCAAATATTGACTTTGCTGTTAATTGCTGTTAAGCTGATCACTCTATAACATTCTGGAGTATATGCAAATTGCCATTATAAAACCTGATGCAGTAGACTTTGTAAAAATTTACATTTGTATCATTCTCAAAACTTATGGCCATGACTGTAGGCTGTTTGACACAGTCATCTCTCTGGAAGGCCATTGCAGCTGCTGCGGAGATGCAGGGGTGTAGCACAAGGCAGAAGGAAAGCTCAGAGAGGGGATTGGTGCCACAGGGTCCAGAGTCTGCAGAGTGGTCAGATGGAGCTGGCTCCTTCAAGACACAAGGGGTCCTTGAGGTTGAGGAAAGATGACGCTACTGCAGGAGAGAACTCAGCTGTGAAGCCACTGATGGAAAATCACCCAGAGTCTGAAAAGTGTTTCTAACTGGTGTACTGTGTGCAGGAATCATTGAATAACTTTTAGAGGAGCTCCTTCTACCAAAGTTTCCAGTAAGGTGAAAATACTGAGGCCTGGTTCAGTTTAGCTTCTGCCCACCAGCACATCAAACCATGACCCAGACTCCAATACTTTAGTGCCCTCTTCCAATTTACAACAATTGATTCCCCATATTACTCCCCCATCCTGTGTGTGCTGTTAATCAACTAGTGAAAATTCTGTTGACAGGTTCCCTGTAACATTTGCCATAGCAAATATGATACAGCAGCACATGATCTTCAAATATATTTTGTCAGCATATATTTATAAAACTTCTTCCAAAAAATGATAGCATACAAAACTGCCCAACAAAATGTGTAAACCAGGGTAACGTACAATAAACCTTGTTATCCCTGAAGACTGTTCAGCCTAATGCACATTTTAATCAGTGCCTTTATAGGCAAGATGAAGCACTAGGATTAATGCAAAACGACTTGTTCCTTATATGTGCTCCTGCAAAATACCCTCTCCCTTGTATTGATCGCATGTCTTTTAACCCCTTACGGCCAAAACCACTTTTTACCTTCCTGACACAGCCCATATTTTCAAATCTGCCCTGTATCACTATAAGTGGTTATAACTTTGGAACGCTTTAACATATCCAAATCATTTTGAAATTGTTTTCTCGTGACACTTTGTATTTCTTGTTCGTTGAAATATTTTGGTGGTGTGTTTGCGTTTCTTAATGAAAAAGACATATTTGGTGAACATTTTGAAAAATGCTTGATTTTTCAAAATTCTAAAATGTTCTACTTTTCTCACACCTAACAGCCAAAAAACTTGATAACTAACATTTTCCGAATGTCTGCCTTATGTACACATGGTTTTTTATGCTTCCTCTCATTTTTGTAGGATGTTATGGGGCTTTGAACTTGGGTGCTATGGGGCATTTTCATAAAAATAAACACAAAATCATGCAATTAGGGACCTGCTCAGATTTCAAGTCACTGAGAGAGGCCTAAATAATAGTAAAACCCACAAATAACCCCTTTATAGAAACTACACCCCTCAATGTATGTAATTTTTATGAAGTTTGTTAAACCTTTAATTGTTTTACAGGGGTTACAACAAAATTGTTTGCAATTTTGACATTAACATTTTTTGGGCTTACTGAATGGGTTTTTCATAAATGTAGACATTCTCAGTGGATAAAATACCAAAATGCTCCATAAAGATTGATACCCAATCTCTCTGGTGATTTCCAATACCCCATATGTGGTGGTAACCTGCTGTATGGGCACACGCCAGGGCATCGAAGGGAAGCTGCGCCATTCAGAGCAGATTATGCATTGTCACTTTTTAATGGCTATACAATCTTTATTTTTTGGTCATTTAGACATGTAAGGGCTTATTTTCTGCAAGATGCAACTAGTGGGTCTTTAGCTTATTGATGAGATTTTATTAACTCTTGAATGCATGCAGGAAAATTGTGAATTCTGGTTTTGTTTATTTTTGTACACCGTACCAAAAAATAACATTATCTTTATTCTATAGATCTTTACTATTATGGTGATACCTCATTTATATAGATTTTTAAATAGATTTTTACAATTTTAATGTGTTGAGTTTTCAGTGGTACCATTTTGTCGCACATACCTTTTTGGAACATTTTTGTGAAGGGATTTTATGAAAAATTTCAAATTTTTTTTTCTGCGTTTTGTTTTTACGGCATTCATCGAGCGGGTCCAATAATGTTGCCGATTTATTGTACAGATTGTTATGGACGTGATGTTACCAAATATGTAGGGTTTTCGTGGTGATTTTGTGTCTTTTTTAACTTTATTAGATCCAGTAGACGCCGCAGGGGGGTCCAAATCACTTGGGATGCCCCCTATACGCCACGATCATGCGTGACCACAGCATTTAAGAGGTTAACACCTGTGATCGGAGGAATCTCAAATTGCGGCTGTTATATACAGCTGACACCCGCAGCTTCTGGTGCTGACTCCGTTTAGGACCAATAGTGGCCCTTGAAATGCCCTTACTCAAACTTTCACTAGAGAATAGACTATAATGCACATTTGTTTCAGGAATAATTTTGCCTTTCCAGCACCACAGCTCTAGTTGTTACTGGTCTCTGGAATAAGGGAGCTGCAGTGGTGACTATACCTTTTAAGCAGTCCTGTAGTAGAGTTAGTTCCGTTCCACACTTGCGAGTGTGATGCGATGAACTCGCATTGCACTTGGCTGTGCGATCCGGGCAGCATGTGCTGCAAGTGTGATGCGAGTTTGTTGCATCACACTCGCAAGTTTCGAACGGGCCTTACAGATAAATCTGCTGCGGATATCCCTGGTTTATCATGCTTGATTTTGATGGTAGATTTCCTTCAAATATACTTCAAGAATCCTGGGTAAACTCAAATTGCATAAAAATATATATTATATAGTGCCTTGGAGACCTAACACCTCACACCTCTCAGCTACATACCATAAAATACATGCACTTGCTTAGCAAAATACATAATAGGAGAACATCTGGAAACCAAGATCAAAAGCAATGTTTTTGACCAGTTTTATACACCAAAAATAATAAACATCCTTGTAAATTGTAACTTTTTACAGGCAGCGGAGCCTGAAATATGAAACTTCTAAGAATGTGTGACTAATAAAGAGGATAAGAGAAATATAAAAGTCAGATGGCATGTATTTTATATAATCCCTGACCTATGTAATACATGAAGAAAAAAAAAACACAATTACACATTTCTAATCACAGGATAAAAGAACTTTAAAAGCTTCTGTCTAAAACGAAGAAAATCATTCAAGTCTGGGATCTGCATGAAATAAACTGAAAAAATGTAACCCTTTGAATGTCCTGGTACTCCTATCCCTTACAGGTCCTGAAGAGGTTACGTCCTGGCCATCATTCACATTACTACAGGCCTCAGCTGTTAAGTCTCAATGAACAGCACAAAGCTGCAGTGGTTATCTGAATGAATGGGATATCACCAGTTTGAGATCGGCAGGACAAGAAATGGCAATGCTAAGACTATTGTAATTTTTTTATACAGTGTGTACTGGATAACTTCTCAAATACAAAGCAAGAGAACAATTTAAAATAACAATATTATAATAACATAAAAGTTAAGACACAAAACGGCAGAAGACATGGCGGAAGATAATGGTTAGTCAAACAAAGGTCCCTACCCTATAAACCTTACAGGATGGGCTCCACCAAACTTTCAGTTCTATTTCATTGTGGGCCAAGCAGGGGACAGACCCCACTGGTAGCGGCATATAACACCATAAGAAAATGCTGCCAATATTATTGGAATTCTCAAAAATGGATGTGTATGGGTTGTCAAACTTGATAACTCTTCCTACTTAAAGCCTAATTATGACTTAAATACTCAAAAAATACTCCTTTTTGTAAATTGTCTGTAAATAAATTATAGTTTTATCTGTTGATCAGAAGTCACATTTTATACTACAGCTTTGAATGAAAACATATCAAAAGGTAAAACACAAACATCCTCCAACCCCAAGGTAAAATGGAAACTTTATTTCAATCTGTTAAATTACATCATGCCCGAATGGAATAACAGTCCTGCTATGACGCAGAGCCTTTAATTATAGCATATAAATAACACATGTATATACACGTGCTTGGGCTTGTGAAACAATTTGAAAGTTAAATCCCGTGCTCAGTCCATCAGTAGGATCGTCTGACGGCCCGCCCCCCGATTTATATCCCATGAAAGCCAGCGCAACGCAACATTCCAATCGCATGTGACACAATCCCCAGTTAAATACCTGTCCCAGTGCAAATCCCGAAAACGTGCAGCCGCGGGGCCTTACTAAATAAGCCCCAGTATGTAACGGTTTCTTTGAAAGAAAAAGTGGACGAGAATTAAAACGGCCACTATGGAAGGTTTTAGAAAGATTTGGGATTGGTAGGGAGTTTATTGACTGGATAAAAATAATCTATTATACCCCCAGAGCACAAATGTGTATAATTGGAATATATTCTGAGCCATTTCGGTTGTTTAGAGGTACTAGACAGGGATGCCCCCTCTCCCCCTTTTTATTTGCCCTTTTTGTAGAGCCTTTGGCCATTAAGATTCGCAAAGCGGAATGGATTAAGGGATGGGGGTGCGGGGGGGAAGGAGAAAAAATATCGCTTTATGCCGATGACATTCTGTTGACAATTCAGAATACAAGTAACTCCATACAAGACGTGACCCAGTTCGGCTCCTTCTCAGGCCTGAGTATTAATTGGGAAAAGTCGATTCTTCTCCCCCTGGATAGTGCTGTTCAGGAAGGAGGGGACTTGGTTAAGGTCCTTAGGAGAGATGAATCGTTTAAATATTTGGGGATTAATGTGTCAGCGGATTTGGGACGGTTTGCCGAATTAAATATTATTCCCCTTATAACTAAAATCAGACATAGTATTAACGGTTGGCTCAAAATGCCCTTCTCTAGAGCAGACAGGGTAGGGATAGTAAAAATGGTTTTACTCCCGCAGCTTTTGTATCCCCTCTCTGTCTCCCCAATCTGGTTACCCCAGAAACTGTTTAGGCTGATGGAGGGATTAATTAGGGATCTAATCTGGGGGAAAAAATGCCATAGGATTGGGTTGTCCTCTCTTTGCTGCCCACCCGAAAAAGGGGGGCTGGGGGTCCCATATCTTTTTGGATATTTTATTTCAGCCCAGCTTGCGTTTTTGATCACAAGGAGGGAGTGTAGCGCCTTTGGGAAGTTAGTGCAAATAAGTGAGGTCACAAGGGTTTCTATTTTTAGTCTCTTGAAAAGTGGGGAACTTGGGCACGATAGATATAGAGGTACTCATATACGGGGGTTATTGGATAAGAGTTGGATTGCTTACAAGAAAATTAGAGGTATTCAAGGGATTTTTTGTTTCTCTCCAATTTGGGGGAATTATGAGGAGTTTAG
Source organism: Engystomops pustulosus (assembly GCA_019512145.1). Taxonomy (NCBI): domain Eukaryota; kingdom Metazoa; phylum Chordata; class Amphibia; order Anura; family Leptodactylidae; genus Engystomops; species Engystomops pustulosus. Next base: position 84,463,636 of record CM033644.1, on the reverse strand, counting down.
ATCCATTCCGGATTGTAGATATTGGATAATAAAGGGGGTAAATTTTTTCTCACAATTAATTAGTCCTCACCATTCACGGGATTTTTCAGACTTTATTACCCGAAATAGAAGCTCTGATACTTGTTTCTTAAGACTTTTTCAATTGCAGCACGCATATAATTTGGTAGAGGATAAAAGTAGGTTTAATTTATGCACTGATGCAGGGGTGGAATTCCTATTGGGTTCTTCCACCCCGAACAAGGTGGTAGCACATGTTTATAGTTATTTGATCCATGGGTTCTCAAAGGGAATTACTCATCCCTCCAAAAGAAATGGCAGGATCAAGTGGGGTTTCTGTCTGAGGCAGATTGGGAAAAATGTTACAGGGGCATTGGGCTGTCCTCCCTCTCTTGGAATCATAGAATGGTCCAATTTAATTTTGTGCACCAATTGTATTATTCCCCTTACAGTTTATTTAGAATGAAATTTAAAGACAATTCTAAGTGTCTGCGGTGTAGCCTGGAGAATGCGGATTTGTGTCATTCGTCTGTTAATTTTTTCTGGTCTAGGGTCTTTCTATGTTTGGAAAAAACATTTAAAGTAAAGTTGCCCCATTCTATTCAGGTTGCCCTGCTTAGTTTTTACCAATTTAGTAATGGGGAAAGGGGAAAAAAGTCAGTGGTTAACAAGGTTCTCTTGTTGGCAAGACTGGTCATCACACAGAAGTGGGGGTGTCCGACCGCCATGTCCCCAGAAGAATTCCAGGGAGAGGTGGAGAAGTGTAAAAAGTATGAAAAATGGCTGGCGATCAAGGGAGGATATCTTGAGAAGTGGAAAAAGATTTGGTGTATAGAGTCGGAGAATGACGAATGAGGTAGACTAAGAAGGGCAGAAAGTTAGCAAAATTCTGTGCATCACTATTACTAAAATTTGCAAAAGGCTGTGTACTAGTTTTATTACATTTTTGTGTTTTTTTTCTCTTTTTTTTTTTCTTCTTTTTTTCTTTCCTCACGGCAGAGGGGCTGGGTTGGCGGGGTGGGTGTTGGGGTTATTATAGTATTTATTCGGGTTACAATTCCTGTTTTTTCTCCGTGTGCTTTTTGATAAATGTGGATACAATGTTTTGTTATGAATGTACTCTCTTTAAAGGAAAGAGCTAGATGAAAAATCTTCAGAAGCTAACATGATTGGGAACTAGTATATATATTTCATTCATACATACACACTATATAAGCGTGTCTTTAAGAACAGGTGGGCCAGAATGAAAACTGCCTATATACTTCACTTTTCTATGTACGCATTGTCTTTCTAAGAAAAGAGATGGACTTCACGTTGAATTGCTTCCAGGAATGATGTAAATTCTTTATTTCAATCTGTTAAAATACATTTACCATGGTGCTGGAGATAATGCTTTGGAGAGCCATCTACCATGCGTGGGAGACCGCAGCCAACGGTGATCCACATGGACTGTATTACAAGGAAGGGGTGAGCTGTAGCTTTCACATCAGGAACAAAAATCAGTGGTGAATCTGCTTGTACCCCAGGGAAGTTGCCCTAATGCTTTCTTGGATGCCTAAAAAGAAGGTCACTGCATTTTACTCATCAATAATGTAGAGGAAAACAACGGACATAGTCACTGGACCGATGGGGGAGGGGGTTTGTCAGAATTTTACTGGTCAAAGCAGGATAATGCCTTTGGAGGGAAGACTTCCCCCTTCATCAGATCCAATTAGGGAAGCAGGTAGCCTAGTTCCAGAGGAAATTTATAATTGTAGAAGAGGTGCAAGGTGTCACCCGCCAGCTAAAGATACATTTTACTGAACTTAGAAATCAGCTGCAGTGTAATACTATGGTTTCCACTGTACATTTGTATCAACACAGATGACCCTTGAACCTTTATATTAGAAAATTAGGCAGTACTGTTGTACGTACAGCAGCCTTAGACTGTTAAAAGCAACCTGTCATCAGGAGCCCTTTTTTCTGGCTGCTCCATGTCCCTATAGAGCAGTGGTGGCGAACCTATGGTACGCGTGCCAGAGAGGGCACGCAGAACTCTCTGCTGGCACGCGTACCATCTCCCCAGTCTCATCAACGATACCTACGCAGCCCAGTTCACTCCGATGCCTGCCGGGTCCCAGCGCTCTGTTGACCGCGCGGCCCTGGCATCCCGCTGCCTGCTCGTTCGCGGCGACATCGGCGCGGCACCAGCTTACTGCCTGCGGAGTCCCAGCGCGGCCCCATCTGCTTGGCCCCATCCTGCTGCCTGCAGAGTCGCGGGGTCTCAGCGTCCGATGCCTGCTTGTCCCCGTCCCGCGGGTCCCGGTGCCCGATGCCTCCTGCCTGCTCCTGTGCTCCGACGGTGACGTCACCCCATCCTTGCCGACACTTGGCACGTTGGTAATGTTGGCCTTTCTATAGTGGTCTTTATAACCAGAATTCTGCTATTTATGTGGTTGTAATGGTGGCCTCATGATGTCAAAGTGTTATTTGTCTCTTGTATAGTGGTATTGTGGCGCTATTCTCTATGGGGTCATGGGGGAGCAAGAAAAAGTTTAAAATGTTCTGTTTTCCAGGAAGATCACACCACCAAAATAACAAACATTTACCTAATGTCTGCTATATACTGTCATGAATTTATATCCGTCCTCTCAATTTATGATGTTATGAGGCTTAGTACTTTAGGTGCTATTTTTCACATTTTCATGAGAATAGCCAAATCTTCGGTTTTGAGGGACAACTTAGCTTTCAAGTGATTTTAAGAGGTCTAAATAATAGTCAAACTCCATAAATGACCCCATTATAGAAACTTCAACCCCTCAATGTATGCAAAATCACTTTTATTAAGTTTGTCAACCCTTTAGGTGTTTCAGAGGAGTTAAAGCAAAATAGAGGCGATATATATCAATTGTAATTTTTTTGGGGGGAAAACATTACTTTTGGCCAAAAAAAATAACACATTTTAAATGGATTAGACAAATAAAAAACTTAAAAGCAAATTTTGCAGTACATCTCATTAGTTTTAGCATCGCTCTCTTTTCAGACGTATACCTTCTGTATATTTTGAGTGGGTTGGGGGCTTTTTTGCAAGAAGAGTTGTTTTCTTCAGTGGTATCATTTTGGGGCACATGATTTTTTTGTGAGGCAAAACAATGACTGTCAGCTCTCCTACATCTCTGCTTTTCCACAACACACTGCTAGATCTGCTGTCCCTTCCTTCCCTTGCCCAGATAAAGAGCTTATGTGTAGCTTCACACTCCTCACACTGCTGTTGGCAGGAAGTCAGTGTCTGTATCAGTGTCAGAGCTCCGTCCTCGAATGCAGGGGGAGCGGGAGAGAAATCTCAGCTCCACAGCCGTCAGACGGAAAACTAAAGCGGCTGCTGACCATAATGTCAGAAGATACATGGTCAGAAACCACTGAAATTGTGTACAACAGGACTGACAGAAACAGGTTGCCATTAGATCTGTGAAATGCTGTATTTTTGTTAATAACAGTAAATTAGAGAATGTCTTATTTTGTTAACCTGAGTACATTTAAGAAACTCGTCTTCGTCGAAATACCCCTTTAAATAAACAGACAACTGTGTGAGCTGGGTTGAGCCTTGTGAGTTGAGTTAACTTTGTGAAGCTGGTTACCTTATTCTACGCAAGAGCTGAAGACCAGAGAAAAATATGGGTAGAGCCTCGGGACTACAGATGGTTAATATTGGTTCATATGGACAGAATACTCCCCACTACTGCTGTATAAATATTTTTCTGAGTTCGAACTGTAAATCTTAAAGGGCCTGGCCACTTAGGCTAAACTTTAACAATCTAGGAATAAGACCCTGATAAGGTCACCCATATTAAAGAGAACCCGTCAGGCAAATTAACCCCCTAAACTAAATATATTTTCATAAACTGCCATTAGAAAGCATTGCCTCTATCCCTTCATTGTCCCTCTACATTCCTGTAAACTTAAGCAATGAGGTCCTACAGCTGTATGCAAATGACCTGTGAGATGTCCAATGGGCCATTATCATATTCAAGCTGTCTAGCTTATTCATGAGTGGGAGGCACAGCTACATAATGATGTGATGTATAATGGTGGCTCCTCCATGTGCTTCCTGGTGCTGGCGCCCCTGCAGCCTGTGTGTGTATAGGAGAGATACAAGGCAGCCATGTTATAGCAGAACATGCCAGGTACTTGTGTAGCTGATGTCTGTGTCTCACACATGTGTTTTAGGAGGGAGAGCATGTCAGCAGATAAAGCACAGACACTAGCAATGCTTTACTATACATTACACACAGACATGAGCAAGGGGAGGGGTAACGGGTAACATCACTTCTCCATGTGCCTGGCCTCATTTACATAATAAAGAAAAGATGATTTTACAATGATTAATGTATGAATAGTCCAGATAAAGGCTGGGAAGGGATCCTTGTGAGCTGCTACAACAGGTAGAGGTGACAACAGGAAGAAATAGTGACAGAGACCTGATGACAGGTGTCCTTTAAACAACCTGTTGAGGTTTGTTGTTTGCTACCTGGAGCATGATCCACTGGCAGCAGGACTCGGGATTTACTGTGATATCCCATGTCCTGCGGCTGGAGGAGGAAGTGTATCCAAAATGTCTGACCACCCCCTCCATCACAACCACTCTCATTTCAGTGGTTGGAGGGGTGTGCAGATGTATCCCCACGACCCTCCAACGACTGATATGGCAATGGTCACAAATTGTGAGGCTTGTGAATTGTGCAGACATTTATGACAACACATCTCTCTTCATCCGCAGGATGTCTGAGACAAATGTCTGGGGGTGGGGCTTCAATGAAATACGTGCAATCAGTAACGATTAACCAGCAGTTTGCAAAAAGAGCTTTAGACTTTTATGACAGTTTATTATATGCATAATTTTATATTTAGTTTTCTATACATTATTAATTCAATTTAACTGTATTAATTACAGTTTTTTTTTTTTTTAAAGATAATGTAGTGATGTATAGAGAGGTCTCTGAGTATACCAGTGCATTGAGCTTGTGTCACAGTGTAACTCTATGGAAGCTCTAGTAAGATAAAATCCTCCCATTGACAACCAGTAAGTCCATAGCCTAGTAGATGGAGGCACTGTTTCTCTATGGTGGGTAGAAGGTGGAGGTTGCGAGTTCAAATCCTGTCTGGGATTGAATTGAATAACATAAAATAACTTTGAGACTTGAGAAAGGGGAAGTCCTGGGAGATGTAGAAACATCATATATAGACAGTGCATGATATTTCCCTCATGATGTGGCTCCTGCTCTGCCACTGGCCTGACACATGAACCGTTCTGAGTTTGAAGTATTGAACAAGTATTGAGGTTTCGATACATTGTGCAACCCTACCCAAACCACTGATATATTTTGATATCACCATGTGTTAGGACAGGGCTTACATGAATCTTCATGAATATATTCTGCACCAAAAAAAACTTGAGAAGCATTCAAATACAGCAAAACACACCTAGCAGACATATAAAAATAGACAGGATTAAGACTTTAAAGGGAACCTGTCACCAGGAGACCCATTTTTAGCACTCCCCCAGTCCCCACAGAGCATAGTACATACACTGACAAAGTGTTTTTGAATAAAAAATTGGTTTTACAGAAAAAAAGATATGTTATATTGTACCTTTCATTAGCATCTGCTGTGTGACAAGGCAGTTGCCAATTGGGATGGTCTGGAAAGGAGCAGTTCCCCCCCACCCTTGGGGAACATGTGACCTTTTCAAATATATGAAAACACCCATCACTGGGCTTAGCGACGCCCCCTGCTCATCTACAGCCAATCCCGAGTGAGGGGAGTTATTCATATATTTGAAAAGGTCACATGTTTCCCATGGGTGGGGGGGAACTGCTCCTTTCCAGACCCTCCCATTAGGCAACTGCCTAGTCACACAGCAGATGCAAATGAAAGGTACAATATAACATACGGTATCTTTTTTTCTGTAAAACCAATGTTTAATACAAAAACACTTTGGCAGTGTATGTACTATGCTCTGTGGGGACTGGGGGAGTGCTAAAAATGGGTCTCCTGGTGACAGGTTCCCTTTAAATAGTAAGACTTGTTGCGTAATTCACCACATCTTTTTGACCTTATGTCTGATACTTAGAAAAATACAATACCAACTAAACAGTGAAAAAAATATTAAAACACAAATATGTCCAGGAAGTATTGGAAAGAGGGTGTGGATGTTAACATAACTAAGCTTCACCAGTATTAAATTACAAATAAATACCATTTCCGATCATTAGTTTACTAGTCATCTAGGGTTCTTACAAACTAACTATCCAACAGCACCCAACTGCTTGGTTGTATACTGAATGCCTTGCCCATCTCACAGTATAAAAACAATTGTATACGTCTATACGTTTCATGGTACAATAGAAGGGGCACCTGTAGTCCTGCCACCCTTACAGAATTAAGGGCAGAAGCACATTACATAAAAATAAGAACTAGTCCTTTTTGGCTTCCTTTATGTCCTTGCTAGGAATCCTCGGGATGCTGTTCCATACTTCAGTGTACAGTAGCGTACCCATAAAAACGAGAAGGGTGCCAATCCAGTGCCAGGTGGTAAAAGGGTTTTTGAAATACAGAATGGAGAAGATAAGGCTTAGGAATTTCCGCAAGGTGACAACTAAGGTGACAGTAAGTGAAGGACATTCTGTGGTAAGAATGAATACTCCACGGATGCATATATATCTTTATAAATGTGTTAAGGCAAACTATATAACACCATGAACACAGCCATGATCACAAAGCATGCTCCAATAACATGAAAAGGGAACCCAAGAGCCATACATAATGGGAATATTCAGAAAAATATGATGAGCCAGCACTCCGATAAGTATAACGGTGGTCTTTATTCACCCATGGATATATAAGGTGCAACATTTCAGCTCATCCATAAGGCATTATCAAGCATGGGTGAATAAAGACCACCTTTATACTTACTGGAGTGCTACCTTGTTGTATTTTTCTGGATTTTTGATCTTACAAACCTGTGGATCGGGTTTGTGGGAGGTGTGCACCCACCTTTGGACTTGATCCATTATACTCGCTGTGCTGCTCCACAATCGGACTGTTTGCTATAATGGGAATATTCTATGTTGCATTTAGTGTAACACTGAGCTGGTGTGGTGAATACCACATGTCATAACTACTTAGAAATACAATGCACAGTGACCTTTTACAGTATTACTCAGCTGTAGACCAGACTTGCTGGTTATCTCTGTGAACTGTGTAACAGCTGGGAAATCAATGAAAGGATACTGAGTGATCACATTCATGAGAAGATAAAACCACATGATCGGCATCTGGATTCCCAGTAACGGCAGCTGGAATGGTTCTGTAATGCATTGAACATGGACAGTTCAGTCATATCATCTTAAATAGAGTACAGGGTCACTATACATAAATTATTCACATCAAGAACATGGACAGTTAATTTTACACACCTTCAGAAAGCCACATATTCTGCAGTAAAATATGCATCTTCATTTTTGTAAAACACACTTAAAACATCTGACTCATGATGCAATAAATTTTAGAGTCTCTTCTATTGTGAACGGTTGCATACCAGGAACTGAGAACCATGAATACTAGACTGCGTATGGCACATGGTCCTTCTTGCTCGTTAGAGCTATGTGACACTAGGAACTGCATGTAGGTACCTTCTCTCACACAGGATTTTTTGATAAAGATATTTCATTGGGAAAAATTACTGGCATAATAACTCTCACATTAGTTTCCTATTATTATTTAGTTCTCTCCTTTTACACCACTTGCCTGAAATTTTTGTTCCCCCTTATACCCAACCTATTCCTATAATACCACAATGTTCCACATATATTCTTAAACTACTTTTTCTGTGTGTCTGCAAATGTGGGCAGGGGATGGCTGGCTGGGTTTCAATCCTGGAATCCCAAATTACTTTGTTGGCAATATATTGAGAATTTTGATACTACACAAAGTATTGTTATCGAATTTCAAATTGTGGCATCAAAACGACTCATTATGAACCATTATTTTGCCTCCATCTGCATGGTGTTTGCATCTTCTTTCACTCCTTTGCTGGGACTAATATGTTGAGTTTGCAAAGATGTAAAAATGCATATATGTGATGAAAAATACAGCAATACTAAAAAGATTGAAAAGAAAATCTGCCTTCATGTATTTAAAAAAAATAACTAAGCAATCGTTTTAAGTAGCTTAATTTACCAATATGCAGATCACTTTAAATGTTTACTTTTATGTAACAATCATTGTATCACTTAAGATGAAATATAGAAGTTTTGTTATGTCCTGTACTCTTTCTACTCACCGCTCTGTGAGAACATCACTGAATGGTTGTATATGTCTGGGGCTAAAAGCAGGAATCCTGGCAGCGGTAATGCATGCTGAGGAGAAAATCACAACAAGCAAGTTTATTCAATGAACTTCAATTCTTTCAAATGCAATTATATCGGTGCCAAAAGAGCTACAAAACATTCCATGCTCCATGACTTCTTATGAAACCATTTTCTTCAGGGTCCAGGCACATACTCATTTAATGGTATACAGTGTCCATACAAAAGGAGAGCTGTTCTGGCTCACAATCTAAAAATAAATATTTATTTATTTTTAATTGTACCAATTATGGGAAATAAAGGTTTAAACGTTACAGAATCTTTTTTTTTTTTTTTTGGTCTTATGCTTTCACGTTATAATAATATGGCAGCAGTGAATACATTTTTATGTACACTGTATGGCACTAAACCCTGAAATTTATGCTTTGGGTCTGTGGGGAATGCTGGCTTTAATGGTAAATAAGATGGAACCTTTATCATGGTGCTAAATGTTTAACAAAAATGTGTTTAGTATAATATGCTCCAAACACAAGCAAAAGCTTTTGTAAAGAAAAAAATTCACACAATTAAATTTTAGTTGTAGCTTTTTAACACATTGGAGACATAAGCCTTTCAATAATGGCAATTCATGGTACACAGAATTATGACTATTTTCCCCACTTACTCCACTTCCAAGCCAAGTGAGAGAAGAGGTGTGTAAAAGGGGCTGTGCTTTGACTATAGCCTGCTCCCGTTTAGGTAATGTGCACATTGTACCCCAGAATTGCACGCCAGCGTAACTACCTGCCAGATATATCAAAAAGCCGTGTCCTCCTGGTACGCTGGGAGGGGTTTAATCATACGCTGGTACACAATGCTTTATGGTAAATCCCCCTCTTCCATCTCCAACTGTCACAATGTTGTAGGGGCTCTAGAGTAGACTTTAAAGGGATCCTCCATCCATAACAGCCTGCCACCACAGGTCTGACTTATGTGGGCAATATTTTCATTATTATTAGATTTAAGTATTTTATTCTGCCAGTTTAAATGAAAAAGTGACAAAGTAATGGAGTCAAATTGAGTACACCAGATGGGGTAACCAGTAAAAATGAGATATACTGCACCAAGTAGAACAGTCTATAAACATTCTTCATAAAGGGGAAGGGGAACATTTCCATTAGCCTAACAGTGCTTAGTTCTATATGAAATATTCCCTGTACCGTCTTACATTATAAAATAAGGCTTCTTTCGAATGTTTTCCATATTCCTTATAGAGAGTTTCCTGGAATATCCCCATTCTGGCTGACACTAAAAGAGCAAAGGTCAAAGCACCGATACCTATAGAGCACAACAGAAGTCAAGTCATTAAAACAGGATCCTAAAATCTCCATAACGCCACATTATAGCAACCACTTATTCTTTAAACCAACATTCCTAGTAACATTCTGCTTTAAGAAGAAACGTGTGTGCTTGATGTGACATTTTAACCATCAATGACAGTTTTATTGCTTCACTTTATAAAACAGAATGAAATGAAAGCAAAGTAATGTCAGGAGGAAAAGAGACAATTCCCAGACACATGCAACATGTTCTTAATTTAAAACATACAGTGTGATAGTCACACTTCAGAGAACAGAAGTACAGTGTAAAGTAACCAGCCCAGGTATGGATTGCCCAAAGCTAAAAAGACTCATTAATACTTAAGGTCTGACAACAAAGAGCACATACCCAGAAGCCACCAGAGAAAGGTTGTCAAGCTAGCGTCTTCACTGGATTCTGAAGGAGATGTCTAAAAACAGAAGAAAGGAATAATCGTACATTTCACTAGATTAGTTACGCAGGAGGTCCCCTACTTAAGGACAGCCCCTAGTTACAGATAGACCTCTATGTCCAATGCAACCTCTAGTGAAGCTCACTGGAAGCTTTACTTTAGTCCCAGCCTGAAATGATCAGCTGTAGGGAGTCTGTAATGAAGTTTTATTGATAATTATTGTTCCCATGACAACAAAACTTTTGAAAATCCATTCTCGCTGTACAATTATAAAATATACAGTTCCGACTAACATATAAATTCAATGTAAGAACAAACCCAAGGAACCTATTGTGTACGTAACCAAGGGACTGCCTGTACATGTAAATAAGTAGACGACTGATTGAAAGGTCAGGTCTACACTGCAACCTTTTCTAGCATTACTTGGGGTACAGACAGACATCTCAGCAACTGTACATAGATAAGTTAGGTCCATCCCCTATGGCCACAAATACCAGAAACAAAAGGTAGCCACTATCCACTGCAAGAATGCAGGAACTTTGTATCTGTGCAGTTTCCTGAGATAATGTAGTCAATTCTTATTATATATGTACATTAGGGATTGGAAGCATCATCCCTCCCAACATCTCCTGCTTCTTCTACCAAAACCTTCTGTTTACGCCTTGGATAAATGAACAGGAACATTTTATATTTATAAAATATATTTACTGTTGGATTAAAACATGACATTTACCACTTGTCTTGCAGACATCAATGTGCAAATGAAGATTCCCAAAGACACCAAAACGATAGACAAGTACTTAGAAACACTGTACCTGAAAAGTCAATTAAGAAAAATGTCAGAACAGAAATCCAACAAGTACTTCAAGCACATTGCAAGTCCTGTAATCTACTAATCTACATAGAAAACTTCTACCGTTTTGATGGTTATGTTTACAAACCGACAAGTAAGTATTTTCCAGCTAATGGTAAAACCACAAAGTGTCAATAATGGTTGGTAAACCGGCCATTTAATAGGCCTTCATTCTGTAACATGTTATGTGGCTGCTTTACTGAACTGGTTCTAAATTGATCAGTGAAAAAAACTGAAGTGTGTAAAAGCCAATTGAAAATAGCAGATCGGTAAGACATCAGCGAAAAATCACTTAAGCCAGGAAGAGAAAACCAATGTGTATGTGTCCATAAGCCAAAATGGGTTCAGTGAAAAATCACTGATGTCACTGATACTTTCACACTGCTGTGTGCTCGCCTGGAGCGCTGCTTAACCCTCCCCTCTACATAGTGAGGCACGGCATCCAGCTGGAAAGACAGGGAAAGGCTGCATTTAGAGGACCGTATGGGGGACATATGTACCTGCGTTACGGCCCATACCCATTGCATTGGTACCCCCTTCTCCTTTCCATCGCGCCGAACGTATGCCCGCCCGCATACGTTAGTGTAAATGCAGCTAAAGAAAGAGCATGTTCAATTTTTTCCCTGTACACAGTACCTACAGTGCCATACATCTGTGGTCACCATACTATGGTCACTGGGTGCCACAGCCAGATAAATGTCCCCACAACATCCGTGTGGGACCTAACTGAAGGAAATAACAGAAAACCTAACAGAGATGTCAGCTTGCCCAACTCTTATTCACTTATATGAGAGAGGCAAAACAGAGAAGCTCAGTTGTGTGATGTTTAATCCTGACCGTGTACATTTAGTGGTGCTAAGGCAGTCCGACATCTATCGGACATTTAAGGCACATCCTGTGAATAAGCTATAAAAGGTCTTCCTGTTAAGGAATAAACTGTACAATAATTTCCCTGTGCAAACATGATATTCTGGACTTTGTAGTATAACAATGTAAATCATTAAAGGGGTTTAAAAATGATTCACCCTCTGCAGGAAAGTTAATAATATGCTGACTGGTGAGGGTCAGAGCTGATACCCATTATGACAATGAATGGAGCAGAAGGTTGCAAGAGCTCCATTCAAAAGTTGTAATACAGTAGCTACAGCCTGCAGGGGTCAGTTTCTCATACCAGTATAATATTCTTAAAGGGGTATTCTGGGAATTGGCCTAATTCATATACAAAAATATGTAATTAGTTATTTAAAATTTTCCTCCCCTTAGCAGAAAATGCCGTTGACATACACTGTAATAAAGAATTACAATGCTACTGGCACATTAATCAGTCTGCTGATTTTCTCCGCGTGGAGCAGATACAGGAGAGAGGATGGCCGCTGGTCACATGTCCACATCACATGTCCTGCACCTGCCTGGGCAGGTCATGTGATCATCACTATGTTTGGCTGTAGTGGGTTGGTTGCAGTGCATCATTTATGGCCAGTGTTGAGACGTCATGTCAGTGAGGTAATCTGCAGTGATGGCAGTTACACATCATTACTATGGTAACAGAGCAGGACAGTGTGTTAGATCATCACTGGGAGCAGAGCATAAGGGGAAGGAGGAGTTACTAAGAAAAGGATCAAGGATCTTATAGTTTCCTGTGGCGGCCATCTTGGTGATAACTGCCCACTTTAGAGAGGCCATAAAATTTTGTGAATCATAAAAATCAAACTATTCAAGCTCCATTTTGTGATTAATGACATTGAGTTTTGTTTTACTCATTTATTTATAGCATTCTGGGTTTTTGTATTCCCGGAATTCCCCTTTAATAAACAATGCATGCCAAGCAATGGGTTAAAAATCTTACCTCTTCTTCAGAATAATTATACCTAGAATCATGTTTGCAATCAATGATCCCTAGAAAATAAATGGAAGCCTTATAATTAATAAGCCATTTGTAAAGGTCAATCTTCCATAAATTTGCTCAATATATTCACAAATTTGTTTTTTATGGAAAGTTTTCAGCCTGGGACATTAGCTGCAAAAAAAACCTAAATGGGGTTTCACCAAATCTTCTTGCTTTCTCTTCTTTAGGGGTTTCTTTCCATATACACTGCATTCTGTTTTTTTTCCATTGTGCAAAGGGGGAGCCTGACATTTAAGTGTATACCTATCTATTATCTCTGAAGTAGCAAAAATATTTATAAATAAATAAACTGAAAGAGAGGTGAATTCCTATTCCTTACCACTAAGGAGACGGATAATATATAGAAGAGGGATATGTCATATTTCCATGCACAACAGCAAGCCGCAGTGAATAAAATACAGCAGCTATACAACAGAAAACAAGCAAACCTTTTAGTTATTAAAACCTATTAGGCCTAGGCCATGCCTGCTTCTGGGCTTTCTGCAGCACTCTACATTTCAAGGGAACTTGTCACCAGGATTCATTTTTTAAGTCACCCCATTCCCCCATAGTCAATTCTTAGCACATCCCAAAACATTTTTTTTTTTTTTAAATGAAATGGTAAACATAGTGAGTAAAGACTAGATATACAAACAAGTAGTCATTAGCTATAGGTCTGGAATAATCGGGAATAATATTACTGCAATTAACCCAATGTGAGGTTCACGCTGTTTGATACTATATTATACCTACAGGATTTTCTCATCGGTTGATATTTGCTTCGTATCATCAGTGGCATATAAGCAAGATCATAATATATACAGAACTATTCTTTAACTGCATAACGGAACAATACTATATAAATTATATTGTAGTGTCTTATACAGACAGAGTATACCGGATATAACCCCAATAATTGTTGTATGAAGAATAGGCAAGGCTCTACCATCCTGTGCATAAAACCTCCGGATATGAATAGAAGTTTCTTGTGTATTTTATATTGTGTTGTAGTAGATCACAATATTGAACAAATAATTTAATCATTGTATTGTCTGAATTTTTACTTCTATTCAATATTATTTTTATGAATTTGTCTAAGTTTATGAATGTGCAAGTTTTATGAGTATAATAAACATACATACCGTATATACTCGAGTATAAGCCGACCCAAGTATAAGCCGAGGCCCCTAATTTTACCACAAAAACCTGGTAAAACCTATATATTTTTTACTCTAGTATAAGCCGAGTTTGGCTTTTCAGCACATTTTTTTGTGCTGAAAAACTAGGCTTATACTCGAGTATATAAGGTAAGTAGACTTTTTGCCTTTTGTTTATATTTACTTACTCCATTTGCATTAACTATTGGACTTGTAAACAGTAGTATGGCAATAAGTCATATTAGTTTGCCATATAGTACCACTTCAATTTTCAAGTTTTTAAAATCCATCAGGCTTTTTTTTTTAGATAAAAAGTTATATCATAGTTTACTTGTACCTCAGTGTCCCTTGTCTCAGGGGTGTGTCTAGTGAACAGCGGTTTTCTTAGGAGAGGGGGGGCGACCGCTCCTCACTAGACACCCCCCTGGGACAAGGGACACTGAGGTATAAGTAAACTTTGATATAACTTTTTACCTAAAAAAAAAAAAAAGCCTAATGTTTTTTAAAACCTGTTTGGGGATGTGCTCAGCCAGGTTTAAAAAAATAAATAAAAATAAAACTCCTATCTCTCTTCTTCCCCCAGCATGGACAGTATTATAAAAACTTCTACGGTACTTACCGATCTAAATATCATGTGAAGTGGCATTGAGATATTGAGATTGAGAGCATAGTTATTTACCACACTGACAGTAAAAAACATAGTCACCATTGTAATATAATACCTAAAAGAAAATAAATATAGAATGAATACATCTGAATTACAATACAAAAAAACTATACCCCATTTACACAAGTAACAGCACAAGTACAAATTACCTAATTGGAATGGTGGGCCGCTTCCTTCCAAAATCTGACTGGAAGATGAATCCTTCTATTGCAATAAACAAGAACTGGGCAAACGTCACTATGTTTCCACATCCTGGGAAGTTCCTAGAAATAAATAAAAGCAATGTAGTAAAATAATATAAATGTGCTAATTCAGGGTTATATCAGGATAAGGGCAATGTGCAGGGTGTTGAATAATCACTATTAATAAAATACTAGTGATACAGGACGACTTTAGTGTTATTTTTTCCCATTGATAGTCTATTTTGACTCCAATCCGCACACTAAGGCAAAGGCATAAGGCCATCTGATCAATGAATGTGATGTCACTTGTCACTGGAACACATATAAGAGGATAGGCAATCAATATTAAAATCACAGAATACCCCTTTAAATAGGAGCTCCAATCCTAGGTTGGATTTAAAGGATCTCTTATGTAAATACAAGTTACAATACCATTAAAAACTCTGTGGCCATTAACAGCGTTTTGCGAATATCAGGAAAAAAATACACACAGGCGGCAGGTCTTATACACCAGGAAGTCAGGCTTGAGCCATGAAGGGCGTCCAAAGAGAAGATTATAATGTTTTTCTATTTTTAGACGAAACTTACCACCTTTGTGGTAAATTTGCAAATTCTTGGAATATCCTTATAAGAAACGGAGATCAATTTAATAGAAGGGAGCAGTTTCTCGTGGTTACCTTGAAACTACACGCACACACTAAAATTGAATCGCAATCCAAGCGCACCAGGAAGGCATTGACAAGGCAAGTTGCGCGTTGCTGGTGCCCAAATGCAACAGTTTAGATCTAAAATTATCTGCTTTATGAACCCTGAACTCCTCCCCCTGCGCTTCAATCGTGTTTCAAAGTGCAGTGTGTGAATACACTGTAATGAGCGTCATCAGTGCAAACTGAGGAAAAGCAGAAATATACGGCAAAACACATCTGTTCTAAACAATCTGCTTAAACCGATGCGCAGCTGCACAGTGTGAACACACACCAACAGAGAGACATTATATCATTCAGAGGGAGTGATGAATGGTGAGATGATGACCTATAATTGTACAGTCATCAGGCTACTTATAGAGTAGGTGTATACTGCATACTCCATTATATAATGGCTGGAATCACAGTTTATTATACTAGGGCTATACTGAATACAGTATCAATGTAGCTCTATCTAATGAATAAGTGGCTGCCTACGGCTCCTCACCTGGCCAAAAGTTCTAAAAACACCACATTACTGCAGCACCCAGAGAAGACCAGTGCCACGGCCAGAGCAGGGTGCATGGTGACGACCGTCCCCGGCTCCTCAGACCGCACACACTCTCCCGGCCGGCCTCCGGCTGAAATGACAAGATGCAGCCAAACCAATGTGACACGTCTGCCAACAGCGCGCTGCCTTCTGGGAGCTGTAGTTCATCTGTTGCTAAGACGCCATTCTGTCTGCAACAAAAGGAAATACAATTCCCAAGAAGCACTACGCATGCGCCCTACAGTGTGCTACGTCACGAGCTAGCTATTGGCAGCCGCGAGTAGGAACAAAAAGTGAAATTCAAAACCAGCGGGGGAGCGCAGAGAGAGAGACAGTGAGGGTTCAGGGCTCAGGGAGTGAGACCTCAGGGCTCAGGGTCGACCGCTCCAGAATAGGAGCCTCTTGTACTGTGTGTGGAAACTCGTGGACAGAGCAGGACATGGTGTAAGCGGGCACCTTGTTAGACATAAGCTGAGGGGTGTATATATAGGCAATTCATGGGCACACTATACACTGCTCAAGAAAAGGAACACTAAAACACCACAGCCTGCATCTCAATGGGTTAAATCTTCTGGTTACAGTTCTTTATTTATTACATAAAGTAATTGGTTGAGAACAATTTAACAAAAAATGATCAATGGTAATGAAAATGAATATCCCATAGAGGCCTGGATTGCTGGCTGGTCCATATTCAGTGGAAATACCTAAAGACATGGACATAAGGCTCACTAATAATTAGGGTGATGCCACGCATGGCGTTTTGAACCCGTTTTTGGTCCGTTTTTAAGCAGACCATCCAAAAACGCAACCGTTTTTGACAGGTTTTACCAATTATCTTAATTAAAACTGCTTAAAAACGGAC
Organism: Engystomops pustulosus; assembly: GCA_019512145.1. NCBI lineage: Eukaryota > Metazoa > Chordata > Amphibia > Anura > Leptodactylidae > Engystomops > Engystomops pustulosus. Next base: position 84,446,705 of record CM033644.1, on the reverse strand, counting down.
CAAAAACGGGTTCAAAACACCATGTGTGGCATCACCCTAATAATCAGTAGTGTGTATGATCTTGCTACAACACCTGGCCATAATCCTGATTAGTCTATGTGGTGCCCTTTAATGAAATGTCCAACCCAGATTCCCCCTTAAATGAAATGTCCTGCCAGATGCCCCATTTTAATGAAATGTCCACCCCACATGCCCCCTTTTATCGAAATGTCTTGCCCGATGCCCACTTTAATGAAATGTCCTGCCCGATGCCCACTTTAATGAAATGTCCTGCCAGGTGCTTTGGCATGCTCCTGATGATGATCAGTATTGTGTGTGGCCTCTATGTGCCCGTATGCCCTCCCTACAATGCCTCGGCATGTTTCTGATGACTAAGTGGATGTTCTAAGGCAGTGATGGCGAACCTTTTAGTGGCCGAGTGCCCAAACTGCAACCCCAAACCCCCCTTATTTATTGTGAGGTGCCAACCAAAAATTAAAGCAGTAACTTATTGCTCCCTGTTCAACAACTTTCAATTATATTGGCCTCCTGAGGACAGCAACACAGTAGAAAGATGGAAAATTTTCATCATTTTAGCTTCTTTCCAGTGTCCCTCTGTACAGAGAAAATCGGGGGGGGCCGGCAGGAGGCCCTCCAAAGATAAATCGGCCCTGTCTACACACAAACCCTCTTCCTACAGTCCCTAGCAACAAAGTAAGTATCAAAATATCACGGAAAGCAGCATCTTTTAAGTTGCTTGGAACTGCAGGAAGATTCTTTGAGTCCTGTCTGGTGCGCTGGGGCGATGGCCCGGGTGCCCACAGAAAGGGCTCTGAGTGCCGCCTCTGGCACCCGTGCCATAGGTTCGCCACCACTGTTCTAAGGGATCTCTTTCCAGGCCTAGATGAATGCATGAGTCAACTTCTGGATAGTCTGTGTTGCAACATGTTGTTGGCGGATGGTACCAGGCATGATGTCCTTGATGTTCTTCATTGAATTCAGGAACTGTTTGACACATTACATTCTCCAAATAAATTTCCTCCCCACATCATCATGTGCTTAGTGTGAAGAGCACAGAGCAACAATGTCAAGCCTTGTGATCTCTGGAAAATGAGAAAAATCACCCTGCACTCGGCTTTAAGACCAACATTGACTATGTCTTGCCCTCATACCACCCTCATGGAGTCTGTTTCTGACTGAGTTTGAGCAGACCCGTAGCTATTACTGGCATGCTGGTGGTCTTTTTATAGGGTTTTGGCACTGCTCCTCCAGTTACTCCTTGCACAAAGGCATAGGAAGCGGTGCTACTGCTGGGTTGTTGCCCTCCTTTTGCTCCCTCAACATCCCCTGGTTTACTGGCCTGTCTCCTGGTATCTGCTGTATGCTTTGTGAACTGTACTGACAGACACAGCTAACCTTCTTGTCACAACCCGTATTGATGTGACAGCATGGATGAGCTGCAATACGTCAGCAACTTTTGTGGGTTGTAGACACCAACTGCTTAAAAACAGACCAAAAACGGGTTCAAAACACCATGTGTGGCATCACCCTAATAATCAGTAGTGTCTATGATCTTGCTACAACACCTGGCCATAATCCTGATTAGTCTATGTGGTGCCCTTTAATGAAATGTCCAACCCAGATTCCCCCCTTAAATGAAATGTCCTGCCAGATGCCCCATTTTAATGAAATGTCCACCCCACATGCCCCCTTTTATCGAAATGTCTTGCCCGATGCCCACTTTAATGAAATGTCCTGCCCGATGCCCACTTTAATGAAATGTCCTGCCAGGTGCTTTGGCATGCTCCTGATGAGGCTCAGTATTGTGTGTGGCCTCTATGTGCCCGTATGCCCTCCCTACAATGCCTCGGCATGTTTCTGATGACTAAGTGGATGTTCTAAGGGATCTCTTTCCAGGCCTAGATGAATGCATGAGTCAACTTCTGGATAGTCTGTGGTGCAGCATGTTGTTGGCGGATGGTACCAGGCATGATGTCCTTGATGTTCTTCATTGAATTCAGGAACTGTTGACACATTACATTCTCCAAATAAATTTCCTCCCCACATCATCATGTGCTTAGTGTGAAGAGCACAGAGCAACGATGTCAAGCCTTGTGATCTCTGGAAAATGAGAAAAATCACCCTGCACTCGGCTTTAAGACCAACATTGACTATGTCTTGCCCTCATACCACCCTCATGGAATCTGTTTCTGACTGAGTTTGAGCAGACACATATTATTACTGGCATGCTGGGGGTCTTTTTATAGGGTTTTGGCACTGCTCCTCCAGTTACTCCTTGCACAAAGGCATAGGAAGCGGTACTACTGCTGGGTTGTTGCCCTCCTTTTGCTCCCTCAACATCCCCTGGTTTACTGGCCTGTCTCCTGGTATCTGCTCTATGCTTTGTGAACTGTACTGACAGACACAGCTAACCTTGTCACAACCCGTATTGATGTGACAGCCTGGATGAGCTGCAATACGTCAGCAACTTTTGTGGGTTGTAGACACCACCTCATACTACTTCTAGGGGTGAGGGCAATGATGTCTGGTGGGCACCTCCTACAGAAGCACTCCTTCATTGTCTTGGTAATTGCCTCATTTCTACCTGTCCTCTGTTCCATTTGCACAGCAGCAGGAGAAATTGATTTACAATTAGTGTTGAGTCATAACAGGACAGGTGGATTTCACAGAAGTGTCATTGACAGGCTGCCAATGTCAGCCTGTGTCAGTCTCCAAGGACTGTGGAGTGTCCTGTGGCATGCATAACTGCTGTGGACAGAACTCATTTTAGGGCACATTTTGAAGATTTCCTGCAGTTTTCCTGCATTTAGGTCTCTTTTTTTTGGGGGGGGGGGAGTGCAACATCATTCTCCAAAATGTCTGGGCAGTACATTCTTATGTAAGTTTCCAGCAAGCAAACTGAACTATACAGTAAGAGCAAAACAGGTTTGTTTCTTGCTAGGCACTTGAGCCTATGCAGATTTCTAAGTCAATATTTAACCGCTTAGTAACATTTGTAGAACCCCTCCTTGTATTGCTTGTACCCTGAAACCTAGCAACCCTGCACAGAATAACTGAGTATTTATTGTAGGATAAACAGTGCTACACTCTGAAGTTGGTGATATTGTATTAACAGGTAAGTCTACAAATCTGGGGGCTACAAAATGAAAAGAAATGTTACTGTGTGCATGGGAATTTTGGTTTTGTTGTGTTCTTAATTATTTTATTTTTTAGTTACCGAAAAAAATCTTTTGATTTTACCATTACTTAGAGACTTCAGAATGATGTGCTATCCTTATTTGTCTAAATCATACCTATAGGTGTTATAGGGGTATTCCCATGAAGATAGATTAAATCTACTCAGATACAGGCACTTCCTTCCAACAAGCAGCAGTGTGTAGAGACTTACTCTACAAGATATAGCAGAGCTGACTGTGTGTTTTATTGACTAGGTTAGTTAGCTGAACTGAGACTGTCATTGTGTTTTACATCCATCTCATGGATCTCATCTTCTGTCATCCATCTCATCTCTCTTTTTTTTATGTGTCAGATACTAGTGAATGTTCAGAAGCTAAATAAAAGTGTAGATAAACCTGCACACATCAGCTCATAGAACAGAGGAATCATGAAGTGTCTGCTCAGAGAATCCCCATCCACACTCATTTTACACTGACCACCACTGAGTTATCGGAGCTAAAACAACAAAAAAACTTGTAAAGTAAGCAAGTAAAATTGTAAAGTAAGGGGGATCTTTATTGTGTAAACATGACTAGGGGATCAAAATGTAATCCTTTCACGACCCGTGACGTAACAGCACGTCATGGGTCGGCTGCGGGTGCATGGAGAGGGCTCACAGGCTGAGCCCTCTCCATTGCTGGTAAGTCTTTGCTGCATTTTGCAGCAAAGACTTACCAGTAACACCCGCGATCGGTGCTAGCACCGATCGTGAATGTTAATCCGCACATCACCACCAGCAAAGCGTGACGTCATCAGGGAGCGGTGATCTGTTGCTATGACAGCCTCGGTTCTTTCAAGGTTGTCTCACCTCCCTTTCCCTAAAATATAAATAAACAGTGACAATCACAAACACATTTGGTACCGTCGCCTCCAAAAATGCCCTATCTATCAAAATATAATAATGGTTTTTCACTGCATTTAACCCTGTAACGGAAAATAGCGCCCAAAGTCGAAATTTTTTTGCCATTTTGAAAAATATAAAAAAAATCAATTAAAAGTGATCAAAAAATCGTACAGTCCTAAAAATGGCAGCATTGAAAACTTCATCAGAAGTCGGAAAAAAAGATACCACCCACAGCTTTTATAAGTATAAAAAAGTTATTAGCGCCAGAAGATGAAAGCCGTAAATTCCAAGCCCACAAGAAAACGCTGCAAGTGCGTTTTTTCACAAATTTCATTGCATTTAGATTTTTTGTCCCGCATCCCATTACACGGCATGGAATATTCAATACCATCACTATGAAGTGCAATTTGTTACGCAGAAAACAAGCCATCACACAGCTCTTTACGTGTAAAAAAAAAGAAAGATTTTTTATTTTGGGGAGTGAAAAATAAAAATGAAAAAACAAAAAAGGGCAAGGTTTTTCAAGGACACCTTTCTTCAGGTCTCTGTCACTATTTTTGTCACCTCTACCTATTGGAGCACACAGATCAGCTACACATGAATCTGACATGTTCTGCTTTTAACATGGCGGCCTGGAGCTGTTGTATCTCTCCTATACACACAAAGGCTGCAGGGGACGGGGCCGCCAGCACTAGGAAGCACATGGAGAAGCCATTACACCATTATACCTCACATCATTATACAGGTTGTCAGTCATGTATATAGGAGTATCTCATACACACAGGCTGCAGGGGGCGTCAGCACCAGGAAGCACATGGAGGAGCCATTACACCATTATACCTCACATCATTATACAGTCAAGCACTGGGGGTGTGGCTGTGCCTCCCACTGAATAAACTGGACAGCTTGAATATGATAATGACTCATTGGACATCTCACAGGTCATTTGCATACAGCTTTAGGACCTCATTGCTTAAGTTTACAGGCATCTAGAGGGACAATGAAGGGATAGGGGCAATGCTTTCTAATGGCAGTTTATGAAAATATATTAAGTTTAGGGGGTTAATTTGCCTGATAGGTTCTCTTTAAAGGGTTAAGAACTTTCTTTCATGGGCAAACCCCTCTAAATGTCTTTAGTCCCAAAAAATTAAAATCAGATGCAATAAACAACAAGCAATGACATTTTTGTTGTAGTGATGCCAGACAATTAATGGGGCCAGACACATGTTTAGTTTTTCTGATATTTGATTAAAGGTTAAAAATTATATTTATATACAGAAAATGTTATATATTGCCTGACAGGATATAGGATATAAATGCTACCTAGAAGTGAAACCTTCCATCACTTTATGGGTAATTAGGCTGTAGATGTGTACTTCTCCCACTGTGCAGGCCTTGTCCTTTCAGGTCTTCATTCTATAGGTCACCTCATAAGTGACAATTCTCCTCCATTTGGTACAGAATGTAATTGCGACTTCTTCCGGCCATTACTTATCACTACAGAATTTGCCTCCATCTGATTTTGGGAATACATCTTTACACTCCGTCCCTAAAAACATCACAGTCAGTATAATATCCTCTTGATAACAGCTACCCCACTAAGTAATGAAGCCCAGAATACCGCCCAGTAATGTAGCACAGGAACCAACCTTAGTGATATAGAACAGAACCCCGCCTAGTAATTAAGAACAGGGTGCCCCCGTTACTAATTGAGAACTGGGGCCCCCTCAGTAGTAGAGCACTAGGCCCCCCTTAGTAATAGAGCACTGGGCCCCCGTTAGTAATTGAGCACTCCTCCCCCCTCAGTAGTAGAGCACTGGGCCCCCGTTAGTAATTGAGCACTCCTCCCCCTCAGTAGTAGAGCACTGGGCCCCCTTTAGTAATAGAGCACTGGGCCCCCGTTAGTAATTGAGCACGCCTCCCCCTCAGTAGTAGAGCACTGGGCCCCCTTTAGTAAAAGAGCACTGGGCCCCCCTCAGTAATAGAGCACAGGCCCTGAGATGAATCTTTCTTAGACTCTATATATATATCAGCATAACACCACCTTGTTTGCTGTGCCACAATATTGAATTTCCTGGCATATGGGCTATTTTATGTAAGGTCAAGCCATCTTATACCAAGGACAAGGCCCTTTTTAGATGCATGGTATTTCAGATGACTTTTATTCTAGTATTCTGGTGTAGACAGAAGGCTCTCTACTTTGGGAGTGAGAAGTTGTGTAGTGCAACTTATAAAACCTATAAAAATCCACAATTACAATATTTAAAATGATTATTATATTCATATATTTAAATGAACCTTTTTACTAAAGTTGATTTGATTTTTGGGGGGCGTGGCCTAGCGGACAATGGAGTAAGACGCGCTGCATCAGGGCTTCGCTACCCGACTCCTGTTAAAATCCTGCACCCTCACCTGTTTGGCGATACGATCGCGGGGAAACCTCGAGGGGCTGCGGTAGCACGGTGAGGGAGTCCCCGCTGTATAAGATGCCCGGTAACAAACGGAGCAAGCCGGGGGAGAAGCAAGGGGAGCGCAGCTCCCAAGATGGCGCCCGGCACACAGCAGGACACAGCGTGGCGCAGCCTCTGCGGGCAGAGACTGGTGCCAGACTGAGTGGCTTCGCTCGGGCAGACACAGGAGCAGAAAGACCCAGGGGCAGTAACAGCAAATCCCAGCCAGGAACTCCAAGTAAGGCTCGGGGCTCTAGATATGCAGCTTTACAGGATTCCATGTCAGAGGAGGAGGAGGAGGATATAATGACAGAAAATGTAAAGGATATGGAAGGGAACATGGAATCCCCAGAATCTGATCCTGAGACTGAACCCACATTGGCTGACATTCTTAAAGCAGTGCAGCATAATGCATCTACATTGCTCAAGTTGACAGGCCGTGTGGATAACCTGAAAGAAGATATTTTGTTGATGCGCCATGATATTCACAAGGTGGCAGAAAGAACAACTGTAATGGAAAATAGAATGCATGAGGTGGAAGAGATGTTACCCCCTCTAAGGCAGGAGGTCCGAGACCAGTCACAGACCATGCTAGCTCTTCAGGCGAAAGCTGATGACCTAGAAAATAGATTGCGTCGCAATAATGTGCGCATTGTTGGAATGCCGGAGAAGGTGGAGGGCCAGAACTCGGACGATTATTTTGAGAAGTGGCTGGGGGAGACCTTTGGGAGAGAGAACCTAACTCCACTATTTGCAGTAGAACGGGCCCATCGTGTACCCACGAGACCGGTACAACCAGGAAGGCCGCCACGGCCTGTACTCATCAAGTTATAAGGACCGGGATCGGATCTTACGTATGGCCCGCGACCGAAACGACATCACTGTAAATGGGGTGAAGATTGCTTTCTTCCAGGATTTCTCGTCTGAGGTCCAAAAGAAACGGCAGTTCTTGGATATTAAACGACGACTGAGAGCCTTGGAAATTTCGTATTCCATGCTGTATCCGGCTCGGCTGCGGGTGGTGGCCCTTGGCACCACTCATTTCTTTGATACCCCAAGAGCAGCACTGCAATGGCTGGATGCTCATGAAAACAGATTGCGGAGACAAGCTGAGGACCCAGGAGGGGACTGAACGATCGATGCGGTTTGGACTGTGAAGGGTACAGTGTAAGCTGACTGAAGGGTCTTGGATAAGTTCTCTTTTCTCCTGTTGCTTGTTTCTTTTCATTGGTTTAAGATAACTGGATACCTTATACGTATTATGTTATATGTATGTTAAACTGATTAATAATGTTACTGTCCTAGTGGTAATACAATACCGATTGCGCTGGGTGAGGGTGGTTGTAGCATACGGTAGCGGAGGTGATGGAGGGAAAGGGAAGTATGTGCTAGGATGCTAATTGTTTGCCCTGTTCCTCCTAGGAGGGAAAAACTGTTTGAGTTGAGGGGGAGGGGGAGGCGGGGATTGGGGGGGGGGGGGGGGGGAGTTTGGTCTGGCTAAAAATGATAAACAGAGATTGCTTTCTTTTAAGAACTGGAAGGAAGACTGGGAGGAGAAGAGGTGTAAGGTGTCATGATGGCGGAAACCTTTAAAGGGATGTCCTGGAACATTCGGGGCATGGGCAATACAAAGAAAAGACGCGCCATATTTGAGTATATAAGGAATAGTGGTGCAACTGTAATTGGGCTACAGGAAACGCACTTGACTAAGGATACTGTTTCTTTAACCCAAAGGGCATGGGTGGGATAAAGTTTTCATGCCTTCCATACTACATATTCTAGGGGTGTAAGTCTGTTAATTGCCAAATCAGTTCCGTTTATGTGTTATTCCTCTAGCTCAGATCCAGAGGGGAGATACGTGGTGGTACACTGCCGAATATACAGTTGGGAGTGTGTTATGGTGGTATTATATATACCACCACCATATTCTTGTGTACCAATGCGTGAGCTACTAAAGAACCTGGAGCAATTGCCAGATGTGCCCTGGTTAATAATGGGGGACTTCAATAAGGTATTATGTGAAGAGAAAGACAGGTTTAATAGTGGAGGAGGTGGAGGATTGAATAATTTAACTTCTTTGGGGAAGTGGTGTATAGAGCTAGGGCTTCATGATCTGTGGCGGGAACGCAACGAAGGGGTGCGTCAGTATTCTTGTGTCTCCTCTACATTTGGCTCTCTGTCCCGAATAGACATGATATTGGGTACAGAAAGGGTAATACCAGCTGTGGTGGATATCACTTATTTGCCACGAGCACTATCAGACCATTCTCCCTTATTGCTAACTGTAAATTGTGGGAGGGGTAGGACACGTGTAAAGGGTGGGTGGCGCATGAATGCCTTCTGGCTACGGCTGATAGATGGGATGACGATCAAGGAACGCTTGAAGGAGTACTTAGAATTTAACGAGGGATCCGTGCCTAGAGTGGTATTATGGGACGCCATGAAAATGTTCCTGCAAGGGGCTCTCGCTAGGGAAATTAAGAAGGTGAAAACCAGATCCCGACAAATTGGATGGGAAATACAGAGTGAGGTGAGGGAAGCAGAACAGCAGCATATTCAGATTAATACAAGGGACACTGAGGTGAGATGGATAGCGGCACAGAAACAATTAACGGAGCACATGCTGGAACAGGCGGAGAACAAGTTTATGTTTCTGAAAGAGCAGTTCTATGCCGAGGGAGAACAAACTGGGAAACTCCTAGCGAGGATGGCGAATGCCAGGCGAACAAATTCCTACATATATGGGTTGAGGGATGTTGAAGGGAGGGAGGCACGGATACTAGGGGCATATTGGAGGTCTTGAGCACCTTTTATAGGCAACTATACTCCTCTAGAGCCAACTATTCGAGGTCACAACTGAACTCTTATTTAGAAGGGGTGCATATGCCTTGATTGAGTGGAGAAGCTAGGGAAGTGCTGGAGGCCCCAATATCTTTGGAGGAACTGGAACAAGCAATGACAGGCATGGCCAATGAGAAGGCGCCAGGGATGGACGGCCTCCCAATAGAATTTGGGGAAATATTGCTACCACAATGGCTAGAAACGTTGAAGGAAAGTCTGGAACAAGGTAGTCTACCGGCTTCTTGTTATGAGGCACTGATAGTAGTGCTCCTGAAAGAGGGGAAGGATGGCAAGTTACCAGAGTCATACAGGCCAATATCTCTCTTGACGGCGGATATTAAGTTGCTGGCTAAAGTATTAGCGAATCGGTTGGGGATGGTGGTAGGGACAGTAGTACACCGGGACCAGTCCGGTTTTATGCCCTCCAAAATTGACGGCACTGAATCTGCGACGATTATTCCTAAATCTACAGGCTGCAGAGGTGAATAGGGATAAAGCTGTGGTGGTGTCTCTAGACGCCGCCAAGGCTTTTGATAGTATAGAATGGATGTACCTGTGGGCTGTACTAGAGAAGCTGGGATTTGGACCTAATTTTGTACGGTGGGTCCGTATATTATATAAGTCACCAGTGGCGAATGTGAGGGCAAACAGAGGGGTGTCAGAACAATTCCATTTACAGAGAGGTACGAGACAGGGGTGTCCCCTATCCCCTCTTCTATTTGCCCTAGCCATGGAGCTTCTGGCTTGCATGATACGTCAACATCCAGATATAAGAGGGTTCACATACAGGGGGGGGGGGGGAGACAGGGTTGCGTTGTATGCGGACGATGTCCTGCTATTTTTGTCTGAGGCTCAGACTACGGTGCCAGTGGTAATGGAGGTATTGGAGCACTTTGGGGGATTTTCTGGCATAAGGATTAATTGGCTAAAATCTGCATTGCTACCTCTGTCCAGAAATTACCCGGCACAGATACAAGAGGGGGTAATCCCTGTTGTGGAAGAATTTAGATATTTGGGTATCCGAGTCACTAGGACAATTTCTGACTATGTCGAACTGAATTTATTGCCTATATTAAGAGAGGCGCGTTCCAGGATCCAGGTGTGGAATAAGCTACCCATCTCGGCTTTAGGGCGGGCAAACTTAATTAAGATGACATTAATGCCACAATTTTTATATATTTTACATAATGCTCCAGTATGGATACCGAAGTTCTGGTTTAGGAAGATCCATGGCCTGTTTAGAGACTTATTATGGAAGCAAGGGGTGCCTAGGATAAAATTAGAAAAACTACAACTGCCCAAGTGTAAAGGGGGATTGGCGGTTCCAGATGCATGGGTATACTATATAGCTGCTCAATGTCAGCATTTCGGAGGATGGGAGAGACCGGGGGAAGAGTCTTGGTGCCCAGTGGTAGTAAGGCATTTTGGGGATACGCTGGAACCAGTGGCTGCCCTAGAAGCGGGGAAGCTGGGAAATAGGGGAAATCGATATCCAACACTAACGTTAATGCAGAAAATATGGAAGGTATACAAGCAGATGATGGGAATGGGATTCTGGACTAAGTACACCCCATTATGGAATAATCCTCATTTGGGGGAGGTGTATATGCTGGAAATTAATCAAAGTTGGAAACAGAGGGGGGTACGATATTTACAACAGGTATATGATGAATCTAATCTTAAATCATTTGATCAGTTGGTAGAGGAATTCCAGATACCCAGGACTATGTTTTATCAGTACCTACAGCTACGCCACAGCTTGCAGACGCAATTTGAATCTGAGCAGGTCAGTTTTTCATCATTGGGAGTTATGAATGGAGTAGTACAAGCACAGAATATGAGGAGCCTTATCTCGTTGCTGTATGGCACAATTCTAGACAAACTGTTGGGTGACCAAATGAACATGACGCGTAGGAAGTGGGACCTTGAGGTAGGAGAACTACCGGATGACGAATGGGAAGAGATTCTGGAGTTTACGAGTAAATTGTCCCTTATCGTAGCACAAAGGCGTTCCCAATTATTTTTATTACATAGGGCATACAGGACTCCGGTGGTATTGCATAAGATGCGATTGAGGGAAGATACGTGTTGCCCAAGATGCCGGGCTGAGGGGGCTGATATATTACATATGTTCTGGACTTGCCCGAGGTTAACATGTTTATGGAGTAAGGTTCAGCGATTAATACAGGATGTGTTCGGAGTCCAGATTCAGCAGGATCCCAAAGTCTGTGTGTTAGGGTATGTGGGTGGAATAGATGTCACTAGGGCGGAACAAATGGCAGTGGCAAAATTGCTGTACCAGGCACGAAAGACCATTGCGCGGCATTGGTTAGATGCAGACCCTCCGAGAATGTCAGAAATTAAAAGAGTACTCAATAATACCATTAAGATGGAGTTGGGGGTATACCTGAAGAGAAATGCACTCAAGAAATTTGAGAAGCAGTGGAAGAAATGGCTTGAGTGTCCAGGTATAGGGGCTGATGATTTGGTACGTAGGTGGCGGAGGGTCCGTCCCGAAGGATGGCCGGAATTATGAGGGAAAATGGAGATAGGTACTGAGAATGATGACTCTGTAGGCACTGGAACGAGAGGCAATCTTTGGGAATAGTGGAACAGCCAGACCCAAGGGGGAGGGGAGGGGGAGTTTGGGGGGGGGGAATGTTTGTATTGTATAATGTTTGAAACTAACTGTACACTACACAGCAGTCTTTATGATCTCTGTATGCTAATACTGTGAAGTTATATGCTTAAATAAAAGTTACCTGGTTTAAAAAAAAAAGTTGATTTGATTTACAGTGCATGTCGTGTCCCAAGAGCCCAAGACACCACTTTTTTGCCATTTTGCTAGACGTAAATAATTGAATAAAAAGTAATCAAAAGGTCGTACAGTCCCCATAATGATAACAATAAAAACGTCCTCACATCCCACAAAAAATGATACGTTACACAGCTCCGTAACACAAAATATGAAAAAGTTATTGGTGTCCAGCCTCCTATTAACCGTCATGGAATATGAAATGCTGGACAGTACAATTGGTTAAGCAGAAAACAAGCCCTCCTACAACTTTATAAACAGAAAAATACTTTTTAAAATATGGGGAGTAAAAAATGGAAATGGTCAGATCCTCAAATTTTAAAATTCCATTTTGTGTCAACTGCATAGATCCAGAATTTAGAACACATACAATACCAGCATCAAGTTATATTGACAAATTAAGCAGCAGTACTGATCCCAGTACTAAATCAAGCAGTGTACATAGATATAGCACCAGAACTAATTTCAGTAGATAAGTACCGAAATAATGACCTGGCACTCCAATAGCGTAGAATTGTATTTTATTTTCAGTTAATTTAAGATGAGCGATGTTCAGGCAAATGGTGATCTTCTTCAGACACTGAATGCAGAAATAATGCAAATGAATGATATATAAGTACCTAATATGGTGGAATAAATGCTCCCCCTGTTATTATTACTTTTACAGGTCAGAGCGACTGGGAGTTTGTGTGGGGCACTCCCTTCCCTTTTCTGATCTTATCTTCATGACTCTTTGGGTATGTTTGATGCTTACAATAAAGATGTATTCATTGATTGGCCACCCACAGGGTATCAATGGAGGAGATCAGCACCACATGATGTCTCAGCAACATAGGAGAAGAAGGGGAACACAGGACAGAAATAAATAGCTTCTTGCTTTCCGATTTCTTCTCAACCTTTGTGCTGTGTCCCTCCCCCCGCCTCTCTGTCCTGACAGCTACAGGAAGCAGAGCCGTAGTTTTGGTAGAGGAGAGGAGTGACAGCAATGCTGGGGATAAAATAACACAGAACATTCTCCCTTCACTTTTGTGCCCCTCTGGTCTGTGCAGCCACATCTGTTCTATACTAAAGAAGTGGAGAAGGTAGAAGGCTCGCAGTCCAACTTCTTCTTGGCTTGCAGAGCCGGCTGTAAATTTAACAACCCAACTGGGCAAGCTAGAGAGAGACGGTCAGATCCCACCCCTACAATGTTTCCCCGGAAATAAGTAGATCTCATTTTCAGGGGGTGTCTTATTTTTCCATTAAAAATAATTTACATTTATTGTTTAACAAAAAAATCAACTTCTCTAACATCCTTTTAACTCCAAACTATTGGAATCATTGGCTGCAATCTCTCATGTTTAGCAATTGCACTTTCCTACAATGACCCTTTCTTGTCGAGGTTTAGGGACATACAGTAGGTGTTCTCCTTAAGGAGACAATGCCAATTAAGGCCACCTTAACCCCTTAAGGACGCAGCCATTTTGTAGCTTAAGGCTCAGCCCGATTTTTTGGATTCTGACCTGCGTCGCTTTATATGGTTATAACTTTTGAACACTGTTACTTATCAAAAACCCATGTCTCTGCATGTCCCTCATCACCCTCCTTAACGCAGACCCACTGCAGAGGAAGATGTCAGCGATAAGAAAGGAGAAATGAGGGATGATGCTGGAGACATTTGGTTGAGTCATACAGTGACCACTTGAATACTACACCACCCTAGGTGACTTTCAGCAGGTGACAAGGTATGCCTACAAAGTTTTTTTTTTGGGGAGGGATGGGAATAGACAAAGTATGCATTGTTTTCAAACTAAAAACAGCGTTGGCAGTGTTAGCATAGTGCTGTGTCATTCGGTTTTTATAGAGAAAATCGGGTGAAGTTCCCTTTAAAACTCCTTTGACAGCACTTACTAAACAAAACAGTATATAGTTGAATTTTAGGACACCCTTGTATTAAATAGTGCAAGTTTTAAAAAGACTTACCTGAATAAGGAGACTCAAACTCAAAATCATTAAAACAAGGAGTATTTTATCCGTGACATGTTAATGTTGACACAGTAATAAGGGACCAGGTGTGTTGACATTCCATGTAACTGGAATCACTCATTTACAGGTGCCACGAGATCCCCAAAAAACTGCGTTTGATTGAGGTCATCAATGAAAGAAGTAAATATAGCCCTATAAATATAGAATTTTAGTGATAAAATTGTCATTAAACACTGGACAGTATTGAGAAGATTTAACCCCTTAAGGACACAGCCATTTTGCCAGGTAAGGCTCAGCACCGATTTTTGGATTTTGACCTGACGTCGCTTTAATGGTTTTATAACTTTTGAACACTTGTGACTATCAAAACGATATGAGTTGTTTTTCCCCAATGTTTGTACTTCATTTTTAGTGGTAAATTTTGGCTGAGTAAGTTTTGCGTTTTATTACAAAAAAAAAGAAAAAAAAATATGAGAAATTTTAGAAATGCCATTTCGAATTCAAAATCATTGCGTTTCCAGGCGATCGATACCACCTAAAGAAGTGCTGAATAACATTTTCCCATTGTCTACTTTACATTTCATACGTTTTTGATAGGTCTGGAATATATTTATTTTTCGACGTCACGCGGATTCTTACAAAAGAATATCGCTTTCCCGGATTTTGAATTGACTATGTTGGGAGTTGATATTAAATACAGTTTTGAATGAAAATTTACATATTTAGCATCCAAAACCCCCTATTATAATCTACCCATTCAAAATCTGCACCCGCAAGCTATCAGAAAAAGCTTTTACGGAAGATTGTTAACCCTTGAGATCTTCATAGTAAATTGAATCAATCCAAAATGGAGGTGGCAATGTAGAATGGTCAAATTGTTCCCTTATACGTTCATTTAGCACTAAAAAGTAACATTTCCAAAATATAAAAGAGGAAACCCCACCATACATTTGTTTGCAATTTTCCGAGTAAGAGGACCCCCCACATGTGGCCGTTAACTTTTGTTTTATGGGGGCACAGCGAGACGCAGAAGGGAAGGAGGCCCTGAGCTGCCAGGATTTTGTAGTTCATCAGTGGCCCCTTTTGAAGGCTATAAAAATGTAGCTTTTTCGTTATTGGGGCCATGTGAATGCCATTTTTTTGCCCCCCGCGATTGGATTGCTTTTTCCATTGTTACCATTTTGGGGTGGCGTATCACCTATTGTTGAAAATTTAGGAACTTTTTTTGAGACAGGGAGTAGAAAAGAATTCAATTCTGCTAATGGATTTTTACTCTTTTGTTTTTTGGTGTCAACCGTTTAATCCTATAAAATCCTGTGTTATTTATGTCTATGGGTCGATACATTACGGGGATACCAGACATGAATAGATTTCTTACGTTTACAAATTTGTCAAACAAAACCCTACATGTGGGAAAACTCATCATTTAGTGTATTGCCTCTTCCAAGTGGATAAACATTGTTACTGTTTTTTGGACTACGAGCTGGTTGGAGATGGTTTTTTTGCGCGGGACATGTTGTGATTGCACCATATCATGTAGGCTAACACATGGTTTTTTGATCGTCTTTATAGCATTTGTTGGGATTTTGAAAGCTAAAATATTCATATTTATTGGAACGGTTTTATAGCAGTTTTTTTTTACGGCGTGTATCGTGGGGGTTCAATAATGATTACTTTATTGCTACGCGGGTTGTTACGGAGCGCGGTGGATATATATGATGTGGGGTTGTGTTATTGATTGACTTTTTTGTTGTTATATGCTCTTATATGTTTGGGGGTTGGGGGCTATTTTTTATGATTTATTACTTTATTTTTTTATGAATAAACAGTTTTTTTTTTTTACTTTTTCATTTTATAACATGGGACATGAAGAAGCATAATCATCTGATGCTCTTCTATGATAATATCTGCAATCTCAGTATTGCAGAGTATTATCCGTGTCAGCCTATACACGTGCATAGGCTGGCACGGTGCCAGTAAGATGAACGTCACAGAGCCATTACCGGCCATCTTGCAGGTAACTCTGGGGTTCGACGGACCCAGAGTATTATCGCCACGATCGCGCCCCAAGAAAACGGTTAGGGTGGGCCGGATCGTGGGGGAAAGACCCCCCCAGAAGGCAGGTTAGAGGCCGCGGCTGCGCTGACCGCGGCATTTAAAGGGTTATAAGCACCCGCGATCGGGAGTCAACACGCGCTCGCGGTGGTACATGGGGTCCGGACTGTCATTCACAAGCCGGCACCCCGTGTTCCCAGATGCCGGTTCGGACTCAGATCTTGAGCTGAAACCGGCAGGGCTCGCGCCGATATAGTCGGACGCTGAGACGCTAAGTCATTGAGCTCAGCGTCGATATATCGGACACTGAGGTTAAGCGGTTTGTTAATTTAAATTTGAGATTTTCAAAGCTTTGACATCTTGTGCAAGAAAAAGTAGTAATAAATATGGTCTAGGCGTGCTGCAGTAAATATATGTACATTTTGCACCAAGTTCTTATTGTCATAGATTCATAATCAATATTCCTAATGGTGACCTTCAGACTTCCCCTAACTCTGGTCACAGTTATCTTTGGTGTGCTTGTATCTCACATGTATAAGACTGCTCTGCTCTCCTCCCTTCCCCATTCACACTTCATAGTACTATGCAATAGAAGATTACAGGAGATGCGGGGGAGATAATATTACCCTGGTTTCCCCTAAAATAGGACATCAACCCGAGTACAATTGTGTCAAGCTTAGAATATAAGGCTCCCTAAAATAAGACCTAGAGGCAGGCATTGCAGCAGGCTCCCCAACATCATACAAAAGTATTGTAAACCTCGACACTACCTTTATAGGTAGATTTGTGGTGGTAGGTGCCCTTTAAAGCCATAATGCTCCACTAGGGAATTCTGGGAAGAATGCAAATAAGTTTTCCAAGGTGTTAAATGGAAAACAATACCTCCTTTTGCTACCTTGAAAGGCAGCCCCTTTAACATCAAGTATGACTTACAAGAAGTCTAAAAATATGATGTGGTATTCAAGGTAGCAAAAGGAGGTATTGTTTTTCATTTAACACCTTGGAAAACTTATTTGCATTCTTTGTCGAGGTTTACTAATACTTTTGTATGATGTTGGGGAGCTGCTGCAATGCCTGCCTCTAGGTCTTATTTTTAGGGGACGCCTTATATTTCTAAGCTTGAACAAAATTGTACTCGGGTGATGTCCTATTTTAGGGGAAACAGGGTAGATATATCTCCCCCAGCATCTCCTGTAATCTTCTATTGACATAGTAGCTATGAAGTGTGAATGGGGAAGGGAGGGAGAGCAGAGCAGTCTTATACATGTGAGATACAAGCACACCAAAGATAAAATGTGACCAGAGTTAGGGGAAGTCTGAAGAGGTCACCATTAGGAAATATTGATTAATGAATCTATATGACAATAAGAACTTGGTGCAAAAATGTACATTATATTTTACTGCAGCAGCCTAGAACCATATGTTATTACTACTTTTTCTTGCACAAAGATGTCAATAGCTTTGAAAATCTCTAAATTTAAATTTAACCCGTTAACGCTCAGTGTCCGATATATCGGACGCTGAGCTCAATGACTTAGCGCAAAAAAAAAACAGATTTTGACACGAAAAGCAGTGGTCAGATTGTCTATAAGTTACAATTCTACATAAATACAACCTATGCTAACACATATTATTTATTTATTGTATCTTTTTTTATCCTTTTATAATACAGAAACATTCAGGAGCATTCAGTTAAATAACAAAACTTACATGATTTACATATTTCTATTTACACAGCTTGTGAAATAAATACTACCCAACATGCCATAAAAATGCAAAAATAAAAAGAATATAGAAAATCAGTTTCCAAAGAACTCAAAAACAAACAAAACTTTTAAATGGTACCTGTCACCAGATTTGCACAAAAAAAAAACCTTACAAAAGGTCCCCGCACCACTATGCTAACTATTGGCCACACTTTGTAGCTAAAAAAACATAGGGGTAGATTATTACATGATAAAGGCCACACCCCTCTCTTCGCACTGGATACCTCAATAGGCTTAAGCCTCTTAATGTATCTCAGCGTCCGATATATCGACGGAAGCCCCATGCCGGTTTCAGCTCAAGATCTGAGCCGAACCGGCATCGGGAAACACGGGGGTGCCGGCTGTGACTGATCAGCCGGCACCCCAGTGTAACCACCGCGAGTCGGACGTTTGACTCCCGATCGCGGGTGCTTAAACCCGTTAAATGCCGCGGTCAGCGCACCGCGGCATCTAACATGCCTCTGGGGGGTCTTTCCCCACGATCGGCCCCCCACCGTTTTCGGCGCGATCGTGCATAGCACTCTGGGGTCCGATCGACCCCAGAGTTACCTGCAGAATGGCCGGTAAGATGGCGTCCTGTGACGTTCATCTTACTGGCACAGTGCCAGCCTATGCAAGTGTATAGGCTGACACTGATAATACTCTGCAATACATGAGTATTGCAGATATTATCATGAAGAAGCAATCAGATATTGCTTCTTCATGTCCCATGGTTATAAAATGAAAAAGTAAAAAAAAAAAATTGTTATCAATAAAAAAATAAAGTAATAAATCATAAAAATGCCCCAAACCCCAAAACATATAAGAGACATATAACTAAAAAAGTCAAATCATAACACAAACCCCACATATATAGTATCACCGCGTCCGTAACAACCCGTAGAATAAAGTAAATCATTATTGAACCCCACGATAACGCCGTAAAAAAAAACTGCTATAAACCTTCCAAAAATTATGATTTTTAGCTATTCAATCCCACAAAATGCTATAAAGCGATCAAAAAACCTGTGTACTCGACATGATACTGGTGCAACACAACATGTCCCGCAAAAAATAGCCATCAACCAGCTCTGTAGCCAAAAAAAGTAACAATGTTATGCCACTTGGAAGACGGCAATACTAAATGATAGATTTTCCCCACATGTAGGGTTTTGTTTGACAAATTAGTAAAACGTAAGAAAATTATTCATGTATGGTATCCCCGTAATGTATCGACCCATAGAATAAAAAAACAGGATTTTAGGATATACGGTGAACACCAAAAAAAAAAGAGTAAAAATCCAGTAGCAGAATTGAATTGCTTTTCTACTCCCTGTCTCAAAAAAAGTTCCTAAATTTTCAACAATAGGTGATACCACCCCAAAATGGTAACAATGGAAAAAGCATCCATCGCGCAAAAAAAACTGGCATTACATGGCCCCAAAATAACGAAAAAGCGAAAATTTAGAGCCTTCAACAAGGGGCCAATGAGAAACTACAAATCCTGGCAGCTGCAGGGCCTCCTTCCCTTCTGCGTCTCGCTGTGACCCCCATAAAACAAGTAACGGCCACATGTGGGGGGTCTCTTACTCAGGAGAAATTGCAAACAAATTGTATGGTGGGTGTTTCTCTTTTATATTTTGGAAATGTTACTTTTAGTGCTAAATGAACGTATAAGGGAACAATTGACCATTCTAAATTTCCACTCCATTTTGATTACATTACTATGAGATCTCAAGGGTTAACAATCTTCGTAAAAGCTTTTTGATAGCTTGATGGGTGCAGATTTGAAAATGGGTAGATTATATAGGGGGTTTTGATGCTAAATATGTAAAATTTCATTCAAAACTGTATTATCCCCCAAAATAGTCAATTCTGAAAATCCGGAAAAGCGATATTCTTTTGTAAGCCGCGTGACGTCAAAAAAAATATATCCAGACTATCAAAACTATGAAAATGTAAAGTAGACAAATGGGAAATGTTATTCAGACTATTTTAGGTGGTAAATCGATCTGCCTGAAACGCAATGATTTTGAATTCGAAAATGGCAATTTCTAAAAATTTACTCATATTTCTTTTTTTTGTAAATAAACGCAAAACTTACTCAGCCAAAATTTACCACTAAAATGAAGTACAACATGTGGGGAAAAACAATCTCATATCGTTTTGATAGTCACAGTGTTCAAAAGTTATAACCATTAAAGCGACGCAGGTCAGAATCCAAAAAATCGGGCTGAGCCTTAACCTGCAAAATGGCTGTGTCCTTAAGGGGTTAATCTTCTCAATACTGTCCAGTGTTTAATGACAATTTTATCACTAAACATTTCTATATTTATAGGGCTATTTACTTTCATGGATTACTCAATCAAACGTCAGTTTTTGGAGGATCGTGCAACTGTAATAGATGTGATTCCAGTTACATGGAATGTCAAAACACCTGGTCCTTATTACTGTGTCACATTAACAATGTCACGGATAAAAGACCTTGTTTTTGATTTTGAGTTTGAGTCTCCTTATTCCAGGTAAGTCTTTTTAAAACTTGCACTATTTAAGTACAAGGTTCCTAAAATTCCAACTATATACTGTGTTGTTTAGTATGTGCTTCAAAGGGAGTTTAAAGGGAAACTGTCACCAGATTTTCTCTAATAAACCGAATGACACAGCACTATGCTAACAACTGCCAACGCTGTTTTTAGTTGAAAAAATGCATACTTTCTATCCCAAGAAAAAAAAACTTTGTAAGGCTACCTGTCACCTGCTTGAAGTCACTAAGGGTGTGTAGTATTCAAGTGAGTCACTGTATGACTCAACCAATGTCTCCAGCATCTCCCTCATTTCTCCTTTCTTATCGCTGACATCTTCCTCTGCAGTGGTCTGCTGAAGGAGGGGTGATGAGGGACATGCTAGAGACATGGGTTGTGTCACACACTGCCTTGCATGAATAACACATGTCTCTTGCTGAGCACCTGTCAGTTGAGCAGGGGCCATGGTAGGTCAACAGTTCCAAAGTTCTGGGGGATAGAGATGGGGAGTTTATCACTGTGCATCTACACCAGTTTTGGTGTTTAGAGCAGGTGGATTAAATCCACAAATTCTTGCACAGTGCATAGAGGGGGTTGGTGGCCAGTGGAGGGAGCAGGCACGGGTGGGTTCTTTAGCAAAACCAGCAAAGTTCCATTTGAACTTTCTTACAGACCTTGCATACTGTAGTTTTTCTAGCTGGCATCGCCACCTGCCCGATACATTAAGAGGCTTAAGCCTATTGAGGTATCCAGTGCGAAGAGAGGGGCGTGGCCTTGTATCATGTAATACATCACCCCTATGTTTTTTAGCTACAAAGTGTGGCCAATAGTTAGCTAGTGGTGCCGGGGACCTTTTGTAAGGTTTTTTAGTGCTGCAAACGGGCTGCAAATGGTGACAGGTACCATTAAAGTTTTGTTGTTTTGAGTCTTGGAAAACTGGTTTTCTATATGCTTTTTATTTTTGCATTTTCTATGGCATGTGGGTGGTATTTACTTTCACAAGACTGTGTAAATTAGAAATATGTAAATCATTACGTTTTGTTGTAACTTGAATGTCTGAATGTTTCTGTAGTTATCAAACAGGATAAAAACAGATACAATAAATAAATTAATATGGTTGCATAGGTTGTATTGATGATAGAATTGTAACTTATAGACAATCTGACCACTGCTTTTCGTGTCAAAATCTGTTTTTTTTTTCAGAGGAGACTACTCTGTTACAGACTTTCCAGAAAAGTAAGCTGAACTTTCATTTTCTATTTTTTTAGTACTGACCCATGGTGAATAATCCGGCAAAAACAGAGGTGTAAACAGGCTACATATGCAACATCCCCCACCTGGGGCCTGGAGTCAGCCAGGAGCCCAGAATACTGGAGTGGCTGGAGGATGCAGCCTAGGGCATGCTGATGTCACGGTGCTTTGTATGGGGACCGGAGGGCTGTCCTACAGCCTGGCAGGTCTCCAGCAGGTGGTGTGTGCAAGAAAATATGGAGGGAGAGGCTGAGGTACTGGTTCTCTCTGGGGAAACCCCTTAGTGTCTGTAGTATATGTCCCAGGGTAATGGATGGGCAGCCTGTGATGGTGATACAGCTGTATGCGGAGATCAGACGGAGGCAACGTTGTGCAAATAACTGCAGGCACACAGTCTCTGGTCACTCAGTGCGTTCTGGAAGGTGTGCTCTCTAGGAGAGCTGGGGCCTAAGAGCTTCTTACGTGGTGAGAGCATGTGCTCAGAAGAAAGGCTCGGGCCTAAGAGACCTTGCCCCTTCCTGTCCATGGGTTTTGTTAAGCCCTGGTCAGGTGGTGGCTCACTCTCCAATCACAAACAGTCGTCAGAGACCAAGCACACTGTAGGCTCAGGTAACATGGTAGCCATTTAGGACAAATGTGTTGGAAGTAATCTAGTTGAGGTACAGCAGGACTAAATTGATAGTGTATTCGGTTAACCATTAGAGGACTATTTCCATTACACAACAGAGCCAGATTAAATGGATTTGTTTAGATTGTATTTTATTACAGTTATTAGACTGGACAACTTCTGTACTGCACTTCTGAAATAATTGTATTTTTTCTCTTTAGAATTCTTAAATTGGACTTGTCTCTCAATGAATTGACTACATTGAAAGCTAAAGGCTTTTATCATCTTCGCAGCCTCTTAGATCTTAATGCCTCCTGTAACATTCTGCACAGGTGTGAACTTTTCTTTATCTCATGAATACACTGTACAATGAAACCTGACTGTGCTAAATACTGTGCATGGTCTGTTTTGAAATAGGGTCCTTATGTGTTCAGTCAGGGAAATATGTCAAACCGCAAGCTTGCGGCCATACATACGTCCTCCATAGACAGCAATGGCCTCACGGAGTGATACCGTGCCACACACATGCGGCATCTTCCCGCTCCATAAACTGGAAAAAGATAGGACATGTCCTATCTTTCCCTGTGTTATGGCCCGTACGCTGTGGATCTCTATGGAGAAGGGAGGGGTCACCCGTCCTCCTCTCCATGGCGCTGGACGTATAATCGCTCAGTCGTTTGTGTGCATTCAGCTTTATGTCTTCATCAGACAAGATAAGAAAGCAATTTATTGGTCTGGAGTGACTAGGAGTCATCAGCAATGATATTATGTTTTCAACTGAAAAACAAAAACTTTTGAAACAATGGAATTTTATATATCATGCCTTTTGAAGTCAGTCTTCCAACGTGCAAAGCATAAAGAAAGTTGTAATTTCTGGTGCACAGCTTGAAAACTGTTACTTTATGGCCGTTTGCCTCCAGTTTGGGAATCAAAAAAGTAGAGGTTGTTTCTTTACACTACAACTGCCCTGTCTGGGGTGGATTCAACTTTTGGTGCAAGTGGAAATGTGCCAAAGGAAATCCAAATGTGCCAAAAATCCAGCCTGTGAAATGTTAATTGGTCACTACTGGTTTCTGCTGCATTCTGTGACAATGCACACAGAACACAACCCATAGGAAAAAATTAATGGGAGCTGATCCTATTTCCTATCCTAAAGCAGTGACCTGTCATATATTTTCTATTATTTTTAATATTGTGATTATTTTGGGGAGGTCGGAATTCTGGTGCCAACAGTGCATATAATTAAAGCAAGTGCACAGAGCATGGGGGTTAACATACCAACTCCAATGTCTTTCGGTCCGCTAAGTTATTTGGGCATAATACACAGTACCATGCTTGGTGTAAAACACATTGGCCCACATTTATTATAAGTGAGGCACTACATCTAGTTTGCCTCACTAATGTGCAGCGTCCGCCACATTCATGAAGGCGCACCCATCAATCTGGCGCACCCTGCGGGCGCCCAGAGTGCGTTTTTTTCTGGTGCACTCAGTTTATGGGCCGTGCATGACATTTCTGTTGAACCTCTGACATTAATGTGGCCGCCAGTGTAAATCCGCACCGGAACGGCCCTTTAGGTGCAGGGTGTTGTGTTGCATGTACAATACCAGCGCAAACACTTCATAAATACACGTGTCACCAGCTTGCACATGTATTTATTTGCAATATACAACAGAATTCAGGCCTAGAGTGCTTCATAAATCTGGGCCATCATATAGACATACAAACTGTTAAACATGGTGGTGAATGGGTGCTGATATGGGCTATCACATAAAATACCAATAACCTACATATAAGTTTGTGGCTGTAACATATGAAAATGAGGATAATTCCAAGGGTTGTGAGGCAGTCCAAGTGTTCTTTTGCAGCTAGGGGACTTGAGCATCATGCAGCTATAGGGGGAGATTTAGAAAGGTTTGTATGCCAGTGTTCCCCAAGTGGACATGGATGGTCGTGCCTGACAGTTTAGTTGGCCAGAGTGGGGTGGTCCTGTCCCGTGCCCACGCATCCACTATACCCTACACCTGTTCTCAAGAAGGGAAGGGCCGGATGTAGAATTGCGCAGTAGCTGGATGTGATATAGCAGGAGACTGAGGCCTCCATACACTGGCACCGGGACATGCCAGTGATCCACGCAATAAAAATATTGGTAGAGTATAATCTATAATATTATACAGTAGAGTAAGCATTCATGTTCTCTTTTAGCGCTGTTATTGTATAACTGATATTCTTTATTTTGTAGTCTTCCAGGGCTTGCCATGTTGTCTAATCTACAAGTTTTGGATCTAAGTTACAATGCAATTTCAGAAATAGAGCAATTTAAAGTGTGTACCCAACTTGTTCATTTGAATTTATCCCATAACAAAATCCAAAGTATTAAGGAGCTGCCATCACTTGTGAACCTCACACAATTGCATTTGAATTCCAATAAGGTAATTCTCAATTCTTAATCCAATGTATATATAATTTTATCAGCATACATATATTTTGGATACAGTAGACTACAATACAGGCAGTCCCCGGGTTACATACAAGATAGGGTCTGTAGGTTTGTTCTTAAGTTGAGTTTGTATGTAAGTCGGAACTGTATATTTTATCATTGTAATCCCAGCCTAGACAATCTGACCACTGCTTTTCGTGTCAAAATCTGTTTTTTTTTTTCAGAGGAGACTACCCTGTTACAGACTTTCCAGAAAAGTAAGCTGAACTTTCATTTTCAATTTTTTTAGTACTGACCCATGGTGAATAATCTGGCAAAAACAGAGGTGTAAACAGGCTACATATGCAACATCCCCCACCTGGGGCTTGGAGTCAGCCGGGAGCCCAGAATACTGGAGTGGCTGGGGGTTGCAGCCTAGGGCATGCTGATGTCACGGTGCTTTGTATGGGGACCGGAGGGCTGTCCTACAGCCTGGCAGGTCTCCAGCAGGTGGTGTGTGCAAGAAAATATGGAGGGAGAGGCTGAGGTACTGGTTCTCTCTGGGGAAACCCCTTAGTGTCTGTAGTATATGTCCCAGGGTAATGGATGGGCAGCCTGTGATGGTGATACAGCTGTATCCGGAGATCAGACGGAAGCAACCTTGTGCAAATAACTGCAGGCAACGGGCCAAACAGTCTTGTTACAGATGCTGGATTACTGGATGATTCCGGATTACTGGAGTGGTCATGGAGAGTGATCTTCAGGAGTAGATTCACCAGCCTGGTAGTAGATACAGGCTGGGATCTAGCTGTGTCCAGATTTGGATGCTGCAGCTTGTCCTGGGATTAGTTGTGTGTTTGTTCTAGTGCTGCACAGACACTGTCTCTGGTCACTCAGTGCGTTCTGGAAGGTGTGCTCTCTAGGAGAGCTGGGGCCTAAGAGCTTCTTACGTGGTGAGAGCATGTGCTCAGAAGAAAGGCTCGGGCCTAAGAGACCTTGCCCCTTCCTGTCCATGGGTTTTGTTAAACCCTGGCCAGGTGGTGGCTCACTCTCCAATCACAAACTGTCGTCAGAGACCAAGCACACTATAGGCTCAGGTAACATGGTAGCCAATTAGGACAAATGTGTTGTAAGTAATCTAGTTGAGGTACAGCAGGACTAAATTGATAGTGTATTTGGTTAACCATTAGAGGACTATTTCCATTACACAACAGAGCCAGATTAAATGGATTTGTTTAGATTGTATTTTATTACAGTTATTAGACTGGACAACTCCTGTACTGCACTTCTGAAATAATTGTATTTTTTCTCTTTAGAATTCTTAAATTGGACTTGTCTCTCAATGAATTGACTACATTGAAAGCTAAAGGCTTTTATCATCTTCGCAGCCTCTTAGATCTCAATGCCTCCTGTAACATTCTGCACAGGTGTGAACTTTTCTTTATCTCATGAATACACTGTACAATGAAACCTGACTGTGCTAAATACTGTGCATGGTCTGTTTTGAAATAGGGTCCTTATGTGTTCAGTCAGGGAAATATGTCAAACCGCAAGCTTGCGGCCATACATACGTCCTCCATAGACAGCAATGGCCTCACGGAGTGATACCGTGCCACACACATGCGGCATCTTCCCGCTCCATAAACTGGAAAAAGATAGGACATGTCCTATCTTTCCCTGTGTTATGGCCCGTACGCCGTGGATCTCTATGGAGAAGGGAGGGGTCACCCGTCCTCCTCTCCATGGCGCTGGACGTATAATCGCCCAGTCGTAGATGAGAGGGCATACGTTTGTGTGCATGCAGCTTTATGTCTTCATCAGGCAAGATAAGAAAGCAATTTATTGGTCTGGAGTGACTAGGAGTCATCAGCAATGATATTATGTTTTCAACTGAAAAACAAAAACTTTTGAAACAATGGAATTTTATATATCATGCCTTTTGAAGTCAGTCTTCCAACGTGCAAAGCATAAAGAAAGTTGTAATTTCTGGTGCACAGCTTGAAAACTGTTACTTTATGGCCGTTTGCCTCCAGTTTGGGAATCAAAAAAGTAGAGGTTGTATCTTTACACTACAACTGCCCTGTCTGGGGTGGATTCAACTTTTGGTGCAAGTGATCCAGGAAATCCAAATGTGCCAAAAATCCAGCCTGTGAAATGTTAATTGGTCACTACTGGTTTCTGCTGCATTCTGTGACAATGCACACAGAACACAACCCATAGGAAAAAATGAATGGGAGCTGATCCTATTTCCTATCCTAAAGCAGTGACCTGTAATATATTTTCTATTATTTTTAATATTGTGATTATTTTGGGGAGGTCGGAATTCTGGTGCCAACAGTGCATATAATTAAAGCAAGTGCACAGAGCATGGGGGTTAACATACCAACTCCAATGTCTTTCGGTCCGCTAAGACATTTGGGCATAATACACAGTACCATGCTTGGCGTAAAACACATTGGCCCACATTTATTATAAGTGAGGCAAACTGCACTACATCTAGTTTGCCTCACTAATGTGCAGCGTCCGCCACATTCATGAAGGCACACCCATCAATCTGGCGCACCCTGCGGGCGCCCAGAGTGCGTTTTTTTCTGGTGCACTCAGTTTATGGGCCGTGCACAACATTTCTGTTGAACCTCTGACATTAATGTGGCCGCCAGTGTAAATCCGCACCGGAACGGCCCTTTAGGTGCAGGGTGTTGTGTTGCATGTACAATACCAGCGCAAACACTTCATAAATACACGTGTCACCAGCTTGCACATGTATTTATTTGCAATCTACAACAGAATTCAGGCGTAGAGTGCTTCATAAATCTGGGCCATCATATAGACATACAAACTGTTAAACATGGTGGTGAATGGGTGCTGATATGGGCTATCACATAAAATACCAATAACCTACATATAAGTTTGTGGCTGTAACATATGAAAATGAGGATAATTCCAAGGGTTGTGAGGCAGTCCAAGTGTTCTTTTGCAGCTAGGGGACTTGAGCATCATGCAGCTATAGGGGGAGATTTAGAAAGGTTTGTATGCCAGTGTTCCCCAAGTGGACATGGATGGTCGTGCCTGACAGTTTAGTTGTCCAGAGTGGGGTGGTCCTGTCCCGTGCCCACGCATCCACTATACCCTACACCTGTTCTCAAGAAGGGAAGGGCCGGATGTAGAATTGCGCAGTAGCTGGATGTGATATAGCAGGAGACTGAGGCCTCCATACACTGGCACCGGGACATGCCAGTGATCCACGCAATAAAAATATTGGTAGAGTATAATCTATAATATTATACAGTAGAGTAAGCATTCATGTTCTCTTTTAGCGCTGTTATTGTATAACTGATATTCTTTATTTTGTAGTCTTCCAGGGCTTGCCATGTTGTCTAATCTACAAGTTTTGGATCTAAGTTACAATGCAATTTCAGAAATAGAGCAATTTAAAGTGTGTACCCAACTTGTTCATTTGAATTTATCCCATAACAAAATCCAAAGTATTAAGGAGCTGCCATCACTTGTGAACCTCACACAATTGCATTTGAATTCCAATAAGGTAATTCTCAATTCTTAATCCAATGTATATATAATTTTATCAGCATACATATATTTTGGATACAGTAGACTACAATACAGGCAGTCCCCGGGTTTACATACAAGATAGGGTCGTAGGTTTGTAGTTGAGTTTGTATGTAAGTCGGAACTGTATATTTTATCATTTGTAATCCCAGCAGAACTTTTTGGTCTCTGTGACATTTGGATTTTAAACATGTGGGGTTGTCATAAGAATCAATATTAACACTAAAGCTTCATTACAGACACATTTGATAACTGTTACAGCTGTTTATTGTAGCCTAGGACTAAAGTACAATAAATTACCAATATCCAGGGGTCCGTTTGTAACTATGGGTCGTATGTAAGTCGAGTGTTCTTAAGTTGGGGGACCGCCTGTAATGCTACCAATAATTATGTATTCCTTTCTAAATTGATATTATCCGAGAGGAAATATTTTCAGTATATTTAGCTATTTAGCACTTTCCAGGAAAATTTCTAACGTGACCTTTCAAAAACAATGGGACATATTTACTAAGGGCCATGTGTCGGACTTTGCACTTCTTTTAGGTGCAAACGTCTTACACAGGTATTTAAAGGAAATCTAGCTTTTGTTTTGATGCATTGTGAACCAAAAATACTTTGAGAATGATGTAGTCACACTGATGTAGAAACATGTCTTGTTTAATACCTGAACTGAGTGGTTTTGCTAAAAAAAAACAATTATAAAATTCAGGCTTTTGGAAAAGCTGGGTGCCGTACATTAACACATTACTTCCACATACACAGGAGCTGCCTGAATTGTCCAGACAGAGCTAAGTAACTTGAGCTGGATAACTCATAAACAGCAGCTGGGGGATAGTGCAGCGATTGATTACTTCTGCCTGTCCGGAACAACACATTGATGACATGCTCTCGGCTTATGCTAGGCAGGACAAGGCAGTTGCAGTGCATAATTAGGGTAATAAGAGAGTGCCAGGAAAGCCACATGAGCTACATATCATCATTATCATAATTTTTATAATAGTTTTTTCAGCAAAACCACTCAGTTCATGGATTAAACAAGATATGTTTCTGCATCAGTGTAGCTAAAGCATTCTCAGGGTACTGTATGTTTGGTTCATAAAAGCAAATGGTAGGTTTCCTTTAAGAAGGGTCCTTGCCACATTTATGTTGCATGCAACCTTTTTGTTGCACAGCTGCACCAGATTCAACAAGTCTAACAAAAATGTGTTGTACGCCCTATGTTAAACTTGTACCAAAAAACAGTGGTGCACTCTGTTGGGGCAGTGCAGATTGCAAGAGATTTATGCAGAATGTGCGCCAAAAATCCTGAATCTGCACTACACACAGGTAAACTGCACAAATTCCACTTTGCACTGTTCTTAGTGAATCTTACAGCCACAAACATAAATGTAGGTTATTGATACTTTTTATGATAGAGCAACACAAAATACAGAAAATTAAGAAAATAATACATGCATTTGCAATTTTTTTTGCGTGTTGTATGCATATGTACTGCCTCCTGTATTCTGAATACACCTAAATAAAATGCAGTGTGTCCAATTGCATTTATAAGTCACCTCATTAGTACAGGCAGTCCCCGGGTTACATACAAGATAGGGACTGTAGGTTTGTTCTTAAGTTGAATTTGTATGTAAGTCGGAACTGTATATTTTATCATTGTAATCCACAGCCAGAACTTTTTTGGTCTATGTGAAATTGGATTTTTAAAAATGTTGGGTTGTCATAAGAATCAATATTAACACTAAAGCTTCATTACAGACACCTTTGATAACTGTTACAGCTGATCATTGTAGCCTAGGACTAAAGTACAATAAATTACCAATATCCAGAGGTCCGTTTGTAACTAGGGGTCGTATGTAAGTCGAGTGTTCTTAAGTAGGGGACCGCCTGTATATAGAGTACATCTGTATGTAATGTATTCTCAATATAACTACAGCTATAAAAATAGACCTTCTTTGAACATCTCACTGAGATCTTAAATCCAACCATCATCAATTGTAGGGTTCGACAGGCCCAACGATGTACTGTTAAATTCACTGGAGTGCCCAGGAACCTGCTGACTATGCCCCCGATCCCAATGCCCCCAACCCCAATGTCCCTGACTTTGCCCCCATCTGGACAGATAGAGTTGAATAAAATGATGATGGAGAGAGCTGTCAGTTCTTGCACATCATTACTGTGCCTCTGCTGCTGCTTTTTGCAGTAGAGCTAGCAGGCACAATGTGATTGGGGCAGATTCACTTACCCGGTCCTGTCGCGATCCTGCGGCGCGTTCTCTGTGAAGGATTCGGGTCTTCCGGCGATTCACTAAGGTAGTTCCCCCGATGTCCACCAGATGTTGCTGCTGCGCTGAATTCCGTCCGAGTTCACTGAAGTTCACCAAGCCAGGCCGGGTGCAGGTAAGCGCGTGTCAAGCGACACATTTTTTTTTTTAAAATACGGCGGTTTCTCCAAATCCGGCGACCACGCCCCCCCATTTCCGTCGCGTGCTGGTGCTGATGCGCCACAATCCGATCGTGTGCGCCAAAATCCTGGGGCAATTCAGGGAAAATCGGCGCAAAACGGTAAAATTCGGGTAACCCGACGTAAAAACGCAATTTGGGCCCTTAGTAAATGACCCCCATTGTGTCATTGAACCTGACAGCATCACAGTGCACATAGCAGGAGCAGAGGAGAGGACTACTGTGGTAGACCTGGGAGAGGTGAGTATATGTTTTTATTTTAGTTTCCCAGCAAAGAAAGGATGAGTAGGAAAGAGGACCACACTATGAGGGGGAGATGAGGTGACCATAATGAGAGGGGGCCCTCAGGGGCGTAACTTAGAGAGGCTGGGCCCTATAGCAGATTTCTGCATGGGGCCACTGTCCCCTCAAAAAAATATATGCATATTTGTAAAATCGCACACATATATATACTCCAATATACAAAAAAAAGTTCTACACTAATATATACATGACAAACATGTATAAACTCTTACTCATACATATTTATTAGGGCTTTTGCAGGTTTTTAAAAGTTAAGCAGACAAAGGGTAAGAACGCCCCATGGCTACCTACTCCGCCGGCCATGCCACTCTACGCCCACATGGCATGGAGGTGGCATAGTCGCATAATAATCACAAATTCTTGTAGTGCTCAGAAAACTGGGGTAGAAGTAGTGATACATTTCCCACATAGTATATAGACATTGGGGCACATGTATCATAGTTTCAGCTAGGCAAATTGTCAAATTTTAGCGACTTTTGACTTTTTTTACACCATTTTTGCGACTTTTAACTCTGTTCTTTTTCAAGTATGCCTTGACTGCACCTTTGTGCAGATCTTTGGCGCAAATCTGCACCTGGTCCAGGGCAAGTGCAAAGGAAGTTTTTTTTCATGGACCCGATTTTAACATGTCAATTGAAATTATTTCACATGTTGTTTAACATTTTGCACAGTAACCTCTTTTGTCAAAATTCCTTAATTTTTGCTTTTTTTTTATTGGTTACTTCTAAGGGTGAGGTCACACGTAGCGGTTTAATAGCATTTTTAATGAATGAGGAGAGGTAATTTGCCTTATTTCATTACTATTAACATTTGTGTTTACAAAACGCAATAAAAAAGGCCATGTTATGCATGTGTTAACATTGCGTTTACTATGCGTTTTGTAAATTCAAATGTTAGCAGTAATGTAATTAGGAAAATCACCTCTCCTCAGCTGTTGTAATAGGTTTCAAAATGCATTAAAAATCCCAAATTAACAGTAGTGTCCACATCTGTATATAACCCCCTCAAGTGGCTTGTGTCCATTATATAACCCCCTCATGTGACTTGTGTCCACTCCTGTATATAACCCCCTCATGTCACTTGTGTCCACTCCTGTATATAATACAAAAGGGGGCTAAGAAGCCCTAAGGCACCATAACCAGGGAATAAAACTTAACCTTTATTAGGTGCCTAATGCATATAAATGGCTATGGAATGGAACCCCGGCTACATATCAGATATATAAACAATAAACTTCTAGAGTGCACGGTGCATATACAGTTTTAAATATAGCAACCGTACATAATAAATATGGACCAATGTTGATGTACCACAAGAACCCATTTTGCCATCGCTTCCTCAGGGGATACTGCAGATTGTGGTAATAGATCAAGTTATATAGTAAAAAAAAAGGGTTTGGACCTGTTTATCAAATAGAATAGTTTGTTTACTCAATTCATCCTATCATAAAATAGCAACACAGCTGGATAGTAGTTTTCCTAATAACGCCCAGTCACCTGAGGTTGCCAGATAAACACTGCCCCATATTGGAGCGAAAACAGGTGAATCCAGCAACCAGGCAGAAAACATTGCAAAACGTATAAATAAAACTTGAGTTTATTTCATCCTTTAAAAGTGGGCTAAAAAGGTACCATAGTAGCGAAAAAACTGATGCGTTTCGAACTAAATGCTGTTCTTAATCATAGTCACAACATCACAATACTATGTTAAAGGTTATATGAAAAAAAGGACGGAAGTGGGCGGCAAGTGAGTCAACAATTACGTCACAATTGCATACAGCGGTGAGGCAACCAGAAGCACAGAAAAACACATAAATAGACTGCCCTATACTACACACAGAAAATTGTGCACAATGGCGCGACTTCCGGTTTGGCTGCCAGAATGAGGTCTAACTCTATCTGATGGAACGCAGGCCGTGATGTAGTACCGGCTGCCAAATCGGGGCTTGGGCCAACGCAGTGGAGCCCTCGCTCCGATTTAATATCCGGCTTGTGGACATAGCGAACAAATGAACCGCACTGTCATATGCGCATGAGCAGGATCCTGGAAGCAAGAATAAGAGACTGGCAGTGAGTGTCACCCATAGGGGATTGTGCATCATGCAGGAAGAATATATAAAAACGGTGACAAAGAAGACTAATTCAGCCAAGGGAAGACGAAAGTGAATACTAAAAAATAAGAAAGTGCTGTGAAATATAGTGCAAACTAGTGAAAAGGATGGGAATAATTAGTGATGGGAAAATAGCTATTGTCTTTATCCTTAGCCTCCAAATGGATGATTGCTGTGCCCCCTACACACATTAGGATACTGAAAAACACACAAACCAGTGCGACAGCATAAAAACGCAGTAGAAAAAATTGGCACATATTCCTCTAATTCCAGACTATAATTATGGCAATGCCAACTGACAACCATCATATTACTATTAACTATTAATTGTAATCGCAAATATTTATAATATGGGATGATACAGACCATAGCAAAGGACGGTCTGTTGTAAATCACAATAGATTAAAATAGTTGAAAATCTGCGCCAACCTAATACACATGTAACTGAACCAAAATGCACCAACCTGAATATAGCTATACAGTCATGAACACCATTTAGTAAACAAATACACCATATCGCTAATAAAATAAAATGGAGTTGCTGGTGGAGACACCACCCCAAGATCTACACCAAAGGTGCAAATGACATTTTCTCATTTAGGCCAAGAGGTGCAACAGTCTGTAATTTCACAATCCATTTTGTTTCAATTCTTTCTACCTTCTGAAATACATTTCCACCTTGTGATCCAAGAAGTATTTTATCAATACCACATACTCGAACATCGTGCGCTCTGTCATTGTGGTGCTCGTAAAAGTGTCTCGGGACATTCTTTAATTTTGAAAAGACTTCATAATTATCAGCTCCCATCTTCGACACAACATGCATGTTTGTGTGACGGGGGTGTATTTACTGCATGTGTAAGTAATTATGTGTAATAGATGTTTGGATTTTTAATTACATGGCTAGTGGGGCTAGTCGTACTATGTATGCAAGTATGTATTATATGTGTGTAGTAGGTACATGCATATTTAAACCCTTAACGGCTTGTACCTTGTTTCCATATTGCATTCCCCACTTTAAAAAACAAATCTATAACTTTTTTTATTTTTCGATGTAAATTCCAGATGCAGTGAATTTTTTTGTTTTTTAAATTTTAGCTTTTGCATGTATTATGTTATATATGCTTTTTTTCTATACACAGTAATTTAACCCTCTGCCTCTATGGTACTGGCATACTGAGTTTTGATGTACCTTCTTACAGTCCCTTTGTACAGAACAGACTGCTAATACTGTACAATGGGGAATTTATCTGTAGTGTGAACTTCATTGAGTGCGTCATAGTACCATGGATCACTGCAATAAGGACCTCTTGTATGTCCTTGTTTAACCCTGGTAAGAGAGTAGGCCTCAGGGGACAGTGAGTGACAAGGGACATACACATCTCCATGTTTACAGGAAGCAGCGTACACATGTAAAGAAATGCATTTACCTAGGACATAATAGGTCTCCTATGTTTCACTGATGTCTTTAATGAATGTCTCCTTGCATGGCCGGTGGTGCAGAGATCTTTTCATGTTTGAATGAGATGGAGAACAGCCAAACATTGTCTTCCATTGTGGACTGCTGTCATTTACCTGTGCACGGGGTGTTTGACCACTGACCCCTGACCCCTAAGGCCACTGGAGTATGGAAAAGTAGAAAGCATTTGAGAGATATGTCTGTAAAGCAATATGCATGTTGCTTGTCCCTTCATCTCTACTGTTATCATCTTTACCTTTGAAATAAAGGTAACATTATAATTTCATCAATACAGTCTCTTCTGTATTAAGTTTAATGGAATGTAAAGTATTTTTATTAAATAAAAACATATATGGTCTCAATGGGCACATGCATCATAATTCTGTCTTTGTCTGTCTTTTTTTTGGGACTTTTCTTGGATGTTCCGCTGGTCAGATGTACCTTAGTGGTTTTTCCTTATTGATACATGTGGCATCTGGTCTTTCGTGAGTTGGAGCCTTTTTAAAACAAAATTCGCAAACATTTGCAAGCTGATTTCTATGCATGATTGGGTTTAGCCAAAGGTTTGCACAAAAATTAGCTTCTTTTATCCAACTTTTTTTTTTAAAAAGTGCCAACTTTCACATATGGATTCAGTTGATAACTCAGGGAACACTACAGAAAATTAGACAATGGCAAACTTCTTTGAAATGAGACTGTTTTAGGTGCAAAAAAACTCCATGAAAGGTCTCAAAAACTATAGAAAAGGGAAAGCCAAAAGTTTGATGCATGTACCCCAATGTGTCTTAATGGTATAAATAACTGTGTATGCTGCATGCTTCTATGTAGCGAGATAAGCCGTCTTTTGACTTCTATGTTACCATTGTTACATTATGTGATATTGACGGCACTGATGTGACTGCTCCCCACTTCTTAACTTCAGTTGGTTATTTTTGTGTAATGTGTAATTTCTCCAGTCCTGTATTTCCATCCTGTATGAATCCATATATACGCGCCGATTTTCATCCATATGTGCATGTATGTCACCGTATCCGTACTGTATTAGTGTAAAATACAGTGGGCTGGCATACGAAGGATGGATGACTATTGACTGGCCGACAGAATGCACCTCTTACTGATTCTGGACACTGCACCTATGTATACGGCAGCATACGGCGCACAACCGTATGCAGCACATATGCAACCCATATTTTATACGTTCCCATAGACTTCTAATGGGCATACAGAATGGAAAACATAAAAAAATAGGACACACTCAATAGTTTAACACGGGTTGCTTACGGCACGGTATAGTGTGTAATACAGTCATGTAAATGAAAGGCTGTATTGCCTATTGGCCGTATGCTACCAATATATATGGGCTTTTTCATACGTTCGTGTGAATGCGGCCTTAGTTTGTTCCTCTTGTTATCTATTTTTGTATTTTCCCATTATTTGTGTATTTAATATGCATTAAGCTGTACTGTACTTTTTACTGTTGTTTCCAGAGCAAGAAACGATGCTGATTGAATTTCTTGGGTCACTTACACATATTTATTCAATTGATACAACTGATGTTGATGTACTGTGATGTTGTTTTTTTACTTATTGAAAGATTAAAGAGTGAAAAAATGACATAGGATGAATTACAATTTGTGCTTTATATGTCCAAGGGTTTCTAAAAAGAAGACGTATGTATTGTCCTGTTCCAGCAATGATTTTAGTTGGTGTCTGTTTTCTACCTGTCATTGTGAGTTTAGATTCTAATCACACATCCAACATCTGCAAGTTCGCTTCCGAGCTCTGGATTTCAGGATTACTTCCTGTAATTATTAGTAATGTTCTCTTCCATTGCATTAGTACATTGCTTTGTTCTTTGCTGCACGTAATGATGCATATGTACTTCACAATGTAAACTAAACAACACATTAGCTGTAATTAATGAAACCCGGGGCCTACAAAAATGAACTTTTCTGCAATTCTAAGGTTTTATTTTCTTACTTTAAAGGGTGTACAGATTAAAGGAAGTTTTTTATCCGTGGCCTCCCATCTAAAATCAACAGAATGATGCTAATGATCCAGAAGGGTTCTGGGGGCTTGCAAAGCCCCTAATGTTGCACATTCACAGGATATTGAAATGAACAGAACATGTCTCCCCCTTAAGGCTCTGGGGGCATTACCAGAGCCCCTTTGTTCTCTGCCTTTACAGGCTGTTACCCTGTACAGGAGCCCTTTCCACTGTGTGAGACTATAGCAGGCAGAGGGAGGAGGGAAGTGTTGAGGGAGCAGGAGGAAGGGTGAGAAAGTGCAACAGCCTGTGGAGCTACAGCATGGGGGGGCTCTGGTAATGCCCCTAGAGCCTTTCTGACTCATATAATAGTATAATATAAAATTTTAGAAGGAAGGAAGCCGTGGATACCTAATCTAAGAAGATTAGCGCAGTCACAGTGCCTGGATCTATGAGTAAGTGTCCCTGGTTTATCATGCTGGATTTTGAAACTTTGGTTTGGTAACGTGCAGATGAATCATAATAGGAAGATTTTCTGTGATTTTCTGCAGTGTTCTCAAAAGAATAAGATACAGAAACCAGCACATGTCTGACCTGAAACCTCAGCTGCGTTATAGGGCAAGTATTGTAGGCACCAAACTTATTTTGGTTCTTTTTAGGATATTTGAAATGTACCTTTTTTTTGTTTCTTCTAAATAATGTTCATTTTTACGCCAAAAAAAGCCAACTTCTACATCACAGAAGTCAACATGATTACATCAGATAAGTAGCAGTTCACGATCTTATATACCATATCTACTGGAGTACAAGCTGAGTTTTTCAGCACAAAAATGTGCTGAAAAACACTAACTCGGCTTATACTCGAGTCAAAAAGCTAAAAAAAAAAAAAAATCTAAACTCACCTTTCCGGCGGCCGCGCGAGTCTTCTATGCCAGTGATTTTCAACCTGTGTGCCACAAGGTTGAGTGTGCCGCGGGGGAAAGATCCCCGAACTAAGCTGCCCCGGTGTCGAGCTGCCGCCGCGCCCCCGTTTTCTGCCCCATACTTACCTCCAAGCCCCGCGCCGGCGATCCGCCCATCTTCTGTAGCTCCTGTACCGCGCGGCCCATGTCACGTGACTGACGCGACCTGACGTCCTAAAGGCCTCCCTTAACAAATAAAAAGCCCCAGCCTACCTTTACT